>JBBDGP010001538.1:5000-555785 GCA_037952835.1 Lithobates septentrionalis
GGGGTCCAGCGATGTCGGCAGGGGACGCCGAGAACCCGCTCGGTTCTCGGCAGCTGCCGCCGCCATCCTAGGTGAGGGAATCAGGAAGTGAAGCGTTGTGGCTTCACTTCCCGGTTCCCTACTGCTCATGCGCGAGTCGCGCTGCGCGTCCCTAGTGGTCCCCGCTCTCTGCTGGGATCTGTGTGTTCCCAGCAGACAGCGCGGTCGGGACGGGAAGAGGCATAGACTCCCATGGGAGTCTATGCCGGAAGTGGGTGCAAATACCTGTCTTTGACAGGTATCTGCACCCCCCTCCCCCCTGAAAGGTGCCAAATGTGACACCGGAGGGGGGGAGGGTTCCAAAAAGCGGAAGTTCCATTTTTGTGTGGAACTCCGCTTTAATGTATTCTAGTAAAGTTAGTCTGTAAACTAAGGTCTGTTTTGTTAGTTTATAGCAGTAGTTTTTTTTTTTTTAAACTTACAGCAGGCAGTGGCCATCTTAAGTGTGGGCATCTGAAGCCAGACTGTATTTCTTCCTGGCTCTTAGCCTTGCAGATCTCACACATGCTCAGTGCAGCACAAGCGGTGTAATAGGTTTCAGGTCAGGTTTCCATAGCAACGGCAGTGTCAGAGGAAGTTGCCGCCCCTTCCCAGAAGGCATTGCAAACAGGAAATGATGCGATGGACCGCGGCCAGGGAGGAGGAAGTGAAAAAATGAATACAGCAGATATACAGTAGGTGCTGAGAAAAAAAATAAAAAAATATCCAATTAGTTTACAGTGCACAGTTTAGTGAGGGATGCTGAATAGTTGTAAAAGTGGGTGGAACTACACTTTAAGTCGCATCAGAGTAGTGCAGGAACCTTTTTGAAGTCACAGCGACTTTAAGTCGCATAGATTTGAACGGCTTCCCTTGAAATACATGGGCTGCGACTTGTCATACAACTTATGTGTCCAAAGTTGCATGACAAATCGCACAAGTGTGAATGAAGCCTTAATGCTCTGGATTGAGACAAGTACACACTCTATAGAAGGACGTGCTTTGTTCACATTTAATGTCTGAGGTTTACAATCACTTTAAAGCTGAACTCCATGCAAAAAAAAAACCATTCATTTAAACATACTCCTCAATAGCCACAAAGGATATAAATTCACTTTATATACACCAAATTCCTTTGCAAACTTAGACATTACTTTGTAAAAGTAGCAATGAGATCGTCACTGGGCTGTACTTAGCCTGAGCAGAAAGCAGAGCTGTGGGAGGGGCCAAGCAAGCCCCACCTACAACAGGCTGCCTGCAGAAAACTACAGGAGGGGGGCGGAGACCAGACCAGTCTCCCTGCACAAGGAGAGAGAGCAGCAGTGAGCGGTCTTTATTACAGGGAGCTCCTACACAGAGGGGAAGTCACACAAGTTGTGGAGGAAGTACACAAAGCATGTAAAGATACAAATAAGAATAATAATAATAGACAACTCTTGTATTTAGACACTATTTTCTGGGACTGGCTGCGTGGAGCACAGGACTAGACTTTGTCACTATGTGTTTGACAACAGACAGCCATGGGTAGAACGTGTTCGGTGAAATGACCTCTGAGCCAGATGGACGGTGTATAATTTGATTCGTCTTGCATCCCCCTTCCAAACTTTTTTGCCCGGTGACCCCTTGTTCTAAAAAAACATGACCTCTTGTTCTACCAAAAAAATGTGGAATAAATAAATATTGCGTGCGGACTTACTACACAGCTCAGTGCCACTCGTACCCTCTGCTCCTACATAGGAGGTACAGCCAAGTATATTTCTGATATTCATGTCAGATCAATCTAATCAGAAAAAACGAGCACACCGTGCTGTGTGTGTGTGTGTGTGGGGGGGGGGGGGGGGAATCCAGGCCAGCAAAGATTCATTATAATAAATTCAGGTTTAAGGCTGCATATGATGGGCACAAGTGGCTGCATATGATGGGCACAAGTGGCTGCATTTGACGGGCACAAGTGGCTGCATATGATGGGCACAGTGGCTGCATATACTGGGCACAAGTGGCTGTATATGATGGGCACAAGTGGCTGCATATGATGGGCACAAGTGGCTGCATATGATGGGCACAGTGGCTGCATATGCTGGGCACAGTGGCTCCATATGCTGGGCACAGTGGCTCCATATGCTGGGCACAGTGGCTCCATATGCTGGGCACAGTGGCTCCATATGCTGGGCACAGTGGCTCCATATGCTGGGCACAGTGGCTCCATATGCTGGGCACAGTGGCTCCATATGCTGGGCACAGTGGCTGCATATGCTGGGCACAGTGGCTGCATATGCTGGGCACAGTGGCTCCACATGATGGGCACAGTGGCTCCATATGATGGGCACAGTGGCTGCACATGATGGGCACAGTGGCTGTATTTGGTGGGCACAGTGGCTGCAATTGATGGGCACAGTGAGGCTACAATTAAAAAGTATTTTTCAGAATTTTTCAGTTTGTTTGGGCCCCCCCCCCCCCCAAAGATTTTGAGCACCAGCCACCATTGATGCTCACATTGTTTGACTGAAAGCACCTAAAAATTCATCTTACAATCTGACTATAAAATCTGTGTACAATCAACTTTACATTTACCAAAACTATTTAATATGTAGGGTCAGAGCTCACAACTAAGTGTGGCACCCTACACGTTCCTATTGGTCCATCATTATGATGGGCAGCCTCATTGGCCAATAGGAATGAGAAAAATGCAGGAAGGGGGTGGGAAAGGCTCGGGAGGGGTCTGTGCTCCATCCCTGCAGAAGTGTTGGTCTGTCCTGTTGTGTCCTACATTGTGATCCCAGGGCCGGTGCTAGACTATTTTGCGCCATAGGCAAGACCAGCTACATGCACCCCCCCCCCCAAAAAAGTAAAGGCTCCAAATGCAGCCTGCACAGGGATCTGGGAGGAAGTGACGGCTTGCGCAGCACCTCATTGGCTGGATACCTCTTCTTCATGGATTGGCTGAAGTTTGCAGGAGACGGCTTATGCCCCGTACACACGGTCGGACATTCCGACAACAAAATCCTAGGATTTTTTCCGACGGATGTTGGCTCAAACTTGTCTTGCATACACACGGTCACAAAGTTGTCAGAAAATCCGATCATTCTGAACGCGGTGACGTAAAACACGTACGTCGGGACTATAAACGGGGCAGTAGCCAATAGCTTTCATCTCTTTATTTATTCTGAGCATGCGTGGCACTTTGTGCGTCGGATTTGTGTACACACGATCGGAAATTCCGACAACGGATTTTGTTGTCGGAAAATTTTATAGGCTGCTCTCAAACTTTGTCTGTCGGAAAATCCGATGGAAAATGTGTGATGGAGCCCACACACGGTCGGAATTTCCGACAACAAGGTCCTATCACACATTTGCCGTCGGAAAATCCGACCGTGTGTACGGGGCATTAGTCTCCAGCTATCGTCACCCAATTCTGCAGCGTTATGCGGAATGTCGGCGCAGTGTGTGAGGAACAGAGCAACCATCAGAGTCCCCCTGGCTGTGGCTGCGCCCTAGGTGGCTGCCTAGTTTGCCTAGTGGTAGCACCGGCCCTGGTGATCCCACCACTGGTAACTCACATGTAGGTGAGTGTTTTCCCTGCACATTTATGTTCCCTGCTTGAGTGGCATGGGCTCTAATCTCTGACCTCTCATACCATCTTTTTTACTGCCGTGTAGCTTTACCATCACATATAAACCTCCGAAACGAAGGTGTTGATTTACTAAAGGCTAATAGACTGTGCACTTTGTAAATATAGTTGTTCCAGAGCTTAGTAAATGAGGCTCTGTTGACTTCCATCATCTAATCATACGCAAGCAAAAATGTTTTTTTATTTTATTTTTCCGTGAATGTGATTGGGTATTCTTTGATAAAGTGAAGCTTTATCTCATTTACTAAGCTCTGGAGCAACTGCACTTGCAGAGTGCGCAGCCTATATTCCTTTAGAAAATCAACCCCATAGATTTCATTCAAACAGGCAGAAAATCTAAAACACCAATGTGTGTCTATTCTGCCACCTCATGTGCCTCCTATTACAGGGACTGGCTTCCAGGCTAATATTTCCATGAGAGCTTAATCACAAGACCCAAGTAAATGGTTTAAACACTTTGAGTAAATCTCTGAGGAATGTTTGTATTAGAGACTTTTCTTGTATTGTGCAGGAAATGTTCCAAAACAGTCACAGAAGAGCATCTAAACAGTTGTCAGTTCACTTTTCAGGGTCATAATCACAGTTTGAATATATGGCCAGCTAAGCCAGCCTATGGGGTTCAGCTCAATGAATCCAGATGATATGAAGCAAGAACGGTCTTTTTTTCAATTTTACAAACAAAGAAATCCCAACTTTGGTAATAATCTAGTAGTAGTTGTAGTAGTGGTAGTAGTAAGACACATTAAACTGGACCTGTTCTGCTATGCTGAATATGTTTCATACCTTGTCCAACCCACTTCTTGATTGAGTTACTAAAGGCAAATACACTGTGCACTTTGCAAAGTGCAATTGCTCCAGAACTTAGTAAATAAGGTGAAGCTCTGCTGACTTCCATCATGCAATCATGTGCAAGCAAAAATGCATATTTTTTTTCAATTTTCCTTGCATGTGATTGGCTATTCTTAAAGTGACGCTTCACCTCATTTACCAAGATCTTGCAGCGTGCAACTGCACTTTGCAAAGTGCACAGTATATTTGCCTTTAGTAAATCAACCCCCTAGTTTGGCCACCAGGTGGTGTCCTCATATAAGGTTATCATTTCTATGCAGAGTGGGTTCCGGGTGGAGACAAAGAACAGGAAAGGAGTAGTTGCTAGAGTTGTCCCCATGGGTCTGATTGAAGCCCTGTTTGCAGCCATGTAGTTCTGGAAGTGTGAAGTATTCCCCAGCTAGGGAATGCCTGAAGAGGTCCTGGAACCCTAGTTGGGAATAGTTGTAAGTATGTCCGCCCTGGGGAAGGTACTGCCAACCACTGCCAGCACTGGGGGGGACATGCCTGCCATACCAATTCTTAAGTAAAGCATCGAAAATTTACTGGACTGGTGTCTTCCTAGTTTTTGGCCTATTCTGATCTAGGACCTGGAATCTGGAAGTGCTGGGCATGGTAATGTACACGTGACATTGAAATGTACACATTATATGCGCCCTCAGTGCGGGGACTCACTCTGACACAGAAGACAAGAGGCAAGTTAGTGGTACCCAGGAATGAAGCGTTATACCACCTTCCACTTGACCCTGCCTACAAGGTAGCACCAACGCCTTCATCCAATTACCATGGAAAGGCAGATGTTACTGTCATAGGACAGGATGGGAGTTATGAAAATTGTGAAACCAACCAGTTTTTGGAATTTCACACCTCCCATTTTGTCCTTAGATAATGACTTCTGCCATGTCAAGGTAACGGGATCAAGGCATTGGTGCTACCTGTTTGGATTTAAGGGCTACGGTATGTTCCTGACACTCAATAATACTGAAGACGTGGATTTGAGAAACTACGAGATGTCTTTGCAACTTTGCAGAACAAGTCCAATTAAATGTAACCAACTACTACTAGATATGCCATTACATGGATAATCCTGGGACAGACATTCCTAGGAATTACACAAAAGTTACCATAAAATCTTATAAGGAAATTGTCAGTAAAATGAAAGGTCTGGCAACAGGGTCTCTTAAAGTGGTTGTAAACTCTCAGAACCCCCCCCCCCCCCCCCCACAAAAAAAAACAACCTGCAAGACAAAAGGCATAAAAAGCGCATCGCATACTAGCTCATTATGAAATACTTACCTTAGTTAGAAGCTGTTGCAGCAGCCCCCCACACCGCTGTGACTGGCTACATGTCTCCCGGAGTCATTTCCGGATTCGCGGGCTCCAGCAATTTGATTGGCCGGAGCTGCGATGACGTCACTCCCGCGCATGCACATGGAAGCCGCCACACTCAGCACAGCTACTGAAGAAATGGCACGAGCGAACCGTTTCATCAGTGCGCATGTGCCGATGACGTCGGCACATGGGGATACAGTGAATATCTCCTGAACGGTGCAAGTTTAGAAGATATTCACGGTACCTACAGGTTAGCCTCATTATAGGCTTACCTGTAAGTAAAAGTGGTAGTACAGGGTTTACAACAAATTTAAAGCTGAACTGTGGACAGTTTTTAAAAATACTTATTTCTTGTTCCTGCACCAACTGGTGATTCTTGGTTCCCATTCCAGCCTTGAATTATGGGCAGGCCCTTGATGTCATCACCAGAGATGTGCAAGACGGAAAAATCTGTTTTGTTTCGGATTCGTTTGTTAAGTTAATAATTTTGTTTTGTCATATTTGTAATGTTAGAATGATTAGTTTTCAGAATTTGTCTTGTATATTCATAATTGGTTAGTAAATTTGTTATTTTCAAATTGATTCGATTTTCAGAAGACGGCGACATTCATATATTCTATTCTTTTCTGTCCTTATCATCGTATTTCACCTTTATACCATACTATATTTATTTCAACATGTTTCCATTTCAAATTCAAATTCATGGTCAAATTCGAATTTGATTTTGTTTTCAAATTTTTTGTATTTTAAAAGATTTTTTCATTTTTGGAATTCAAATACATTTTCGAATCCTGGGAATGCGAAATTATTTTCAATGTGTTATTTCGTTACATTATTTCTTTTTGTTATAATTTATTCCGGTTACGTTAAAATTCGTAACTACTGTGATTTGGAAATTCAGAGACATCCGAATAATGAAAATTTCATCCAAATTTCGATTTGTAAAAACAAATTGCACATGTCTAGTCATCACATGTAATACAGGACCAGAGGCCACCTCTGGTCCTGCACTGCATGTGGACATGATGATGTTGATGAAGGGGACCAAAGAGAAGTCCATGGAACTGGTCATCTCTCTTGAAATTGGTTGGTAAGAAGCCTGTGGGAGTGAGTAGGTGAGCAGTTCTCTGCATTACACCCCCTTAGACTAAGTTGTAATTCATAAATATAAGAGGGCAAACCCCAATTCAATTTTTTTAAATAGTTGACCAAAATTCAGATTTACAAGACGTTGATCAGTTCCAAGCTGTTCCTGGACTTTTGGCAGCACAACTGCTCCTTGTACTGTCTTTTAAAATAAGCCTTCTTATGCCTTTGGTGGGATTAGGTTAATGTTCATACAGTTTATGAATGTTCTACTATCCTGGATGACATCATGTAAATTTACCACTAGAACATGCTACTGTTTTGCCAAAAGCTGGACCTGAATGGAATTTACCAAAATATAGACAGAAATAACTCCAGTAAAACATAAAACAGCACACCCATTACTTGGGAGAAGATAATCCAGTAACCTTTTAAGATTATATAACCGGTAAAGACACTTCCACCACCCAACAGTCTAATGAAAACCAAATAACACAAGTAGATATAGGAGTTACTTTACTAAAGGCAAATAGGCTGTGCATTTCAGAGCAGTTGCTCCAGAGCTTAATAAATGAGGTAAAGTTTCACTCTGCAAAGAATACCCAATCACATGCAAGGAAAATAAAATAAAAACATTTTTGCTTGCACACGATTGGATGATGAAAGTCAGCAGAGCTTGCCCCCCCATTTACTAAGCTCTGCAGAAACCGCACTTCCGAAGTGCACAGTCTATTTGCCTTTAGTAAATCAACCCCATAATATATACCACAATGGACAGAAAGTAACAGTGCTAAAGAAGAGCTTAACAACTACCTTATTTACTCGAGTATAAGCCGAGTTTTTCAGCACATTTTATTGTGCTGAAAATGCCCCCCCTCGGCTTATACTCGAGTCGAGCACTTTTCTGCAGCAGAGAATTACATTTTCCGTATACCGGGGCCACTTGGTGCTAGGAACCCCAAATTTGGTGTGCAAACCCAGTGGAACTAGCACTACAACATAACCAAAGCTGGGGTTCCTGCTTGACATCTCGGGGCCGCTTGGTGCTAGGAACCCTAGCTTTGGATATGTTGTAGTGCCAGTTCTACTGGGTTTGCACACCAAATTTGGGGTTCCTAGCACCAAGTGGCCCAGAGATACGGGGCCCCAAATTCAGTCAACTGTGACCATCTGCAGCAATGTGATTTCAGGACCCTTTGAGTCCAGAGACCCCAAATTTTGGCTGCAGCTAGGGGGCATCTGGGAACCCTTAACTACCAAGTTTGAAGTTTAGGGGACCTATGGCTGCAAATGGGCACAGTGAGGCTGCAAATGGGCACAGTGAGGCTGCAAATGGGCATTGTTGACCCTCTTTTCCATTTACAGTAGCTGCGCATTTCTCACCCTAGGCTTATATTCGAGTCAATAAGCTTTCCCAGTTTTTTGTGGTAAAATTAGGTGCCTCGGCTTATATTCTGGTCGGCTTATACTCGAGTACATACGGTACATACTATAAAAATAAAAGACGTGTTATAAAATCTCACTATAGCAATATAATGACATCAGGTATATATAGTACACCCTAACAAAACGAGTAAACATAAAACTAAACTCAAATGACGTATGGAAGAAAACAATACTGCCATATAGTAGATAGGACTAGTAAAACATAAAAAAATTGTAACAAAAGTAAAAAAAGACTTCTGGACTTATAAAAGTATCACGCAGACACACAAACCGACTTGCAGGACTTATTACATCTAAAAGCTAAAGATGTAGATAATCAAAGTACTGTATGCATCGTTAAAACAACAAATCAAGAGTTTGTTTTTTGTCAGCTGAAATCTGATTTTCTAGTACATCCTGTACATTTCCAATCCTACACTAATTAAAAAAACATAGACATAAGATATAGACCGTGGATGGACAAAGTGAGTAGTGTGTTGTATAGTATATAGTAAACCTGTGCTTTCCGCCTGCAGAGCAAAATAACAGTTTCACTTAAAAGTGAAGTATGGGAATTTCTTTTATTTTAGAATCAAACTTACCTAGGTGGATGCAGCATCGGTTCCCTGTCGGCTCTAAGACCCCTTTCACACTGGGGCGCTTTGCAGGCACTACAGCGCTAAAAATAGCGCCTGCAAAGCGCCCTGAAACAGCCGCTGCAGTCTCTCTAATGTGAAAGCCCCGAGGGCTTTCACACTGGAGCGGTGTGCTGGCAGGACGCTGAAAAACGTCCTGCTAGCAGCATCTTTGGAGCAGTGAAGGAGCGGTGTATACACCGCTCCTTCACCGCTCCTGCCCACTGAAATCAATGGGGCAGCGCGGCTATACCGCCGGCATAGCGCTGCTGCAGCGGCGCTTTGCCGGCGGTTTTAACCCTTTTTCGGCCGCTAGCGGGGGTTAAAACCGCCCCCGCTAGCGGCCGAATAGCGCTGCTAAAACAACGGTAAAGCGGCGCTAAAAAAGCGCCGTTTTACCGCCGCCCCCACCTCTGTGTGATCAAACAACGCCGATCGCTCACTTCTCAGAGCTCCCTGAGCAGAGAGATGGTGACTGTCAGACACCGTCTGTCTGCTCTGCCCCCCGCTGCATTCACTGGAGTACTGGGCTGTGGAGGGAGCAGAAGCGGCCGGCTCAGGCTCTCACTTGCTCGCTGTCCTCACTGCCCCCCGCTGCGCTCACTGGAGTGCTGGGCTGTGGAGGGGGCGGGAGCGGCCGGCTCAGGCTCTCACTTGCTCGCTGTCCTCACTGCCCCCCGCTGCGCTCACTGGAGTGCTGGGCTGTGGAGGGGGTGGGAGCGGGCAGCTCAGGCTCTCACTGTCTCGGGTCCTCATTGGATAGATTGATGTCAATGAAATCCAGTGACACTGGGGGCGGGGCCGAGTCCTGCTGTCTGTGTCTATGGACACGGCAGCAGGACTCGGGAGCACGCCCACATGAGTGCCCCCATGGAAAGCGGCTCTCTGTGGGGGCACCTGATGAAGAGGAGCCAGGAGTGCCGCTGGGGGACCCCAGAAAAGAAGGATTGGGGCCGCAAAGGGCAGGTAAGTATAACATGTTTGTTATTTAAAAAAAACAAAAACACGAACCTTTACAATCACTTAAAGGTATGGGGGCTGCATCAGCTTTCTTAGGCTTTTTTCCCTCTGGCCGATAACACATCTCCTGTATTAGTGAGACAAAACTCACAACTTACAGCAGGTAGCAGCTTTGTCAGCCTGGGGGGAGGGGTTTAAATGCAGGGCTTTTTTTTCTCAGAGAATAGGTGCTGGAACTCCCACCTACTGAGTCACTTCTTGTCTCCGCCCCCTACCCACCTCCGAGCAACATCTCTTGGTTCCACCCCCTACCCACCTCCTAGCACCGTCTCATTCAGAGAATACAGAGCCAAGTATGATTATGTCATGCTATGCTAAAGTAATTTGTATGGAAATTGGTAATGATAACAAGAAAAGCAGTACAATAGATCCCCTGGAGCCAGCAGCAATATAACACCCCCCCCCCCCACAACAATAGACCCCCCAGTAACATAGGACCCCTGCAACAAAATATCATCCCAGCAACAATAGTCCCCGGAAGCAAGACCAGATCTCCCAGCGGCCAGCATCAATAGACTCTCCAGCAGCCAGAAACAATAGACCCCCTCCTTTAACAGTAGATCCTTTCCAGCAGCAGTTGACCCTCAAGCTACATAACCTCCCCCAGCAACAATAGATCCCCCACCAGCAACAATAGATGTCCCCAGCAACAATAGGCCACCATACAAAAACAGATCCCCTCCAGCAACAATAGATCCTCCACGCAGTCTGCATCAGTATACCCTCCAGCACACCCCAGCGCCCCTTGCCATTAGATAAATTCAGTGCTGGAGGTGCCGGAACTGCGTTCCCCCACGTTCCCGCTGAAAAAAAGCCCTGTCTAAATGTATTAGCAGATTTAATCACACTAACAAATTGAAGCTAAACTCCAACTTTATAACCAGTCACAGCAAACTTTTTTTTTTCTTTTAGGATACAGGTTTTACATCAATAAATTAAAGCTGATCATTTTGATCCCCTCGCTAGTGTTAAGCGGTTTGTCTCATCCATGTAAACTGATACATTCTGCTAGAGAGCCTGAGGCTTGTGAAGAACAACAGACTTGCTGGCTGTATCACCACATGAAAGTAGACCTAAGTAGGCCTAAAAAATAAAAACGAATGCAGTCATCACATTTAAAAAAATATAATAAATGTTTTCTTTTGGGTTTAATACTGCTTTAAGGGTTTGGAGGACATATGGAATACCATAACCTTATTTTTTACTGCATAGAAATGCAACAGCTGCTGTTCAGCAGGACTAGTACTTCTTCGCTGGTTCTTGAAGCGGTTCCAAGGCCTTATCAAACTCCCTGTGAAAAATGCAAATGCATTCCAGCAACAGTTTACTGAAGATGTCATCCTGCAGTCAGAACAGAAAGCACTCCTACTCCACAAACCCATCTACTGTACTCCCAGGGATCACATTATCTCACGCGGCTCAATCATTTACCTTGGCACATAAGCTGGAGCTGCAATAGAGAACCTGCCCTGGAAACATTAGGCCAAGGGAAGTGTAATGTACACCAAAGGGACCAAACAAAGTGGTACCCGTATGACATTGTAACTGTATCAATGGAACAAACAGTTGTGTGAGAAGTTACATGGTAAACAATGCCAGCCACATACGTAGATACATAGTTACAGTTAGGTTGAATAAAATAAAAAAAAGACATCCATCTAGATCCATGATTCTCAACCCCTCTAGTGCCGTGACCCCTTGATAAAATTTGTGGGGACCCCTAACAGTAAAATTATTTTCGTCGCTCCTTCATCGCTATAATTTTGCTACTGTTATGAATCGAAATATAAAATATCTGATATGCAGGATGTATTTTCATTCTTACAAATTTAACATAATTAAAGCGTAGGGATTAAAGTGTTACTAAACCCAGGACCCTGCATTCACTATATCTGGTCTCCCACAGTACACAGAACATGGAAATGCAATTATTTTAGTAAATACTGTATAAACTGCTAAATACCTTTTCTCAGCAGCAGTATATAGCAGTCTTGTGACTTCTATCAGTGTCCAGCCAAGCACTGGTTAAAAAATTGTAGGAGGAGTTTTCTGACTGACCTATGAGAGTGCAAGACCCCTGACCCTCTGTCTGGACAGTGCTGATTGGCCCTGTGCTGATCACATGCAGTTTGGTAAATACATTTTACATTATAGCCGACTAAGTTCCCAGACAGCGTTGAGTATGATCAATAAGCTGTTTATATGCAAATCATAAAAGCCTAATTACCTTACTAGTAGTTACTCCGCTGCAGTCTCTCCTCTCCCGGAAGTGACGTCTTGCCGGCCACTGACGTCACTTTTGGGAGTCGGGTCTGTGGATCGGACCAAGATTCGGCGACCCCTGGCAAATCGGCATTCGACCCCCCCGAAGGGGTTGTGACCCACAGGTTGAGAATCGCTGATCTAGATCACCCAAACCCTGTAATTACAAGTGGAATTCTTGCCAAAATGTTTTAAGGTAGATTGGGGAAGGGTTATTTGCTCTATTAAACTGAGCAAATATAACAATCCCAACACTGAGCAAGAAATGTGTGTGTGTATATATATATATCTATATATATATATATATATTTATTGAAAGTCTATAAAATAGACAAAAAACTTTCATATTATGTACAAAAAGGCCTTTTGAACATAATATGTAACTTTTGTTAAGATTCCCAACAAATGCTTAATACGGGACACTTCATTTTGGGATTATTTCCACCTCCAAATAGCTGCAATGTGGACTTTCTACCAACGAGAAAGAGACTCCCTGAATTTACTGACCCCCAAAGGTCAAAGCAATCCCACCCTTCTTTAGGAGAGAGTTGCTTTCCATCTCATTGGTGGTCCAGTAATGGATGTATTTAATATGACAGTGATTAAAAATGTCATATTCAAATTTATTTCAAAGGGTCCTGAAATTAATAACTCCTATAGATGGTGTCAACCACTCTTATTCATCTCCCCATTTTCTTCAATCGAATTAGCTTTACCCCTCTATCACTTCACACAAAAATCCACCGCAATCATCTCACACCCCAGAGGTGTGAACAGCACCGGACTGAAGTGGTGATATAGTTCTCCTGGAAAAAGACACAATGTGCAAATACACAGAGGTCTTTTTATGGAATTTAAAAAAAATGTTAATGCTTTAGTGAATGACACAATTAAAGTGATAAACTCTGGTTTAAAAAGAAAAACATCTATTCTAAGTAAGTATCCTTAAAGTAGAACTATAGGCAAAAAAAAAATGTTTTCATTTTGGATAGGATAAGGGAAGGTCATAACCCCTAACAGATTTTTTAATTTTTTTGCTATCTGTGTCCTATTGCGAAGATTTGCCTTCACTTCCCGTCCCACAGCCAAACAGGAAGTGAGAGGAAATCCCTGCAAATTAAGGGGTTTTCTTGGGGCCTCCCCAGGTCACCAGAACTAGCGTCCCTATTTGAAGATTTCCCCTCTATTACTTTTCCGGGGACAACCCAAAATATGGGATTTTCTTTTACGTTTAATGATAATGATAAACAGGACAAATAGAGAGGGTGAATCCCACCGGAAGCACAGACAGCAATACAAATTGACAGGTGTTCTCCACTCTATCCAAAATAAATAAATAAATTGCCTTTATTTATACTTTAAAGTAAAAGTCTGGTCAAAAGCTAGCGAAGCTTAAACCTGTCCCTACCTCCATTCTAAGCCCTATACTAACTACCCTGTAAAGGAAAGCTGTACCTACCTAATTTAAGGGCGCTTAAATTAGGCAAGTACCCTATTGGTTAAACTAGATGGACTTGTGTCTTTTTTCAACCCAACTATGTAACCCCCCCATGTGCACAGATGTACTGCAGGGTTCAGGTCCCGAGCGAGTCCTGTGGCACATCTGTGCATGCGCCACTTTCCCCACCATCTGTGCACGTTTAGGGTTTTCCCCACATGCAAAGACTGCTAGCAGAAAAGTCTGAAATTTTCCCTATCATTCCACATGCATGGAAAATCACCTGCATGTGTGCATATCTGCCAGGACTCGAAGGCTTGGGTAGAGCCCATGGCAACGTCAGCAAGTGCGCCATAATGGTGGCACCCGAGGGGAGGAGGTGGAGTCACCATGGGAGGTTGACTGAAGTTCCGCTTTAAATATCTTTATATGGATTTCTACTTTAACAAGCACGTCTTGTTCTGGTGACAGCTTTCTTGGTCTTGGTCACCAGCAAAAATAGAGAAGAGGCACAGACAGCAACTAAAACTGGACAGCGGTTGCAACTCTTTCCCACTCTATCTAAAACTTTTTATAAAGAGTTTTGGCCATATATATTATTCAAATACCAATCGGATAACAAGGCTGGTAAAGCGCGCCAGCGCCGTCATCATTGACATGTGCCTATGGCGGCTCAATTTCCAAGCAATGCTTTGCCTTTAGGCAGCAAAAAAAAAATATTTGCAGCAAATTATGACGTATTAACCCAAAAATATGTTGAAATTAAATAGAACACAGAGAGGTATGCACACATAGCTCAAGTTTTTCTAACTACCACCAACTGAGATGAGTGAGATGTTTCTGGCAGGGGACAATAAAACAGGAAAAGCATGTCAAGCCTGATTTCTACACACAGAGAAGGACAATATGCTCTTTAGGTTCTCTATTGTCAATTACTGTGATTACATTATATGACAGTATTGAGTACAGTCGTTACTTTTTGTTTCACATGCTTTTTAGTTATGTTTCTCTTTATATTTACATCATACAGACTAGGAAAGAAACACACAGCTGAACAAAAGAAAACCACTCCATTCCCAGATACCATGGTGGTAGGAATCCATAATACCGGCTATTGCAGTCTGATAACCACGGCACCCGCAGCTGCATAAATACCTGAACAGGGACTGCATTCGATAGAATGCAGTCCCTTTCTGGCCTACAATTTTCCACCCAACTCAATTTTAAAATTTACTTTTGTCACCCACATCCCAAATTATAGTCGATTCTTCCTAAACTGGTCGAAATTCTGGGTTGTGCATGGCTAGCTTAAAGCTTAAAAAACAAAAAAAACATTTTGGCCCCAATAGACAATGGTGCCTGAAGAATGAGACTAAAGGTCCGTACACATGATCCGAAAATTGGATGGAAAAAATTTGTACATTAAGCGGTCTGCCGATTTTTGGATTGTTAGTACGGTGCTTTCGACAGCCGGTTTAATTTTTCTTGTCAGACAAAAGCTGGATGTGCAGACTATAAGTTTTTTGTCGGATGTGAACTCAACGTCTGGTTTTAATTTCAATTTCATTAGTACGGTTTTCAAATCATAGGAGCAAGACTACACATGCTCAGAAACGAAAGAATGCATACAAAACTATTCAACACATTACGTCACTTCTGACATGGTATTCTGTCGTACGAAATTTTTCATATTGTGAGTAACCTCTTCACTTTCGACATGAGACTAGCACGCCACAAAAAACAGACGTTCGATCGTCAGAAATTCTAAGCGTGTGTACGAGGCTTTACACACATTACAAAGAACACAGACCTTTACACATCTCATAACCCCTCCTCATCAACATAATACCTCAACTCCATCACCCCTCTTCCTCATCTCCCTCCTTCCTCCTCTCCATAAACCCCCATAACCCCTCAACATATCTTCTCTTGCCCATCTCCATAACCCTAACACCTCATCTCCATAACTCCTCATCTTCATAACCCCTATAACTCCTCCTCAGCTCCATAACCCCTATAACTCCTCCTCAGCTCCATAACCCCTATAATTCCTCCTCATCCCATCTTGCTCATCTCCATAACCACTAATCCTCATCTCTAAAACACCTCATCTCCATAACCCCTCATCTTCAACATAACTCCTCCTCCTCATCTCCATAACCCCTCCTCATCTCCAAAACACCTCCTCCTCTCCATATTCCCTAATTCTCATCTTTATAACCCCAATTCCTCATCTCCATAACCCCAATTCCTCATCTCCATAACCCCAATTCCTCATCTCCATAACCCCAATTCCTCATCTCCATAACCCCTTCTCCTTGTTTTCCAGTTCCTCATATCCATAACCCCACCTCCTCATCTCCATAACCCCTCATCAATATAACCCTTCCTCATTTCCATAACTCCACCTCCTAATCTCCATAACCCCTCCTCATCAACCTAATGCCTCATCTCATCCCCCTTCCTTGTCTCCATAACCTCACCTCCTTGTCTCCATAACTTCTCCTTGTGGCCAGGTAGAGAACACAGGAAGTTATCAGCTCACACAATTTCTGGCTAAATAAACAGGTACTCTCTGCACTTATCGAATGGATATAACAAAGCACTTTCAATGGTATATTTAGCGGTGCAAAAGGGAGCAAATAAGAGAAGTTTATGGTTAGGTTTGACATGTACTTTAAAATTACAACGGGACTTCATGTTTTCTGCAACACCTACAACAACCACAGACAAGTGATGACAAGTTAGGTTGTTTTCCTTTTATGTAAGGTAACCCACATGCACAGGTTTATTTTGCCTTCAATTACTGTTTTGCATTCCATTACGAAATGCTTTCACATCGAGTCTTGTGACACGGGGGCTGGACTGGTTTATTAACTACATGCATGCAAAGGTTCCTGCCATCGACACGACACTACACAGCTGAAAAGGATTTATTCCACTCGAAGGTGACTCCTCTCCCTGTGGAATTCCGAATTAAGGTCTTGGTGCAATTACAGAGGAACTGCAGCTCATTAATAAAAAGCCACCTCTTCACCGCTCCCAAGTCGATGCAACTATTTTACTTTTCTGGGTGAGCGAACCCCCTCCGGCTGCCATGGTTTCACCCCCCCCCCCCCGACTTGTATGCCACTAAAACATATGCAACAGTCAGTGGAAGGAACCACAGTAGCTGGCAGGAGGAACAAGTATTCAATTCATTCAAACCATTGAACACTTGGAGCAAAGGGAAGCAGCAGCTCTTCAATACACAGCCACTAAAAGGTAGTAGTGACAGGGTCACCTTAATCTAACCTGACTAGTGGCCAATCTACAAACCTCTACAGTCAATATATTAAGACAAATATGGGAGAGCAAGCTTGGGAAATGTCAAGTCTTATTCAAATAGGCCTTAAAGCAGAACTAAACTCTCCCAATCAACATGAAATATTTTCAGTCCTTATGTTGCTAGCATTAGTAAACACAATATATAACAGCTTCAACTCTTCTGGGAAGGCTGTCCACAAGGTTTAGGAGTGTGTCTATGGGAATGTTTGACCATTCTTCTAGAAGCGCATTTGTGAGGTCAGGCATAGATGTTAGACGAGAAGACCTGGCTCGCAGTCTCCGCTCTAATTCATCCCAAAGGTGTTCTATCGAGTTGAGGTGCAGGCCAGTCAAGTTCCTCCACCCCAAACTTGCTCATCCATGTCTTTATGGGCCTTGCTTTGTGCAATGGTCCAATCATTTGGTGGAGGTAAAATTAGCTATACACGTTAGGATTTCTCTCAAATTAAGTTCCCCCATGCTTAAAGCTGAACTCCAGCTTTTGCTACACTTTATAGACATTTAAGACATTTTGGACAATTTCATGCTCCCAACTTTGTGGGAACAGTTTGGGGACGGCCCCTTCCTGTTCCAACATGACTGCACACCAGTGCACAAAGCAAGGTCCATAAAGACACAAATGAGGAACTTGACTGGCCTGCAGAGTCCTTACCTCAACCCGATAGAACACCTTTGGGATGCATTAGAGCGGAGACTGCGAGCCAGGCTTTACTTACTTGTTTTAACCTTTTTTTTTTTTCATTTTACTTTTGCATACTTTTTGTCTGATGTATTCCTTTACGAAGTATGTGTGTTATTAGTTGCATCTCTTGGTCAGCTCTGATTAGTGTTTTTCCCACATCTGTGCGAAACTTACTTATATAAAAAATTTTTAAAGAATAAATAATAATCTTACTGCATATTGGATAAGAGCTGCACATCATCAGTGTAAACCAAAGTCATCTGTGGAGCAGAGATCGGCAAGCAAGCGGCTGGTGGATGCAGAGTTCGGCCGGGAAGCTGCTGGTTAGTGTGTGTCAGGGATACTCAGGACCTGGTCCAGAGGAGCAGCAACCATCTAATATTATATATATATATATATATATATATATATATATATATATATATATATATATATATATATATATATATATATCAGTGATGGGAGTAAGTCACTCATGTGCAAGTCACAAGCAAGTCGCAAGTCAACCTTCAAGTCACAAGCAAGTCCCAAGTTACTGTGGCGAAAAGCAAGCAAGTCAAGTCAAGTCCCTGCTAGAAGTCAAGCAAGTAATTTATTTTGGTCAAGTCACAAATTAAGTCAAAATACTGATCTACCCCGAAGCTGGGACTTGGGGGGAGCTTTCTTTTGTGGGGGGGGGGGGGGGGGGGGCGGCTTTTGCCTAGGCCAAGACACAGCACTGGCTGTGCCAAGTCATTGCAAGTCAAATAGCCCAAGTCAAAGTCAAGTCGCAAGTCATTAGTGACAAGTCAAAGTCAAGTCGAGTCATTTATTTAATTTTGTCAAGCAAGTCGCAAGTCCTCAAACAGGTGACTAGAGTCTGACTCGAGTCAAGTCACGTGACTCAAGTCCCCCACCTCTGATATATAGATATATATACATATATATATATATATGGTATATACATACATACACACAATTGTTCAGCCCGATCGATACATTGACCACTGGTCTTGATAGTCCTAATTGGAACCAAATAAATGAATGGGTGAACCCATAAGGGTTCCCAATGTAGGCCAATCTTAAGTTTGTAGGGGGACTGAAGCTGTTTGCACTGGTTTCCCTTTCCCTTCTCACGAATTGAGTTTGTTTTTTTGTCTGCAGAACGAACTGTAATTTGAGCATCATTTTATTCCTCTACTGTATTGTTTTTTCTCTTCTGGAGGTCCGGCAGCGCCATAGTCACATTATTACTAACTAAAAACCACACTCTCTAGGAACGCCAAATTGAGATTTTCTGCTTGATAGACTGTCCATTAGGTACTGTTCCACCCATTTTTTCAAAGCATGGCACAAGTTCACTTATGTGTAAAATGTGTTTTTAGGAGTTAAAACCCTTCACAAGAGAATCTGCTTTCTTTCATATTTTAGAACATTGGGAATAAAAAAAAAAAAAAAAAAAGAAATTATGAATCATGACAGGAAAACTCAATGACATTAATAGGTTTTTAATGTCCAATAAGCAGAACGGGGGCCGAGAATCCACATACTTTATAGTCTGTCCAAACTATTCTTTGAAGAACAGTTCCTCAATAAGTCTGACTCACAGCAATAAATGTTCCTTATATAACAGTTTACTGAGAAATGGATGAAATGGCAGAGAGTGCAAAAGTAAAGTGCCATAAATCAGGGGTGGTTTCTGGGCCAGTATGCAAGATTGTATGTTGGGTCCTATTCCTTAAAGTAGAACTAAAGGCAAAACTTTTTTTTTTTCCATTTTGGATAGAGCAAGGGAGGGTTATAAACACTGTCATTTATTTTAAATTTTTTTAGACCATCTGTGTCACATTGCAGTGACTTTCCTTCACTTCCTGTCCCATAGCCAAACAGGAAGTGAGAGGAAAGACCTGGAACATTGGAAGATTTTCCCTCTATTACTTTTCTGGGGACAACCCAAAATTTGGGATTTTCTTTTACTTTCACTTTCAATGATATTGGTAAACAGGACAAATAGAGAGAGGGTGAATCTCCTTATCGGTGGCACAGACAGCAATGGTAACAGACAGAGTTCTAATCCCATTCCCCTCTATCCAAAACTAAAATAAAGAAAAAAGAAAAACTGATGCTTTATGCACACTGGCCTTTGTGGTGCTGAGTCCAATCTATAAATCTCATGGATCTGGATGTGTCACCATTCTGGGCTATGGGCATACACAGTAGAAGCCTGGAAGGGCTCTTCCCTGTAACCCTGACCTATCATCACCGTCTCTTCATGGGTGGTGGTTAAAGTCGAACTACACATCTGAGCACCACAAACCAAAAACACTGTTTAATTCATTTTTAATAATCAAAGCAAACTCCCCCATCCATCCATGTCTCCATGCTTTATTTTGCTGAGAAATAAAAAAAAAAAAACATAACATTTCTGGCTGTAGCCATCTTGAGTAAGGGAAGGTGATTCATGTAGCATTTAATTCCTGGAATCCATCAGTCTTTCGTCTAGGCATGGATACAGGAGGGTGTGCTTAGCGGAGAAAACCTCTCCTGAAGACTTCTGGGATGTATGTAAAATCATTTTTGCCTAGGCCTGGAAACCAGGAAGTATCTGAAATGAAATTTGATGTAGCACCCTGGAGTTTAGTCAGGGAGCTCCTCACAAATTTACTTGCCAAGAGTATTTATCTTGGTCGATTGATAGTGGTCTATTGATTTCTCCCCAAGTTTGGCCTTGTTGCACTTTTCTCTTCTACCACTAGGTGGCCGGGTACTTGGTGGTACTAGATATGAGAAGGGCAACTCAAGGTCAGGTTATGGGTATATGGGGGTATCACAGCTAATGGGCAGGGGTTTTCTTGGATCCCTTGGCCTGCTGGGAGAGCCTATATATTTGGATGGAGTCAGGTGATCTGTGTTCTGTGCCACCTGGACGGCTGTCTGGGTAGACGTGTGTCGTATTGCCCGGGCTGCTAAACTGGAGATGGGGCCTATCCCGGTTGCATCTGGCTGCCAGGCTGTGTGAGGGCCTATCCAGAAGTAAGAGGGCAGCGCAGGGTTGGGACTGCGGTTTGCAGTCCAACCAGAAGTGACGATTCTTCTGGCCGGAGAACCTGTCAGTGGTCGGAGGTAGTAGGGAAGCTGTCGCCACTAAGGGACCAATCTTCTTTACCAGGGACCACAGTGAATAACTGAAGAAAGTACTGAAATCATATTCTCACCGAAGGGTACGGTGGAGAATAGGGAAACTTCAGGCGGTGATCAAATCAGGGACCCAACCAGCGGAGGAGACCCTTGCAGAGCAGCCTTGTGCGTCAAGCCAGGGACCGAGCTGGTTAGCAGGGGTGAAACTTGAGGGGTATCTGGAGTGCCAAGCTAGGGACCCAGCAGAGAAGCGGGTGTGACGTTTGAGGGGATACCATCGCAAACCTTGGAGGAGCTCAAGGGATTCATAGTCATTGAATCAGAGGGTCTAGTAAGAGGTAGTAAGAGACCAGGAGCTCAGTATTGAAGAACTACAATGAGCAGTTGTAATGGAGCTGAAAGAACTGATACATTAAGGTAAAGGACTGTTACCATATGAGGCAGCAATCCTGCACGTGCAGAAGTGGCGCCTTGCTGTGGCCTTATCCTGTATGGCTGTTCTATTGCTCGGAGTCTGCCAATTGAGTTTGCAACTATCTAAGGGTGTCCTGGTCCTAACCCTCTTCCCACCCAAAAATATATAAAAAGGACTGTCAAAAGAAATAAAACCTCTTTTACATCCAAGAAGTGTTTGGCGCCCAATGACTTTTACCATCTTTGCACCCACTATGCCTCACAACCCACCACATATTGAAGGGTGTCAGCTATCTTTGGCCTTGGGGGTTCTCAGTAGACCAAAAGAGGTAAAAAGACCTAAAAAAGTGAAAACAACTAAATATGATTTACTTTCCCATCTACTTTTACTAATGCTAGCAGTATAAGTTTTAAAAATAGTCAATGTAGATTGTGAGAGTGAAATTCCACTTTTAAATAGAAGTCCGTGTTTTATTTTTATTTAAATTCTCACTTACCTAGGTGGATGCAGCACCAGTCCAATGCTGCATCTGTCCCTCGGCGCCTCTACACTGAGAACCGAGTGATCGAACATCGCCGATCGCTCGTGTTCAGAGCTCTGGGGGCAGAGAGCCGCAGACTGTCAGTCACAGCTCTTTGCTCGGCTCCCTCCTCGCTCTTTGGATCGCTGGGCCGTAGAGGGGGCGGGGTCGGCCGGCTCAGGTTCTCAGCAGCTTGCTAAGGCGGGTGTCAGTCCAAGGATCTGGCGGATGGTCGTGGTCGTGATGACACGGAGCCTGGACTGACATCTGTGACGTCAGCAGAGAGCGAACTGCACTCCTGTGACCCATAGGAGAAGTACAGCTTTGACTATATTTCTCCTTTAAGTGACCGATTGAGCAAGAGGGTATCTGCTCATCTTTGCATCTATGGAAGGGAGCCTTCCTCTCCCCTCTTCTATGCCTAAGCTAGGCTCAGAGATTTCTCCCTGAGACTACCTGCACCCGTCAAGCGCTCACCACTTGGCTAGTGGTCTTGGCTGTGGCCTTCTTTCTCTCTCCTTCAATGGCTTCAAGGAATCCAGCAACCGGTAATAGCCGCCCACATCCTCTGGAGCTGACATCATTTCACAACAATATTTTTGGTAGAGAAGGAAGGCTTGCTCCAAAACCATCACTGCCACTATTGGCTGGAATCGTTCGTTGCCCGTCTATTTTTATTGTTGATTGGTCAACATGGATGCTCCTCAGTAAGCGATTTGTTTCCTTGTTTTTCTTTTCTAAATTTTGCAAGATGATGGCATGCAAAAACGTACCTTGGCCTTATAGGGAACTACCCAACACACAGAAAAGGTTGGTATACATGGGATCTCCTTTGAGCTTCGGCCATGACAGGCTCCGCTGCAGCTCAAAGGACAGCATTGTATTGAGGAGCACTTCCTGAATCCCATGGAGGTCGGTGTGCATGTCACATACAGCACATAATAGGAACACGCCAGTGCCACCAATAAGGGTTGCCAACATTTTTAGATAAATAAAAGGAACACTGTTTGGACTTATGGGCTCAGGCGTTTAAAAGGACAGTTATCCATGTGAAAATACTGTGACATATGGGGGTAGATTTACTAAAACTTGAGCATGCAAAATCTGGTGCAGCTGTGCATGTTAGCCAATCAGCTTCTAACTTTAACTTGTTCAGTTAAGCTTTGATAAAAAAAACTCTGGAAGCTGATTGGTTTCCACAAGGAGCTGCACCAGATTTTGCACTCTCCAGTTTTAGTAAATCAACCCCATGGGGTCCCATACTGACAAATGTATGCGATGAGGGATCTGTACCAAATTTTCCTGAAAAATATTTTAGAACATTGGGTACGTACAAGAGTTAAAGACGACCTCTAACATTTTCAGTAATTTATTTAATACCTTCTGGAGCCATTTCTGGGTGCAAGGGACTGGTAATCCAGCACTGCCGATGTGCCTGTATCAAACCCCCCTCCCCTCCACCGCCTTGCACTGACATCATCACCTGCAGACTCTGTCCTGGATATTGAGGGGACCCTGGTGCTGGACAGCCAACAGGGAGTGGACACCAGAAGGACCCCATCTAGTGTGCACGGAAGACGCGAGAAGATTGGAGACTAGAATGTCATCTGACTGGATTTAGGTGAGTAAAAGGGGCAGTTTTTGTATCTTTGATGGCACCAATTATTGGCGGGGTGGGGGGGGGGTGGTGGGGGGCTGGGTTAATAAACCGTAAAGCTGGCCATAGACAGTCTGAATTCTGGCCGGTCCCTGCTTCAAACCATGTCTGCACAGGCTGATTGTACCCAAGTTGATGCCTCAATTAACTTGGGTATAGTCAGCCTGTTGGACTTTTCATGCAATTATTGCCAGCTATAATCACTGTGTTCTCCTGGCACTCCATGGGGGGCATTCCCCCATCAACACTGGCTTTGTTGAAGGAGCAATCAAGCTATTTTCTTTCTTGCAACCTGTGCAGGAAAGAAATTCGCTCCGTCTATGGCCAGCTTAAGTCTGGCCATACAGTATACAATTTACTTTAGATTTACCATCAATTATATATATACTGTAGTGCAATGGCCTGCCTGATTGTATACAAATTGAAAGTGTTTAGGTCTGACCTCAAATGATATGGTTTTGGTAAATCTAAAGGCAAAATTGTACAAGAAAGTTGTACGTACCTCCCAACATTCTGAGATGGGAATGAGGGACATCTACTAACAAATGTATGCAGGCATAGGACACGCCCACCTGCCACACCCCCTTAAAGGAGAATTAACCAAAAAAAAAAAAAAAAAGGTTAAATAAATCCACAAGGACATTTTTTTTTTACCACTACTATTCCTTTATATTGGCTTTTAAAATACAAAAAGTACAAATGCAGCAATTTAGAAATTGGATGAAAGGTTTAGCACTGGGAAACACTTTTTGGAAGATAAAAAGTGCATTTTATATACAACTATATAGATCAGACCAAAATGAGGGACAAATGAGGTGGAATAAGGGACATTGCTCCAAATCAGGGACAGTTATGAGCTATGAAGTTGTATAATGCATGACCAGTTTAAAGAGGAACTGCAGTCTGCTCACATAATTTGTAATAAAAACATGTTTGCAATTCTGAAGCTTCCCTCCAACCACTTTGCATATTATTTTATATATACTGTGATTCTGTACTTGCCACAATGCTGCAGAAATCTCCCTCCACTGAGTCTGGCTGCATCCATTTTAACTGTGGGCAGCTGAAGCTGCTGCCTGTTCACTTCCTGGATTTACACAGACACACAGAGGCACAGCTCCAGCTCTGCAGCTATCATTGGCCCTCTTATGACTCACCCCCATCCCTTCCTGGCAAACTCTCACCAGAGTGAGAGAGAGAGCTGTACATGATGTCATAAGCCTAGGCAGGTTACCAGACAAGAAACAGGGAGTGGGCTGTATAAGGTACTTACTGGCAGAATAAAAAAAATGTTTTACTATTCCAGAATTAAAACAACAAGGGCAGAAGATTTAATAGATGGAAAGATGAAAACATGACTGAAGGTCGGCTTTAACTTTATTCAGCCTACTCCAGGCTCAACAGGCGAGTTGCTTCACTTTTGAGTCACAGATTATGTTTCATCATCGTAAACTCCGGTAAAGTACTTTTCTTTTATCCTCAAGGCAGTGTTAACAGCAAGAAGCTCGCTAATCGCTTGGCCTGATCTGTTTGCTGATAATACTGAAATGTTTTATGACTTTTACAAGCATAAAAGTAAGAAAAAAGTGAGAGCAAGTACTGGGAGCAATTATAGGATGTCTGACATCTTGTAACTTAATATTGGAGACAAGTGATTTGTTTGGCGAGTCTGGTGCACCCAACCATCTTTAGTAACCCGTAAAAACCTTCAGTTCACCTGAACATTCCAATTTGTGCACGCGCTAAAAATCACTCAAGTTATGAATCCGGACTACCGGGATTACATTTTTTTTTTGGCATCAGATTCCCTTTGTAATGGTTGGCAGGCATGGGCATAGATGATTGGGCAATGTCACCATGCATGTTTATATTAGAAAAAAATGATTTCCAGTAGCGAGAATGTGTGTGCTGGTCACTCAGCCCACTAATACCACCAATATCTTGTTTTTGAGTGGTTTTTACACCTAATATTACATATATTCTCTGGTCACAGACTACACTTTCATTTTATAGTATCAGCATTGTAATAAGTAATATAAACAATAGTTTTCATTGACAATCCAATATAAGTTTACTTGAAAAATCTCCTTCTGTGTTGTGAGTGATGCCTGTCTGCTGGCCGTCTCTTTCTACAACTTCCTGGATTCCCTGCATGCTTTGCATCTTTTTCTCAATCTAAGGACTACATATCCCATGGTACTCTGCTGCCTGAAAGCAGTGATTCCTCTACTGACTCCGCCTCACAGAACAGGTTATACCATGTTTGATATTTAAAGCAGAGTTCCAGCCTCATTTAATTTTTTTATTTTTTTAAACCCGTGATGTTATTACTTAAAACGGAACTTCAGTCATTTTTTCATCTTTCCATCTATTAAATCTTCTGCCCTTGTTGTTTTAACTTTGGATAGTAAAACATTTTCTTTCTGCCAGTAAATACCTTATACAGCCTACTTCCTGTTTCTTGTCTGGTAAAAAGCCTAGGCTTATGACATTATGCACAGCTCTCTCTCTCATGAGAGCTTGCCAGGAAGGGAGGGGGAGTGAGTCATGAAAGGGCCAATGAGAGCTGCAGAGCCGGAGGTGTGCCTCTGGGTGTCTGTGTAAATCCAGGAAGTGAACAGGCAGCAGCTTCAGCTGCCCACAGTTAAAATGGATGCAGCCAGACTCAGTGGAGGGAGATTTCTGCAGCATATTTGGCAAGTACAGAAATTTTTTTTTTTTTGGGGGGGGGGGGGGGGGGGGGGGAGAGAGAGCGGATACCCAGTTTTTTTGGGCACCCAGCTCCCACTTCCTCCCCTGGCTCCGCAGCGCCGGAAGATCACCTCTCCCCCCTCCTGGCAATCTTCTGGGACATGTCACAGATAGAATGCCAGCGCTGCGGGGAGGAGGGGGAGAGGAGCGAAGCTTCGTACGCCCACATCGCTGGACCGTGGGACAGGTGAGTGTCTGATTATTAAAAGTCAGCAGCTACACTTTTTGTAGCTGCTGACTTTTAAATGGGTGGAACTCCGCTTTAAATCAATATTAAAATGGTGATATATATTGCCATGCCACTGTTCTTTTTGTTTGTTTTTTGGGGGGTAAACCAACCTTTATCTTCCCTTGCGATCATGCTCCCATCTTAACTGTGGGCATGTGAAGCCAACTAGCATCTTCTTCCTGGCAAAGGTGCTGCTCTCCGCCTTGCATCGCGTCATTTCCTGCTTGTAAATAACGCCATTGTCACGTCACGGCTACCCATCACATTTTGCTACCCACTGGAGTGCGCACACCGTCATATGCGTTCCAACACTGTTGTAAGACCACTTTGCCACAGGGCCGCTCGCCACGCTTCGGGCATGGCCTCGCTTCGCTCGGCATAATTATAATCCAACTCTATGTCCACTTGGATGGTGGGGCTTGAACCTGGACTCAGCGGTGTGTGGCCACAAAATTCTGCGCAGGCGCAGATCGCTACAGTGTTGGAACGCATATGGCGGCGTCGCGTATGCGCAGTCCAGCGGGTAGCCAACTGTGATGGGTCACCATATGTGACGCTACACCATGCTACCAGTTGACCCGGGGGCCCAGTGACTCCTGGGATTGATGACACTCATCTCCCAGGAGCCAATGTGCCGCCAGAAAGGACGTACCTCGAGGTAAACAGACAGAAGAACGATTAGCCCTTAGAAAAAAGGTAACTCAGCCTGAAATAAAACATGCTGCAATAAACCGGATGGTGCAAACATAAAAATGTGGGTGAAACATCCCATTAAAAAAATATATTTAAAAAGTACCTTTACAACCACTTTAGCGCTTTACTCTAGGAGGTAAAATTATCATGTAATTTATTAAAAGTTCACTTCTCACCTTTCTGCAGCTTGTTCACATATTTTAGTAGATAAGCAGAGTAATCCAAAGATATAAGGGTTTATTGATCATGGCCGAACATGCTGGGCTTTTCAAAAAAAAAAAATAAAAAGCCCAGCACTACCCCTATGCTTTTTGGTCTGCCTCTATTTATCTAACTAGAAATCCACAACTAGACCTAAAATAAGCTGTATGAGCCAGAAGAAGGGGGGTGGGTCCCTCTGACACATTTAGCTGTGTGTGTGTTCTAAATAGACATGAACAGGAGGAGTTTCAATTACACAAGGTTATGCAGGCTATTCACAGCATAGTAGTCAATCACTGCAGAAAACCTGCATTCATCACCTGCTGGTTGCGGGTGGAAAATATGAAATATTTAAAGCTGATATTTCATACTGATGTGACCTAAAGCGGAGTTCCACTCGTTTTTCAGTTTATTAAAAGTCAGCAGCTACAAAAAGTGTAGCTGCTGATTCGTAATAAACACACACCCACCTGTCCCACGGTCCAGCGATGCGGCCGCCCGAAGCCTCCGTTCTCTCCTCTGTGCCGGCATCACTAGTGTGGGCACGTGGCTGTGACAGCTTGCGGCTCCACAGCCGGGTGCGCACTGCGCATGCGCGAGTCACGCTGCGCTGTCCGGAATGGCCGAGCAATCTTATGGGACCTGTGACGTGTCCCAGATGATTGCAGGGAGGGAGGGGGAGAGGAGTCGCCGCCTGTCACCTGTCAAGAACTAGGTACCCATATACCCCCCCCCCCCCCCCCCCAAAAAAAAATGACATGCCAAATGTGGCATGTGAGGGGGTTAGGACTCCCAAAAGTGGAACTTCCGCTTTAAGGTGGAACTCCGCTTTAAGAGAAACAAAACCTATTTTTTGTAGGCCTGGACATATTTAATAAATACATACATAAAATTAAATACAAAAATGCAATACATTCCATTTTGGGAAGCAATCACTTTAACGGACATCATAATAACAAACAAAACAACTACATCCGATATATATCACTCTGTCAGCTGCTCACTGACACATACAATCACCGGCCACTTTATTAGGTACACCTGTTCAATTGCTTGGTAACACAAATTGCTAATCAGCCAATCACATGGCAGCAATTCAATGCATTTAGGTATCTAGACGTGGTGAAGGCGACTTGCTGAAGTTCAAACCGAGCATCAGAATGGGGAAGAAAGGGGATTTAAGTGACTTCGAACGTGACATGGTTGTTGGTGCCAGACGGGCTGGTCTGAGTATTTCAAAAACTGCTGATCTTCTGGGATTTTCACACACAACCATCTCTCGGGTTTACAGAGAACGCTCCGAAAAAGAGAAACTATCCAGTGAGTGGCAGTTGTGTGGAGGAAAATGTCTTGTTGATGTCAGAGAAGAGTGATAAATACAGAGAAGATTGGAAGACTTGTTGGAGATGATAGAAAAGCAACAGTAACTCAAATAACGACCTGTTACAGCCAAGGTATGCAGAATATCATCTCTGAACACACAACACATCGAACCTTGAAGGAGATGGGCTACAGCAGCAGAAGACCACACCGGGTGCCACTCCTGTCAGCTAAGAACAGAAAACTGAGGTTACAATTTGCACAGGATCACCGAAATTGGGCAATAGAAGATTGGAAAAACGTTGCCTGGTCTGATGAGTCTCGATTTCAGCTGCGACATTCAGATGGTCGGGTCAGAATTTGGTGTAAACAACATGAAAGAATGGATCCATCCTGTCTTGTATGAATGGTTCAGGCTGGTGGTGTAATGGTGGGGGGGGGGGATATTTTCTTGGCACACTTTGGGCCCCTTAGTAACAACTGAGCATCATTTAATCACCATAGGATGCATTAAGGTGAAAAAAACCACGAACCTTTACAACCCCTTTTAAGTAAAAAAGGTAAGTAGCTATGATATGCCATATTATTGGGAAGGTGCAACAAACTTAAAGTAGACGTTATCCCTATGTAGCTGCAAAAAAATGGTAATACACTTTAAGGCAAATGGAATGGACTTTCCAACTTCTGCATTGTTCACTATCTAGTATTAGAAGTTCACTAATGTTATGTAATGCTTGGCAATGACAATAACGGACACAATGTTCTTCATGAATACGAGACTGAAATGTAACCTGACAACAATTTTTCACGTTTCAGGTATGTTGCTTAGCATTGTTCCCCATCACCACTGAGATGCACTTCCACTAGACTACGACGGATACATTCATGAGATAAAAACATTCAAATAAATATATTTACCGATTTCAACTTTTCCCTGAAAGAGAAAAAATGACATCAGCCCTAACAAATTCAATGTAAATCTGTCCAATAGAACAACGGTTCTTTAGGATAAATAATGCATGCTTGTGACATTTCATGTCAAGTTATCAGGGAAATGATACAAAATAGGAGCCAGGGGGCACAAAAAATGGTTCTTTGTAATCTTTTACCTACATCTGATAGTTTAAAGTGGATTCACGGAAAAAAAAAAAATACCTAAATTGTTTTTGCCATCCATGCAAAATGGTGGCTCGGGATGCTAAAAATGTTCCTAGCATCAGCGGCGAGTAGTGATGAGCTTCAGCTTGTGTGAACTAGGATCCAACCTGACTTCTGCAAGCCCACCAGGAAACCGTCGTCTGTACCGGCCCAATCATCTGCAGCCAAGGCATCCTCCGTCCTGCAGCCACAGGTATACAAGGGGTGTGTATATGCGTGTGTGCAGGGCTGGGAATGTCCTGGCCCCAGATGATTGGGCCGGTACAGGCGATAGTTTCCTGGTGGGTTTGCAGAAGTCAGGTTGGATCCTAATGCCGCGTACACACGGTCTGACTTTTCGTCTACAAAAGTCCGACGGACTTTCGGCGGACTTTCGACGGACTTTCGACAGACTTTCGGCGGACTTTCGACGGACTTGCGGCGGACTTTCGTCAGACTTGCGGCAGACTTTCTTACGAACGTACTTGCCTACATACGATCACACAAAAGTCCGCCGGATTCGTACGTGATGACGTACACTGGACTAAAATAAGGAAGTTGATAGCCAGTAGCCAATAGCTGCCCTAGCGTGGGTTTTTGCCCGTTGGACTAGCATACAGACGAGCGGATTTCTGGGTCCGGCGTAGTTACGACGTAAAGATTTGAAGCATGTTTCAAATCTAAAGTCCGTCAGATTTGAGGCTGGAAAAGTCCGCTGAAAGTCCGGGGAAGCCCACACATGATCGGATTGTCAGCCAGCTTTAGTCTGTCGGCGTCCGTCGGACTTTTGTAGACGAAAAGTCCGCTCGTGTGTACGCGGCATAATTTGCACAAGCTGAAGCTCATCACTGGCTGTGAGTTTAGGCTGCTCTGACTTACAGCTCTGGTTCTAGTACAAGGATGATAGTGGGTTGTTCCCTCTCTGCCTCATCTATTCACAAAATGTCTTGTAGTCTTTTCGTTAAATACAAGGCATTCTGTGAATGTATGAGAGGAGATTCTTGTGTTTTATTAGTCCATCCTTATCACAGTACTCCCTCTAACAATGCCTTCATCTTCTTTTCTTTCCAAAAAGGAGGAAGCCATTTAATACGTACCCAGGCTCAGCATCCATTTTCTGGACTGAGATGGTGGCTTAGAGATGACCCCGCCATGTCTATCCTGCTGCATGTGCAGTTGTTGCCTTGTGTTCTCCATTATGTGACACAGATCAGACCCTGCTACATCCTCCTAACTTACATCTTGCTATAAGATTACAGTATTGCAGGCTTATCAGTGGGGGTGGAGACTGAGGAATTACTTCCTCCTACTTGCAGCAGACTGGTGACAATAGCCAGCAGGAGGAAGGAGGTCCTGATTCCGCTATATTAGTGCCAGGACAAGGCCATCCAGCAACCAGGGCTAAGATGCCGATCTGCGCCCTCTCCCCCCGTTCATGATATGCAAACTTAAGGGAATCCTATGCCGAGCAGTCACTTGCTTGTCAAAATTACTGCCGTTGTAACAGAAGGAAGGTGCCCACATCCCTACAGTAAACCATTGCACCCAGGGCAGCTGCCCCTCCCGCCCACCGCCCGTCCCGGCCCTGCTCTATAAAGATCTTTAGTAGGGTCACCAGCAGAAGGAAGGAGGTCCTGATTCTTTTACATAGAGCTGTAGTTATCACTAAAGGAATCAACAGCAATGAGAAGGGGGTCCTGATTGCTTAATGGATCTGTAGTTATCACTAGAGGGATCCCCAGCAGGGAGAAGGGGGTCCGGATTGCTTATCATTAGAGGGATCCCCAGCAGGGAGAAGGGGGTTCTGATTGCTTATCACTAGAGGGATCCCCAGCACAGAGAAGGGGGTTCTGATTGCTTTATGGATCTGTAGTTATCACTAGAGGGATCCCCAGCAGGGAGAAGGGGGTCCGGATTGCTTATCACTAGAGGGATCCCCAGCAGAGAGAAGGGGGTTCTGATTGCTTATCACTAGAGGGATCCCCAGCAGAGAGAAGGGGGTTCTGATTGCTCATCACTAGAGGGATCCCCAGCACAGAGAAGGGGGTTCTGATTGCTTTATGGATCTGTAGTTATCACTAGAGGGATCCCCAGCAGAGAGAAGGGGGTTCTGATTGCTTTATGGATCTGTAGTTATCACTAGAGGGATCCCCAGCACAGAGAAGGGGGTTCTGATTGCTTTATGGATCTGTAGTTATCACTAGAGGGATCCCCAGCAGGGAGAAGGGGGTCCGGATTGCTTATCATTAGAGGGATCCCCAGCAGGGAGAAGGGGGTTCTGATTGCTTATCACTAGAGGGATCCCCAGCACAGAGAAGGGGGTTCTGATTGCTTTATGGATCTGTAGTTATCACTAGAGGGATCCCCAGCAGGGAGAAGGGGGTCCGGATTGCTTATCACTAGAGGGATCCCCAGCAGAGAGAAGGGGGTTCTGATTGCTTATCACTAGAGGGATCCCCAGCAGAGAGAAGGGGGTTCTGATTGCTCATCACTAGAGGGATCCCCAGCACAGAGAAGGGGGTTCTGATTGCTCATCACTAGAGGGATCCCCAGCACAGAGAAGGGGGTTCTGATTGCTTTATGGATCTGTAGTTATCACTAGAGGGATCCCCAGCAGAGAGAAGGGGGTCCGGATTGCTTATCACTAGAGGGATCCCCAGCAGGGAGAAGGGGGTCCGGATTGCTTATCACTAGAGGGATCCCCAGCAGAGAGAAGGGGGTTCTGATTGCTTATCACTAGAGGGATCCCCAGCAGAGAGAAGGGGGTTCTGATTGCTCATCACTAGAGGGATCCCCAGCACAGAGAAGGGGGTTCTGATTGCTCATCACTAGAGGGATCCCCAGCACAGAGAAGGGGGTTCTGATTGCTTTATGGATCTGTAGTTATCACTAGAGGGATCCCCAGCAGAGAGAAGGGGGTCCGGATTGCTTATCATTAGAGGGATCCCCAGCAGGGAGAAGGGGGTTCTGATTGCTCTTTATGGATCTGTATTTCATATTAGAGTGATCGCCAGCAAGGAGAAGAGGGCCCTAATTGCTTTATGGATCTGTAGTTATCTCCAAAAGGAGGAAAGAGGTCCTGATTCCTCTATATAGATCTTTACTAGAGATATCACCAGCAAGAGGAAGGAGGGCCTGATTTCCCCCATATAGATCTTTAGTGAGACCTCATTTAGAATACTAAGTTCAGTTCTGGAGACCTCACTTACAAAAATATAATCCAGGTAAGTAGACAGGAAAAAAGGAGATGCAGCTCACAAACACTCTTGCTCTGGAATGACACCGCCCTAGTAAGAACTGGTTCCAGGTGCTGGCTTTGCTGGTTTGTAGTGAGGTAGAAAGAAATCCTGGATAGCCGCACTCTGGGATAAGGACATCTTTATTTCAATAAAATCAAACAATACAGTCAATAGCAGAGACGTACAGGGTGGTAGACTGCTAACACGTTTCACATCATTTGGATGCTTATTCGTAGCTACGAATAAGCATCCAAATGATGTGAAACGCGTTAGCAGTCTACCACCCTGTACGTCTCTGCTATTGACTGTATTGTTGGATTTTATTGAAATAAAGATGTCCTTATCCCAGAGTGCGGCTATCCAGGATTTCTTTCTACCTCACTACAAAAATATAATAAGATAGAACAAGTTCAGGGATGGGAGACAAAAATTGTAGGAGGTCTGAGGGATAAAACATATCAGGAGAGACTTCAGAAACATAATATGTCCAGTCTTGAGGAAAGAAGAGTAAGGGGAGACATAAATAAAGGGGGTGAATGAGGTTCAGGAGGGCAGTATATTCAATATAAAGCCAAGATCAAGAACATGGGTACATGACCTCAGACTAGCAGGAAGAACGTTCCAAATTAATCTTAGAAAGTACTATTTCACCAAAACAAACTTCCAGCACAGGTATCGAGTCAATCAACAGGAAGCGCATGCAAGCATGCTATATAGATAGAAATAAATGAAATAATATATATATATAATATATATATATATATATATATATATATATATATATATATATATATATATATACACACATACACACACACACACACACATTTTTTTTTCTTAAAAACAGGGCAAAATCGATGGACCACTTGGCTTTTTCATGCCACCACTCTTCTATGTTTCTATCATGTCAGACTTAGGCAAACTGACAAGACTTGAGCTCAAGGGCCCCCAGGTCAAAAAGAGACTCAGAACACCTTTGTAAAAGGAACCTTAAATTAACTTTAACCTTTTTTTAACCTATCCTTATGCCCTTCAGCAATTGTTAAGTTGTGAAATACTTTTCTTTCCTGAAGAAACAGATGCTCCATGCTCCCTCCAGTGCCAGCCACCTGCTAATAAAGTCATCACTAGATAACAGGATCTTTCCTCCCAAGCATCCTACGTGCATTAGGCCCACTGCGAGCGACAAAAAGAAAAAAAAAAAAAAAAAAAAAAACTTCTGCATTAAACCAGTCTGCAGCCAAGCCATTCTTTATTCCTCCTTCAGTTAAAACTGGGTAGTGACCAGGCTAAGTACACAATCATTCAAGCAGCAAGGAAATATTATCCAAGACCACAGGAAGTGAGCGGAGACAGTGTTCTGGGCAGGCCTGGCAAGCAGTCTGTGTGAACTGCATCTAGCAAGCACTGTGCGGTCACCGAGGCCAAATTCATTACAGAACTTTCTCACTGCTGCCGAGGAGAACGCAGCACATGTTTTTGTTGTTTGTATTCTTTCCTCTAGAACGCTGTGTACCTGATGGCCAACAGATAATTCCAGATCAAGTCTATTTATTTCACTTCTGCGTTTGCTGTTTTTGATAGCCTCCATCTGACATCAAAAAAGGCAGGCCCATTATCCTAACCTCTTATTATGACAGAACACAATGGAAAGGGCTGCTGTTTACTGTCACCTACAACCTGATTTACATTAGGGGTGCCCATACACGTGCCAAAGTTCAGTTCCCATCACTAGGAGACATGAAAGTGCTGGTAACCGTCAGGGGCATTTTAAAGATTAAAAAAAAAAAAAAAAAGTTCACCAGCACTAGGACCATTTTGATTTTGATTTGATATGGGATTTGTATTGCGCTCCATTAGGAGCGCGTCTAGGCGCACAAAGACCCTAAAATCAAGTGAGATTTCCAAAAGAACGTTAAAAAAGGACTAGGATATACTACTGGGACCTAGAAAATTAGGGTAGTAAAAATAGCAAATCCTGAAGCATGGATATTGTAATAGCATGGTTGGATGCTAGAGCTGGGCAGCCAACGTGTCTTAAGATTGCAGCTCTCTTTAGCCTTTTCTCTTGCTGTTAACGGAGGAACATCTGGCTCCTTAAAGTTCTATCCCAGGCAGCAAAAGAAAAAAAAAAAATTAAAAAATGACCCTGGTAGTATAAACCCACCACCACTCCCACAATGCATGGGTTAAATGCTCATTAAGTCTAAGGGGTAGAGGAATAAGGTGTAATAGTAACCTTGCTTTGGCAGACTCCCACCATCTGTATCACCTGTACCCCGGAAGCCTCCTACCCAGGGTATTCCATCCAGCAGCTGCATCTAGTGCAATGCAGGACCAGTAGTCTTGCATAGCCTGTCCACAACCCGAAACAAGAAGAGAAAAGAGAGGAGAAGAGAGGAGGAGAAGAGAGGAGGAGAAGAGAAGAGAAAAAAGGAGAAAAGAGAAGAAGAGAAGAGAAAAAAGGAGAAAAGAGAAGAAGAGAAGAGAAAAAAGGTGAGAGGGGAGAGGGGAGGGAAAGGAAAAGGAGGGAAATTAAAAGAAAAGAAGGGAACAGAAGAGACCTGGTGGCCAGGGAAGCAAGAAAGCCCTCTCTGCTACCCCCTACCATTAACGAGCAATTAACGCTACCAATGGGGGGATGGGGGTTAAGCTTTAAAAAGTACTCTGTTACTGGGCCTCCCAAACCTTCTTGTCATGGCCCAATGCTGGGCCAATGTGGACAGGTAAAGCTCTGACTCTTCATGGTAGGGACAGAGCTGACTACTAAGCCTGGTCCTCACATATTCCTACTGGCCCACCACTATGAAAAGCACGTTCACTGGCCAATAGAAATGTGCAGGAAGTTGAAATGGCTAGCCAAGTTTTAGCACTATCAGAAAGTGTCAAAACCTTCCCCGTTAGAATGGCCCAAAATTCAGCTGTAGTAGAAAGGTTTGGTAGACCACTGCAGGCATAAGTACTTCTAAGTACCTGCACTTTATACCAGCAGCACTATAATTTTCCCTTCCCCCCCGAAGGGCTGAACGAGAGAAATCTCAAAATGTATAGCTAGCATGAGATTCCACCATAATGGTTGTAGCAGTTGGGCAGGACTCAAATTTCAAGGTCGAAGATCTACTGAATGGGGTTCTCAAGTCTGCTCCCCCTAACATGAAATCTTACCCATTGTAAGCTGCCCACTCTCAGACCTAATGCCTGGTACACATGGTGAGATCAGACGAATGATCATCCATTTGGTTTCTTTGCATGCTAGTCTCCATATCGAAAATGAAGGGGATTACAGAAACTCTCATAAGACAGAATAAAAATTTGGAAGTGATCTAATGTATTTGTATTGTATTTTCAGACAACTACTGTACAGATTAAACGAAAATCGTATGATCTGGTATCATACGTGATTGGCTCTCGAAAGCTGTGTACCAACGATCAGATTATCGCACGACCGCTTCGAAAGTGGTATTTTTCATACGATTTTCTGATCGTCTGTATGGGCCTTTAGTCAGATTAGCAATCTTGTCCCCGGCGGCAACATTGTGATTGCTAAAAATGACCCTGGTCCTGGTTAGGGAGTCACTAATGAGCGGTTCCTATGGCTGTAAGATGTTACCAGGAACACAATCACTAGTATGACATGAACCTAATTCTAAATCTTATTTCCAGCTGCAACGATGAGACAAAAAATACAAATAAACAATTTAAAATAGATCACTATCAAAAGAGGAATCTACATTTTTGGAACATTTCAAATGCCAAGAACATAATAATCTACAATATGTGGTATTTTGTGTTTACATCTTTGTGCTCCACTTCTTAGGTCAAGTACACAAAGGCAGTACTAAATGCAAAATCAAAAATGAGACGATTGCTGTAGTGTTAGCTGGAGTTCAGCTTCAATTTGAAGCTGAAAGACCATCTAAAGCTACTTGTCCATCTAACACCACCCTCTCCAGACAATGCTGCTGTCCAAGGGTGTCTCCATCGCTCCTCCATTGTTAGAGGGGCCACCCTAATACAGAAAGTGTATTACTGGCTGGATCAACAGGTGAAAAACCAAAAAAAAAAAAAAAAAACTAAAACAGGAAATCTTAGTAACATAATCTTAGTAATTATGTTAATGGACTGTAGATATGGTATTTTTTATTCAGAGGTTCTCTGAGACCCAAAAGCTATTTTAAGGGCCAAAAGTACCTCTTACTTTTCTAGCAACCCCACCTACCCTTTGCCACTCTTGCCCTACTCCCCTGACCTTGCTTTCTCTAGACTCACCATCATTGTCTGACACGGCGGCGGCGATGTAAGGCGGCCAGTAACCACCATACTTAGATTTCCCTAGATGAGGTCTTTACTCACCATTGCAACTGCAGCTGAGTTAGCGCTTTTAGTACACTTGCTTCTCTTACTTGCTACTGGATATATTTTCTACATACCAATATTGGGATAATCCCCTCTTCTCCCTCCCCTCTCTTCTTGATCCTCTGGTCGCTGGGACCTTTGAGGTAGCGTTGTCCCCCTTTTGTGGTGATACATTGGGACCAGTGTGGAGAAGGTGGGGCCAGAGACACGCCTGTTTCCCTATTTGGTTTTCTGGCGTCTGATGCGTAGCTGCCCCTGAGAGTGTCTCCGACGGTTGGTCTCCTCTCCTGTTCATGCTTGGTGTAAAGTCTGCTTACCATTTTGCCCCTGATGAAGGGACTTCAACAGTCCCGAAACGCGTAGGCCCAGGTAGAAGACTATATGAATACACCGTTTGTTCATTCACCAGCAGAACATTGTTTTTACTGTCAAATTGATTTACATGTTTGTATTTGGATAAACTCTTGTCAATATGTATAATTTTATACAATTGTAATAATAAAACCCGTTTTTTATTTATATTCTTATTTCCGTTGCCTTCAAAGTCCCACCACTCTTTGAGGGGTCTTTTTCTTTACTTGTCCATCTAACACCACCCTCTCCAGACAATGCTGCTGTCCAAGGGTGTCTCCATCGCTCCTCCATTGTTAGAGGGGCCACCCTAATACAGAAAGTGTATTACTGGCTGGATCAACAGGTGAAAAAACAAAAAAAAAAAAAAAAAAACTAAAACAGGAAATCTTAGTAACATAATCTTAGTAATTATGTTAATGGACTGTAGATATGGTATTTTTTATTCAGAGGTTCTCTGAGACCCAAAAGCTATTTTAAGGGCCAAAAGTACCTCTTACTTTTCTAGCAACCCCACCTACCCTTTGCCACTCTTGCCCTACTCCCCTGACCTTGCTTTCTCTAGACTCACCATCACTCTTTTGCTTCACTTTCCTCTGTTTTTCGAACCCTAAAAACAGAGTTATGTATTACCGATTTGCCAAGTTATCTACCAATATAAATCAAGATGTGTCAACACCTTATTGTTATCCTATGTACCTTCCAAGTCTCTCTTGTTTTTCTATCATTTGCTGTAAACTCTGACATTTTCTGTAAATTGAATGAGAAAATTATTTCAAGGGTTCCTCCAGGATAAAACATTTTTTTGGAGAAAGGACGTTTTAGGTGTTTACAACAAATAACATGATAATACACTTTTGCTATACTGTATATAGGCTTCAACTTTATAAATACACAACATGACTTAGGCCTCATTCACACGAGGCAGACTCCGTTTCCACGGAGCCCGCCTCGGTCCGCTGGCTCAGCGGGAGATCAGTCCGTTGATCTCCGCTGAGCCGGCGAATGACATGTCCCTCTCTGCTCACTGAGTGGGGAGGAGCTTGTCAGGCGCCGCTGCTGCCTATGGAGCGATCGGATGAAAACGAACAGCATGTCCGTTTTCATCAGATCTCACCCGATCCGATCCGCCAGCGACGGATCTGGACGTAGGGCCATCCGTCTGCTTTTAGCGGATCGGACCGGGTCGGATGTCAGCGGACAGGTCTTAGCTGACATCCGTCGCTCCATAGGCTAACATGGAGCGCCCGTTCAGGTCCGCTGTCAAAACTGACAGGCGGACCTGAACGGTCCAATCGTGTGAAAGGGGCCTTAAAGTAGGAAAAAAGGCCAACTCTAAGGCTGGCCACAGATGGAGCGAATTTCTTCCCTGCAACCCCAGGAGAATACAGTAATTATTTCTAGCGGCTATAACAGCGATCAGTCAAATTGGGTATATTCAGCCTGCCCATACAGTGGGGAAAATAATTATTTGATCCTCTGCAGATTTTGTAAGTTTGCCCACACTCAAAGAAAATAAGGGTCTAATATTTTTTATCATAGGTGTATTTTAAATGAGAGACACAGATAAAAATTAAGAAAAGACACATAAAACAAATGTTATAAACAAAAGCGGAGTTCCACTCATTTTTCAGTTTTTTTAAAGTCAGCAGTTACAAAAAGTGTAGCCGCTGACTTTTTGATCCACTCTTCCTTACAGATCTTCTCTAAAAGGTTTCTTGGCTGTCACATGGCAACTCGAAGTTTAAGCTCCCTCCATACATTTTCTATAGGATTAAGGTCTGAAGACTGACTAGGCCACTACATGACCTTAATGTGCTTCTTCTTGAGCCACTCCTTTGTTACCTTGGTGTTACGTTTTGGGTCATTGTCATGCTGAAAGACCATCCACCATCCCAAAGCATCATTTTTACACCTCCGTGCTTGACTGTAGGGATTGTGTTCTTGGGGTCATAGTCAGCATATTTCTTGCTCCAAACAGCCCCCCTCCTCAAGAAGGCACATGTACAGTCATGCCAGTCTGTAAAAAAAAGAGTGGACCAAAATCCCTCCTGGAATGTGTGCAAACCTGGTCACTAGCTAAAAGAAACGTCTTACCGCTCTGCTTGCCAACAAGGGTTTCTCCACCAAGTACCAAGTTTTGCTTGGGGATCAAATAACCGTCTTCCTACCCATCTGTGTACTTACCAATTTTTAATCTGTTCTGGTCCCGCAGGAGTCACAGGAACCGGTCTTGTGTGGGGAAGATTAGGTAAGTATGCGCCCCTTTTCCAATTCCCTAGACCAGTGATTCTCAACCAGGGTTCCTCCAGAGGTTGCTAGGGGTTCCTTCAGCTTTGGGCAATTTCTGCCTCTCAGATAAGTTTCCACTGACACCATTGATCTTTTTAACTATCTGTAAGGAGGTAATTCTTCCCAATGACCTCAAGTGTAAGGAAGGACCATTCTTCCCACTGACCATCACACTATTGTATCATGAGTTGTAGATTTCTAATTTTTAGCAGGGGTTTCCTGAGACCGCAGAACTATTTCAATTGTTCCTCTGTGTTGAAAAGGTTGAGAAAGGCTGCCCTAGACAAAAACGCGTACTTAACTCAATACAGTGCCACTGCAAGGGAAAACATTTTTTTTTGCCTCCGGTTGGGCTTTAAATTCCTCCATTACTTTATTTGCTGTGGTAATAACATACCTGCCCCCAACCCCCCCCCCCCCATTGAATTAAACAGCATTTTGTAGTAAACTGCCACTGTAAACCAGCTTTCACGTCCGCCATCTTCCGCCAACGTGGGGAGCCAGCTGTCTTTTGCTGGTTCTTGAAGAAGGATGCCAGAAAATAAAATAGATGGCGGTGCAGATCCTGGTGTGCAGCTGCAGATCACTAACTGGATTAGCTGGGCAAGTATGTTGACATGGGTATGCGTGACATGGAGGTTGTGGGTGCTTTGGAGGTACATCATTTATCATTTTAGCCTAGGTGAGAAACCCAGAAGTGAGAGGTTTGTACAATAAGAGAAATGTATTACCGTATATACTCGAGTATAAGTCTAATTTTTCAGCACATTTTTTTGTGCTGAAAGTACCCCCCTCGACTTATACTCGAGTTAAGCACTTTTCTGCAGCAAAAAATTTCATTCTCCGAACCGACTTTGGGGCCCCGTATCTCAGGGCCACTTGGTGCTAGGAACCCCAAATTTGGTGTGCATACCCAGTGGTACCATAAGATATCCAAAGCTGGGGTTCCTAGCACCAAGTAGCCCCGAGATACGGGGCCCCAAAGTAGGTTCAGAAAATGTCATTCTCTGCTGCAGAAAAGTGCTTGACATTTTCTGAACCAAATTTGGGGCCCCGTATCTCAGGGCCACTTGTTGCTAAAAACCCCAGCTTTGGATATTTTATGGTGCTAGTTCCACTGGGTTTGCACACCAAACTTGGGGTTCCTAGCACTAAGTGGCCCCGAGATACGGGCCCCAAAGTCTGTCAACTGTGTCCATCTGCAGCAATGTCATTTCGGGACCCTTTGGGTCCAGAGACCCCAAATTTTGGTTGCAGCTAGGGGGCATCTAGGAACCCTTAACTACTGAGTTTGAAGTTCGGGGGACCTATGGCTGCAAATGGGCACAGTGAGGCATGCAAATGGGCATTGTTATCCCTCTTTTCCACTTACAGTAGCTGTGCATTTCTCACCCTCGTCTTATACTCGGGTCAATAAGTTTTTCCCATTTTTTTGTGGTAAATTAGGGCCTCGACTCAAATATATGGGGTAATTTAAAAAAAAAAAAAATTTTTTTAAGAGATTGTCTGAATAAAGGTGGAAAGGATTAGTATTAGGGAAAAAGGTTGCAAAAAAGCTTTAATTAAAGATTATTTAAACACAAAGGCAAAGCAAATCAGTGCCCAGTCTTTTAAGTCTTCTACAGCGCTCGGGCCTCGGGGGCTGAAAGGCTGGATGTCTGTCTAGAAGAGGAAATGTCCCTCGCATCCTCCATTGGCTGGCACCACCTTTTAACATCTGTAAACATCTGCGCTGTAATTAGGGCACTATCCGGTTTGGACGAACTGTTGACATTACATGGACCAATCCCGTCTTGGCAGAGGGGAAGCCAGTCCTAACAAAAGGTTATTTGGAATATGAGTTTAGTCATTACATTTCCTACTTCTGCTCCAAATGTCGTAAGATGTGTGGCACTGCCCATCATAAATATTGTCCCTCTACAGTAAACACGCAGCTCATGCGAGGGGCAGATAAGATTGGCATCTTTTTTATGTCACCAGCTGAATGCCTGAACTAGGAAAACCCTGGACCATCCTGTATAGAATCTCAAATTCTAGGAAACCGACTCCCCCGACGTTTCATCAACTCTCTTCATCTTTCTAAAAAGTTGAGAATACCAAAAGCTGGGTGGAAATTAATCTGTAAACACCACCGAAAAAGAGAAACAACATTTCCTAGTGCCAAGATAGCTGGTGGGCAGGAGGGACTGACTAATGAGGGCAAGGGAGGTCACAGTGTGTGTACGCCATCTTAATGGGGACTATACGAGTTCTTCTCTAAACTACCACATTGTAACCTATAGGGCAATCAGCAAATTAACCACCTCAATACTGTAACAGTTCTTGGTAATCGTTTGACTGACAAGTACTCGGTTATGAAACCCTGCACCCAAATACATTTTATATCAGTTTTTTTTAAACCAATAGAGCTTTTTGGTTGCATTTTTAAAGCAATTTTTATCAGAAATTTTTTTACAGATACAGTATGCCCATGGTGCCCAAACTGCAGCCCTTTGGTACACGATGTGTGGTCTTCTGCAGTCTGTCGTGGGAATACTGATTATGGTAATAGCATTGATCTCTACTAGCTTCATGTAACATGTTGTATTTTTTGCTGCAGCATATCCCCAGCCAAAAATGTATCCTGTCCACACACTCTGACCCTCATTTCCTTTATTAGGTCTACAGTTTGACAGTTCTCTCAAGTATACATACACTATATTGTCAAAAGTATTGGGACACCTGCCTTTACACCCACATTAACTTTAATGGCATCCTAGTCTTAGTCTGTAGGGTTCAATATTGAGTTGGCCCACCCTTTGCAGCTAGAACAGCTACAACTCTTCTGGGAAGGCTGTCCATAAGGTATAGGAGTGTGTCTATGGGAATGTTTGACCATGTTTCCAGAAGCACATTTGTGAGGTCAGGCACTGATGTTAGACGAGAAGACCTGGCTCGCAGTCTCCGCTCTAATTCATCCCAGAGGTGTTCTATCGGGTTGAGGTCAGGACAGTCAAGTTCCTCCACCCCAAACTCGCTCATCCATGTCCTTATGCACCTTGCTTCGTGCACTGGTCCAAATCATTTGGTGAAGGGAGATTATGTTGTAGGGTTGTTTTTTTTTTTTTTAGGGGTTGGGCTTGGCCCCTTAGTTCCGGTGAAGGGAACAATTAATGCGTTTTGGACAATTTCATGCTCCCAACTTTGTGGGAACAGTTTGGGGATGACCACTTTCTGTTCCAACATGACTGCGCACCAGTGCACAAAGCAAGGTCCATAAAGACATGGATGAGCAAGTTTGGGGTGGAGGAACTTCACTGGCCTGCACAGAGTCCTGACCTCAACATATGTGTGCGTTTATGCGTGCATATGCATAAATTATGCCTGTACGCTTTTCACTGAATGCAGGTGTGACCCATTTTTTATGCCCCTAAATTCTGTTTTAGAATACAAATCTAAAAGGTCACAACATGTATGGACATATTGGAAAGAAAGAAAGAAAGAAAGAAAGAAAGAAAGAAAGAAAGAAAGAAAGAAAGAAAGAAAGAAAGAAAGAAAGAAAGAAAGAAAGAAAGAAAGAAAGAAAGAAAGAAAGAAAGAAAGAAAGAAAGAAAGAAAGAAAGAAAGAAAAGAAAGAAAAGAAAAAGAAAAAGAAAAAGAAAAAGAAAAAGAAAAAGAAAAAGAAAAAAGAAAAAGGAAAAGAAAAAAAGAAAAAGAAAAAAAGAAAAAGAAAAAAAGAAAAAGGAAAAGAAAAAAAGAAAAAGAAAAAGAAAAAAAGAAAAAGGAAAAGGAAAAGAAAAAAAGAAAAAGGAAAAAGGAAAAGAAAAAGAAAAAAAGAAAAGAAAAAGAAAAAAAGAAAAAGAAAAAAAGAAAAAGGAAAAGGAAAAGAAAAAAAGAAAAAGAAAAAGGAAAAGAAAAAGAAAAAAAGACTCTTAGGCCTCATGCACACAATGTTTTTCTCGCTCTCCTAGATGCTTCTCCTCCTGGCAGCGACATTCTGGCAGAAAAAATGCTTGACGCTCGTATACACGTTTAGACACATCAAACGTTTGGGCGCTAATTAATAAGATTAAATAATTATTTATTCTGGCCATTGAAATGAAATAACGCTCAAGTGTTAAACATGCCTAACGTTAACATGAGTTTAGAGGGGTTACACACGTCAAGCTTTTTTTTATGCCAAAATGCTTCTGCCCCTGGACGCGCTGGCAGTGTTTTTTCTACCATTGTATACAAACACTAACTAGACACTTAAAATAGACACATTTTATGTTTTTATTATTGCTTTTGTTTCCTATCCTCAAACTCAGGCAAAAAGCTTAAGACAAGAGAACGTTGTGCTTATTTCCAATGTTCACCTGGGTTTGTTTACAAAAAATTGTGCTTAGTGAAGAAACTCTGCATATAGAATTCACCAATAATAAAATACTTGAGAAGCATTCAGGAAACTCTCCAAAAAGACTGATTACGAACACAGGAATTTTTAAATACCCTTATAAAAACTGATTATTCTTCAAAAAAAAAAAAAAAAAAAAAAATGCATAAAATGTTTGGGAAATGTTCATAAAAGTTTGGGAAATTCACAAATACCAACACACACAAACACAAATTTACCCTCACCGGCCACTTTATTAGGTACGCATTGTTCAATTGCTTGGTAACACAAATTGCTAATTAGCCAATCACATGGCAGCAACTCAACGAATTTAGGCATCTAGATGTGGTGAACACGACTTGCTGACGTTCAATCCGAGCTGGTCTGAGTATTTCAAAAACTGCTGATCTACTGGGATTTCCACACACACAACCATCTCTCGAGTTTACAAGGAATGGTCCGGAAAAAAAGAAAATATCCAGTGAGCGGGAGTTGTGTGGAGGAACATGCCCTGTTGATGTCAGAGGAGAATGGACAGACTGGTTCCAGATGATAGAAAGGCAACAGTAACTCAAATAATGCCTCGTTACAACCAAGGTATGCAGAATACCATCTCTGAATGCACAACACATGGAACCTTGAAGCAGATGGGCTACAGCAGCAGAAGACCACACCGGGTGCCACTCCTGTCAGCTAACAGGAAACTGAGGCTACAACTCACTCAGGATCACCAAAATTGAACAATAGAAGATTGGAAAAACGTTGTCTGGTCTGATGAGTCTCGATTTCAGCTGCGACATTCAGATGGTAGAGTCAGAATTTGGTGCAAAAATCTGGTGCAGCTCTGCATAGAATCCAATCAGCTTCCAGATTTTTTTTTCAAAGCTTAGCCACTTCAGCTCCGGAAGATTTACCCCCCCTTAATGACCAGGCCATTTTTTGCGATACAGCACTGCGTTAGTTTAACTGATAATTGCAAGGTCGCACGACGCTGTACCCAAATAAAATTGTTGTCTTTTTTTCCCACAAATAGAGCTTTCTTTTGGTGGTATTTGATCACCTCTGCGGTTTTTATTTTTTGCTCTATAAACAAAAAGACACCGACAATTTTGAAAAGAAAAACAAAAATTTTTTTCTTTCTGATATAAAACATATTGATTAAAAAAAAAAAATGTAAAAAATATAATTTCTTCATCGATTTAGGCCAATATATATTCTGCTACAGGTTTCTGGCTAAAAAAAATCCCAATAAGCGTATATTGATTGGTTTGTGCAAAAGTTATCGTGTCTTCAAACCATAGGATATATTTATGGAATTATTATTATTTTTTTACTAGTAATGGCAGCGATCAGGGAGTTTTAGCAGGACTGCGAAATTTCGGCGGACAAATCTGACACTAAGTGACACTTTTTTGGGGACCAGTGACACCAATACAGCGATCAGTGCTAAAAAAAAAAATGCACTGTCGCTGTACGAATGACACTGGCAGAGAAGGAGTTAACATCAGGGGCAATTTAAAGGTTAAATGTGCTCCTAGGGAGTGCTTCCGAACTGTGGGGGAGGTGCTTGTGAGAAGACATAGATCCGTGTTCCTGCTTAGCAGAAACACAGGATCTCGGTCTTCCCTACTAGCAAAACGGCAATCTGCCTGTCGCGGAGAGCCTGAGCCAACCGCACAGCCTGGCGCTCCAGTGAGCGCTGGAGGGGCGGAGCAGAAAGCGGCGAACCTGAGAACTCAGTTCTCGGTGTAAAGTCGACGGTGGATCGATGCGGCAGACATCCAGACGAGTATAAATATTTGTTATTCTCCATTCCCGCACTTCTCTTTTAATGATTGACCAAGCATGGACTGTATTTGCATGTTATTCTTCTGAATATTCTGCAGCCGCGTTACTTTGTTTACCTCCCGCCTGATAAAAATAGCAAGTCAAACACATACTGCTGTAGATACATAAAATCGATAAGGAGAGGGAAAAATGAAAGTTTATATAAATCCCTCATTGGAGAGCTGAGTAATCTGTCCTCTATTCAGAAGCAGTTTGTTTTACAAGTGTAATAAGGCAATGAAGAACAAGATCAAAAGGAGCAAAAACTATACTGCAAAGACGGGACTTAGACACACACAAAAAATGCAGATAAAGCGACTTTTATTGCAAAAATAACACAACTCTGCAAACAATGAGATGTACTCACCTTTGGTTCCATCCGCCAGCCTCTACATCACTACAGGACAAAGCAGTGACATAAAGGTCGGAGATGGAAGCACAGAACATAGAGGAGGGACGTGGAATCCGACACTCCCAGAAGTGTCAGAACGGAAAGAGACTTCAGCTAGCATAGCTCTGCAACAGACAGAAGATACGAGGAGTAGAATTTTTATTTTATAGGAATTTTTGTTTTTGCGCAACAGAGTAGTAATAAAGTGGTTGTAAACACTTTCATACCGTTGTGCTCATAAGTTTACACACCCCGGCAGAATTTATGATTTCTTGGCCATTTTTCAGAGATGATGAATGATAACACTAAAACTTTTTACACTCATGATTAGTGTTTGGCTGAAGCCATTTATTATCAATCAACTGTGTTTACTCTTTTTAAATCATAATGACAACATAAACTCCCCAAATGACCCCGATCAAACGTTTACATACCCCAGTCCCTAATACCGTGTATTGCCCTCTTTAACATCAATGACAGCTTGAAGTCTTTAGTGGTATTTGTGGATGAGGCTCTTTATCTTCTCAGATGGTAAAGCTGCCCATTCCTCTTGGCAAAAAGCCTCCAGTTCCTGTAAATTCTTGGGCTGTCTTGCATGAACGACACGTTTGAGATCTCCCCAGAGTGGCTCAATGATATTGAGGTCAGGAGACTGAGATGGCCACTTTAGAACCTTCACTTTATTCTGCTGTAACCAATGACAGGTCGACTTGGCCTTGTGTTTTGGATCATTGTCATGGTGGAATGTCCAAGTCGTCCCATGCGCAGCTTCCTGGCTGATGAATACAAATGTTCCTCCAGTATTTTTTGATAACATACTGCATTCATCTTGCCATCAATTTTGACCACATTTTTTGTGCCTTTGTAGCTCACATATCCCCAAATCATCAGCGATCCACCTCCGTGTTTCACAGTAGGAATGGTGTACCTTTCATCATAGGCCTTGTTGACTCCTCTCCAAACATAGCGTTTATGGTTGTGGCCAAAAAAGCTACATTTTGGTCTCATCACTCCAAATGACTTTGTGCCAGAAGGTTTGAGGCGTGTCTCTGTGCTGTTTGGCGTATTGTAAGCGGATACTTTGTGACATTTGCGTAGTAATGGCTTTCTTCTGGCGACTCAACCATGCAGCCCATCTTTCTTCAAGTGCCTTCGTATTGTGCATCTTTAAACAGCTACACCACGTTTTCAGAAAGTCCTGTATTTCACCTGAAGTTATTTGTGGGTTTTTACTTTGCATCCCAAACAATTTTCCTGGCAGTTGTGGCTGAAATTTTAGCTGGTCTACCTGACTGAGGTTTGGTTTCAACAGAACCCCTCATTTTCCGCTTCTTGATTAGAGTTTAACACTGCTGATTGGCATTCTCAATTCATTGAGTATCTTTTTATATCCCTTTCCTGTATTATACAATTCAACCCTTTCCCGCAGATCCTTTGACAATTCTTTTGCTTTCCCCATGACTCAGAATCCAGAAACGTCAGTGCAGCACTGGATGAAAGATGCAAGGGTCTGTCAGGAGTCCAGAAACTCATTGACCTTTTATACACACACTAATTACAAGCAAACAGAACACAGGTGAGGATGGTTACCTTTAATAGACATTCAAACCCCTTTGTGTCAACTTATGTGCATGTTATCAGGCCAAAATAACCAGGGTATGTAAACTTTTGATCAGGGTCATTTGGGTAGTTTCTGTTGTCATTATGATTTAAAGAGAGTAAACACAGTTGATTGATAATAAATGGCTTCAGCCAAACACTAACCACGAGTGAAAGAAAAGTTTGTGTGTTATCATTCATATTCTCTGAAAAATGGCCAAGAAATCATAAATTCTGCCAGGGTATGTAAACTTATGAGCACAACTGTATATCCAGGGAAGTGACTGGCATCAGGTGATACACAGAGATGAAACAATCTTCATACATAAGTTGTACCTGCAGCCCTCTCTCTACATCTGATCAAAGTCCAGAATTTACTCATCTCTGATGATCAGAAGGCAGGGGGCAGGGAACTAATGTCCCACTGCACAACACAGAGCAGGGAGCTGAGTGTAATCTGACACCTGAGTGGAGGGAACAGACACACCCCCCCATCTACAGAGTCTCATAGGGAAACATGCACAACTGAGGCTGTTAATCACAGGCTGTGTGCTGGAGCTTTCACCCCCTGCATCCCTTGAAGTTGGCATTTACCTTTAGAAGTGATTCATGCAGATAACAGAAGAAGGAGACAGGAGACAACCATAACATTAAAGTGGTTCTAAAGGCTGAATGAGCCATTAGTTCCCACTGCTGTGAAGGGAGGGGGGGGGGGGGGTGGGGGGGGTTTAGCCATGCTCTGTGTGTCTATGGATTCATTAACCCCTCTAGGGGGCAAAACGCATCTGAGAGCAAAGCTGAAGCCATCGTACATTGTCTGGTTTAGTTTTGGTCACAGTGAGTCGGTGTCCTGTGTGTGATCAGTTACCATTTTTCTGTAGCGTCTATTTTAAAAGTCATATCTAAAAATACTACCCTTGCTCAGCAATGTAATAAACAGAAAACTAGTCTAACATGCAATCTACAGTCATTACATAATAGACACTGATCAAGTGCTGACAATAAAACTGCTGCTGAAAGCTTCTTTTATATCAGGAAAGAAGTATCAGGAGATAAACTTGCAAACAGATCACCCAAACTATAATGAAAGTTGAACTCTAGACATATCTACTTTGTGAGCACCAAACGCCTTTTCAAACCCAGATATTACCTTATAAAAATAGTGGCGACATCATCACTGTGCAGACAGCAGAGCTGTGGGAGGGGCCCAACAGGCTCCACCCACTACAGGCTGCCTGCAGAAATCTACAGGAGAGGGCGGAGACAAGACCAGTCAACCAGCAGAAGGAGAGAGAGCAGCAGTGACCGGTCTATATTACAGGAAGATCCTACACAGAGGGAAAGTTTCATACGGGGTTACTGCACAGATATGGAAGAAATACACCAAGCACACCAAGATTAAGGGCTGGCTCATACCATGAATTGCACAGGAACGCATTATGCATTTCTGTATCATTCACATGTGGTGCAGTGCAGTGTGATTTAAGCCCATTTATGCACTACTTTAAAAAACACAGAGCAACTGGATCACATGGTACTCCTGTACCATGTCTGCAGTCTCTGACCGTCTCCTGCACCATGTCCACAGTCTACGATCGTCTCCTGTACCATGTCCACAGTCTCTAGACGTCTCCTGTACCATGTCCACAGTCTCTAGACGTCTCCTGTACCATGTCCACAGTCTCTAGACGTCTCCTGTACCATGTCCACAGTCTCTAGACGTCTCCTGTACCATGTCCACAGTCTCTAGACGTCTCCTGTACCATGTCCACAGTCTCTAGACGTCTCCTGTACCATGTCCACAGTCTCTAGACGTCTCCTGTACCATGTCCACAGTCTCTAGACGTCTCCTGTACCATGTCCACAGTCTCTAGACGTCTCCTGTACCATGTCCACAGTCTCTAGACGTCTCCTGTACCATGTCCACAGTCTCTAGACGTCTCCTGTACCATGTCCACAGTCTCTAGACGTCTCCTGTACCATGTCCACAGTCTCTAGACGTCTCCTGTACCATGTCCACAGTCTCTAGACGTCTCCTGTACCATGTCCACAGTCTCTAGACGTCTCCTGTACCATGTCCACAGTCTCTAGACGTCTCCTGTACCATGTCCACAGTCTCTAGACGTCTCCTGTACCATGTCCACAGTCTCTAGACGTCTCCTGTACCATGTCCACAGTCTCTAGACGTCTCCTGTACCATGTCCACAGTCTCTAGACGTCTCCTGTACCATGTCCACAGTCTCTGGACGTCTCCTGTACCATGTCCACAGTCTCTAGACGTCTCCTGTACCATGTCCACAGTCTCTGGACGTCTCCTGTACCATGTCCACAGTCTCTGGACGTCTCCTGTACCATGTCCACAGTCTCTGGACGTCTCCTGTACCATGTCCACAGTCTCTGGACGTCTCCTGTACCATGTCCACAGTCTCTGGACGTCTCCTGTACCATGTCCACAGTCTCTGGACGTCTCCTGTACCATGTCCACAGTCTCTGGACGTCTCCTGTACCATGTCCACAGTCTCTGACCGTCTCCTGTAGCATGTCCACAGTCTCTGACCGTCTCCTGTAGCATGTCCACAGTCTCTGACCGTCTCCTGTAGCATGTCCACAGTCTCTGACCGTCTCCTGTAGCATGTCCACAGTCTCTGACCGTCTCCTGTAGCATGTCCACAGTCTCTGACCGTCTCCTGTAGCATGTCCACAGTCTCTGACCGTCTCCTGTAGCATGTCCACAGTCTCTGACCGTCTCCTGTAGCATGTCCACAGTCTCTGACCGTCTCCTGTAGCATGTCCACAGTCTCTGACCGTCTCCTGTAGCATGTCCACAGTCTCTGACCGTCTCCTGTAGCATGTCCACAGTCTCTGACCGTCTCCTGTAGCATGTCCACAGTCTCTGACCGTCTCCTGTAGCATGTCCACAGTCTCTGACCGTCTCCTGTAGCATGTCCACAGTCTCTGACCGTCTCCTGTAGCATGTCCACAGTCTCTGACCGTCTCCTGTAGCATGTCCACAGTCTCTGACCGTCTCCTGTAGCATGTCCACAGTCTCTGACCGTCTCCTGTAGCATGTCCACAGTCTCTGACCGTCTCCTGTAGCATGTCCACAGTCTCTGACCGTCTCCTGTAGCATGTCCACAGTCTCTGACCGTCTCCTGTAGCATGTCCACAGTCTCTGACCGTCTCCTGTAGCATGTCCACAGTCTCTGACCGTCTCCTGTAGCATGTCCACAGTCTCTGACCGTCTCCTGTACCATGTCCACAGTCTCTGACCGTCTCCTGTACCATGTCCACAGTCTCTGACCGTCTCCTGTACCATGTCCACAGTCTCTGACCGTCTCCTGTACCATGTCCACAGTCTCTGACCGTCTCCTGTACCATGTCCACAGTCTCTGACCGTCTCCTGTACCATGTCCACAGTCTCTGACCGTCTCCTGTACCATGTCCACAGTCTCTGACCGTCTCCTGTACCATGTCCACAGTCTCTGACCGTCTCCTGTACCATGTCCACAGTCTCTGACCGTCTCCTGTACCATGTCCACAGTCTCTGACCGTCTCCTGTACCATGTCCACAGTCTCTGACCGTCTCCTGTACCATGTCCACAGTCTCTGACCGTCTCCTGTACCATGTCCACAGTCTCTGACCGTCTCCTGTACCATGTCCACAGTCTCTGACCGTCTCCTGTACCATGTCCACAGTCTCTGACCGTCTCCTGTACCATGTCCACAGTCTCTGACCGTCTCCTGTACCATGTCCACAGTCTCTGACCGTCTCCTGTACCATGTCCACAGTCTCTGACCGTCTCCTGTACCATGTCCACAGTCTCTGACCGTCTCCTGTACCATGTCCACAGTCTCTGACCGTCTCCTGTACCATGTCCACAGTCTCTGACCGTCTCCTGTACCATGTCCACAGTCTCTGACCGTCTCCTGTACCATGTCCACAGTCTCTGACCGTCTCCTGTACCATGTCCACAGTCTCTGACCGTCTCCTGTACCATGTCCACAGTCTTTGACCGTCTCCTGTACCATGTCTACAGTCTCTGACCGTCTCCTGTACCATGTCCACAGTCTTTGACCGTCTCCTGTACCATGTCCACAGTCTCTGACCATCTCCTGTACCATGTCTACATTCTCTGACCGTCTCCTGTACCATGTCCACAGTCTCTGACCGTCTCCTGTACCATGTCCACAGTCTCTGACCGTCTCCTGTACCATGTCCACAGTCTCTGACCGTCTCCTGTACCATGTCCACAGTCTCTGACCGTCTCCTGTACCATGTCCACAGTCTCTAACTGTGATAATGTAAGAATGACATTGTCGAACAGGGGCAGAGCATGGATGACCTTAAAATCCCTCCCCCCCCCCCGAAAAAAGTTCTGCGGACACCCATGGATATGTAAGGGAGGTCTAAGAGAGTTCTTTGTTATCATAAGTACCATAAACAAAGTGAATCCGTTAATCCCTGACATTTCCACCCAACCACACTGCAATGGCTGATGAGGATGAAGCTGGGATCCAGCTGGGACTAGTGTGATCCAGTAGGTACAGGTCGATGGCTCAGACACACACACCTGCCTCTTACCTGTCACTCTAAATGAAATTTCAATTCAGGACACCGGCACACAATGTACTCTCAGCCACAGGCTACTACCGTCCACATCAATACCCTTGCTAAGTACACTCTATTTAAAGGTACACTTCAATGAAGCATCAGCACTAAGCATTTAAAATGGACCTGAGGAAAACATTAATGCTCAACCAGGAATTCACCTTGTGCACCCGTCTGCCTTGCTGGTAAAAGTGACACTAATCTCTGGTTTAAAAAAAATGTATTTAAGTACAGTAGGGAAAATATTTATTTGATCCCCTGCAGATTTTATAAGTTTGCCCACTTACAAAGAAATGAAGGGTCTATAATTTTTATCATAGGTCTATGTTAAATGATAGAGACAGAATATCAATCAAATATACAAAAAACCACATGATACTTTTTTCCCTCACTGTATTTGCTCCCCGGCTGATTTTGTATGTTTGCCCGCTGACAAAGAAATGATAGGTCTATAATTTTAATGGTAGGTTTATTTTAACAGCGAGAGACAAAATAACAAAAATATCCAGAAAAACGCTTTTCAAAAAGTAATAAATTGATTTGCATTTTAATGAGTGAAATAAGTATTTGATCCCCTATCATTCAGCAAGAATTCTGGCTCCCAGGTGTCTTCTATACAGGTAATGAGCTGAGATTAGGAGCACTCTCTTAAAGGGAGTGTTTATAATTTCAGCTTGTTACCTGTATAAAAGACACCTTTCCACAGAAGCAATTAATCCGTTTCCAATCTCTCTGCCATGGGCAAGACCAAAGAGCTGTCCAAGGATGTCAGGGACAAGATTGTAGACCTACACAAGGCTGGAATGGGCTACAAGACCATCACCAAGCAGCTTGGTGAGAGGGTGACAAAACTTAATGTGATTATTCCCAAATGGAAGAAACACAAAATACCGTATATATTCGAGTATAAGTCGAGTTTTTCAGCACATTTTTTTGTGCTGAAAGTGCCCCCCTCGACTTATACTCGAATCAAGCACTTTTCTGCAAGAAAAAATTTCATTTTCTGAACCGACTTTGGGGCCCCGTATCTCAGGGCTACTTTGTGCTAGGAACTCCTAATTTGGTGTGCAAACCCAGTGGAACTGGTACCATAACATATCCGAAGCTGGGGTTCCTAGCACTAAGTGGCCCCGAGATACGGGGCCCCAAAATCGGTTCGGAAAATGTCATTCTCTGCTGCAGAAAAGTGCTTGACATTTTGTGAACCAAATTTGGGGCCACATATCTCAGGGCCACTTAGTGCTAGGAACCCCAGCTTTGGATATGTTCTGGTACCAGTTCCACTGGGTTTGCACACCAAACTTGGGGTTCCTAGCACTAAGTGGCCCCGAGGTACGGGGCCCCAAATTTGGTCAACTTTGTCCATCTGCAGCAATGTCATTTCGGGACCATTTGGGGTCAGAGACCCCAAATTTTGGCTGCAGCTAGGGGGCATCTAGGAACCCCTAACTACCGAGTTTGAAGTTGGGGGGACCTATGGCTGTAAATGGGCACAGTGAGGCATGCAAATGGGCACAGTGAGGCTGCAAATTGGCATTGTTGACCCTCTTTTCCACTTACAGTAGCTGTGCATTTCTCACCCTCGTCTTATACTCGGGTCACTAAGTTTTTCCCATTTTTTTGTGGTAAATTAGGGCCTCGACATATACTCGGAACGACTTATACTCGAGTATATACGGTAACTGTCAGACTCCCTCGGTCTGGGGCAACATGGAAGATCTCACTTTCAATGATCATGAGAACGGTGAGGAATCAGCCCAGAACTACACGAGAATCTTGTCAATGATCTTAAGGCAGCTGGGACCATAGTCACCAAGAAAACAATTGGTAACACACTACGCCGTGAAGGACTGAAATCCTGCAGCCCCTGCAAAGTCCCCCTGCTCATGAAAGCTCATGTACAGGCCCGTCTGAAGTTTGCTAATGAACATCTGAATGATTCAGAGGAGAACTGGGTGAAAGTGTTGTGATCAGATGAGACCAAAATTGAGCTCTTTGGCATCAACTCAACTCGCCGTGTTTGGAGGAGGAGGAGGAATGCTGCCTATGACCCCAAGAACACCATCCCCACCGTTGAACATGGAAGTGGAAACATTATGCTTTGGGGGTGTTTTTCTGCTAAGGGGACAAGAGAACTTCACCGCATCAAAGGGACGATGGACGGGGCCATGTACTGTCAAATCTTGGGTGAGAACCTCCTTCCCTCAGCCAGGGCATTGAAAATGGGTCATGGATGGGTATTCCAGCATGACAATGACCCAAAACACACGGCCAAGACAACAAAGGAGTGGCTCAAGAAAAAGCACATTAAGGTCCTGGAGTGGCCTAGCCAGTCTCCAGACCTTAATCCATAGAAAATATGTGGAGGGAGCTGAAAGTTTGAGTTACCAAATGTCAGCCTCAAAACCTTAATGACTTGAAGAGGATCTGCAAAGAGAAGTTGGACAAAATCCCTCCTGAGATGTGTGCAAACCTGGTGGCCAACTACAAGAAACGTCTGACCTCTGTGATTGCCAACAAGGGTTTTGTCACCAAGTACTAAGTCATCTTTTGCAAAGGGGTCAAATACTTATTTCACTCATTAAAATGCAAATCAATTGATAACTTTTTAAAAATGCATTGTTCTGGATTTTTTGTTGTTATTCTGTCTCTCACTGTTAAAATAAAACTACCAATAAAATTATAGACTGATCATTTTTTTGTCAGTGGGCAAACGTACAAAATCAGCAGGGGATCAAATCCTTTTATCCCTCACTGTACAAATGTTATAAACTGAGTTGCAGTTCAGTGAGTAAAATAAAAGTATTTGATCTCCTACCAACCAAAAATAATTCTGTCTCCCACAGACTGGCGGCTACAGTAGATGCTCATGTAGTACACAGATTAGTCCTGTCAATTTAAGAACAAACGAAAACTCATTATGTGTATAAAAGACACCTGTCCACAGAATCTCTTTCTTCCATTCATACCTCACCATTATGGGCAAGACCAAAGAGCTGTCAAAGGACATCAGTGACAAGATTGTAGACCTGCACAAAGCTGGAATGGGCTACAAGACCAACAGCAAGAAGCTTGGTGAAAACTTGGAGACAACTGACAAGTGATTATTTGCAAATAGAAGAAATACAAGCTCAATTATGTACCCTTCATTTCTTTGTAAGTCGACATGGAATCAAATAATTATTTTCCCCACTGTACGTATTCTTTACTTCTGTTGCTCTCAGCCCCCTTTTTTTTGCTGCTGCGATCTGGCTTTCTATTAGTGGGTGGCTATGTTCGTTATTCATGGCCCCACTGTATGTAGGAAGGTAGCCATCCTTGCCTTGCTCATTCCCAAGATGGACTTTGGGATTAAAAGGTTTAAGAGCCACTGACCACTGATTGTTAGTGGGATTATTTTGGGGGGTTGAGAGGCTGCCTTAAAATGCCAATAACCACTGATTGTTTTTTTTATGGAGGCATGAGGGATAAGGTGCCACTGACCACCAATAATGGTGGGATTGCTCTTGAGAAAGGGGGGGGGTTAATATGCCACTGATCACCAATATTTATGGGATTGTGCCATGGATCACCAATGATCATTGGATCTCATTCTCTAGAAATAAGAAGTAAATATAAGCAAAACCTAAATAAAAAAACCATAATAAAAAACAACTAGTGTTTATTAACCACTTGCCAACCAGCCGCCGTCATTATACTGCAGCAAGTCGGCTCGTTCCCGTTAATCGCTTTAGCTGTACATCGGCTTGTTTAAGAACAGGCGTGCGCGTGGCTGGCAGCAGCGATGTCCACCGGCCACCCGCAATTCGCGGGAAAGGGAGCCAAAACGGGGATCTGTCAAAGTAAAACAGACACATCCCCATTCTGACAGGGGAGGAGAGAGAGAGATCTGCTGTTCCTAGCGATTAGGAACAGCAGCGAACAGCGATCTCTCTCCTCCTCCAGTCAGTCCCACCCTCCCCCAGTCAGAAACACTAGTGTTAACCCCTTCACTGCCAGTGACATCTACACAGTAATTAGTGCATTTTTTAGCTCTGATCGCTGTATAAATGTCAGTGGTCCCGAAAAAGTGTCAAAAGTGTCCGATCTGTCCGGTGAAATGTCCCGCTAATAATCGCTGCTCACCAACATTACTAGTAAAAAAAATAAATAAAAATACCATAAATCGATCCCCTATTTTGTAGACGTTATAACACTTGCGCAAACCAATCAATATACGCTTATTGCGATTTTTTTTACCAAAAATATGTAGAAGAATACATATTGGCCTAAACTGATGAAGACATTTGTTTTGTTGGTTTTTAATTTTGGGATATTTATTAAAGCATAAAGTAAAAAATATTGGGTTCTTTTCAAAATTGTTGGTCTTTTTTTGTTTATAGCACAAAAAATAAAAACCGCAGAGGTGATCAAATACCACCAAAAGAAAGCTATATTTGTGGGAAAAATAGGACGTCAATTTTGTTTGGGTACAACGTCACACGACCGCGCAATTGTCATTTAAAGCGACGCAGTGCCGTATCGCAAAAAAATGGCCTGGTCATTAAGGGGGAAAATCTTCTGGTCTGTAAGTGGTTAAATACCAAGAAAAGAACGCTCTATGCCTCCAAAATATATATATATATATATATATATATATATATATATATATATAACATTTTGGGTACATCAAAATTTCCCTTATCACCTTTATTTAAATTTTTTTCTATGTGAAAAATGTATTCTTTCTGGTGTCCCAATGGCTCTGATGATCACTGGGACACAGAATTAAAAAAAATAAAGCATTTCTGTGTGGCTTCTCCTTGCACCTTACTGCCGGCTTCCCCTACATCCTTCCCTTTCTGAACGGACTGTAACTATTACTTCAGTCACTAGAAGGAGCTGTGTTGCATATGCAGCACCAGTAGAATGATAATTTTAATAGAAATGGCGGGGATGCGGACATTTACATGATTTCCCTTTCCTTCTTTTCCTAGGGATTGTTGTGGATTTTGAGTTTACAGCACAACTCATGCATATTCAGGTGATAGATCCTGGAAAACATTTTTAAAATTTACAAATTAAAATGTAAAAAATGCTTGTACATATTACCAGCATGATGATGAAACTGTATAAGGCACGTTTGACATCTATTTTTTCTTTAATGGCTTCTATTCCAAAGATCTCTATACACCAGCGGTTCTGGATATGCATCTGGCTGATGGCCCATAAATCAATACTTGTCAGAAGAGAAGAGGCGATGTCTAAATCTGCCTAAAATTCTGGTTGGGTTGGTACAAGGGCTGTATCAAAAGTATTGCAAAAGTGGACATAGATTTTTTTATTTTTATTTTTTTAAACAGGGCATATATTTCTTATTCACTCACATAGGTCGTTCAAATTTCACATGTTGGTAGAGTAACTCTTCCTCTTCTTTTTCATTGCAGGTAAATAATGGATTCCAAGCAGAACCGTCATTGCAGTCATTGAGTTCTTGTGCAGGCTGTCCGACATCCACAGAAGGCTACACAATGTTTTTGGGTTTTTTTTAAGCCCTTGGTGGGTGCGCAAAAACGAACCAGCAATACGTAAACAAAAAGTGCACTCAGGGTGTGTCTCTGGTCCAACTCCCGAAGAAGTAGGACCACTCCCTGACTCCTTGGGGCCCAAGGCTCCTAGCCTGACGAAACCCTCCCCTAATGATCAGCAGAATGTTTACTGAGATGACACCAATGACTAGAGCAGCGATGGCGAACCTTGGCACTCCAGATGTTTCGGAACTACATTTCCCATGATGCACAACTACACTGCAGAGTGTATGAGCATCATGGGAAATGTAGTTCCAAAAAATCTGGGGTGCCAAGGTTCACCATCACTGGACTAGAGCAATGTCTTGTCATTGGCAATGTCTTAGAAAATAGACTTGGGCCTCATCCAAATGATACATACAAAGCTAACAGAGATAACCAGAGAACCCCCCCCCCCCCAGTATCCTACAATGACGGACTATAACGGCCACAAAGAGGAGACATTAAGTAAAAACATTGTATTTTATCTAGGAGACAACTAAAATTTTTAGAAGAGAAGATTTTTGATACCCCAACAGGGGAAATGAGTACATAAAATATACAAATAAAAAAATAAACATATACAGATTAGATGAACATGGTCCATACACTAGTATGATATGATGTTGTCCATCAATTTAATGGTGAAACGTTGACCGCACAGACAACATGTCATATCATACCACTGTATGGACCATGTTCATCTAATCTGTATATGTTTATTTTATTATACATACATTTTATGTACTCATTTCCCCTGTTGGGTTATCACCAAATACTTCTCTTCTAACATTTTAAATGTTTTATAAATAAAATACAATGTTTTTACTTAATATGTCTCCTCTTTGTGGCCGATATAGTCTGTCATCTTTGGATACTGGGGATTCACCGGTTACTAGCTTTGTATTGTCAATGTCTTGGTGACTTAATATATCATCTCCCTAAACGTTCTGTTGCCTTCTGTGGATGTTGAGGGCCTGCACCCCTCCTTCATCAAGAACTCAATGATGGCATGTTGCTTCTGCTTGGAATCCACTATTTACCTGCAATTAGAAGGAAGAGGAAGAAGAGTTACTAAAGAGGAAGAGTTACTCTACCATTGTGAAATTTGAACGACGCAATAAAAAAAAAAAAAAAAAAACAATTAAACAATAAAAGTTAAAAAGTTATGACCACTTTTGCAATACTTTCAGTACGAACCTCATTAATTTGCAAGTCCTTTTCTTGCAACCTCCCACAGTCAGACAAAACTTTGGCAATTCATACTGTATAGAGAGTTGTGACTGTACAATAAGCTGCAACTTTGTCCTTAAAAGTTTTCCCAAATCTGTGCAGTTTAGCAAACCTTTGATTACAGGGTCACAACTGGCTCGCAGGAAACTGTTTCACGCTCATGTATAAGAATAACCATTTTCTTCTAATAAAAGCACCAGAGAAGTCTTCAAACAATTGGAAGAAGTATTTTTTTTCCCTGCTAGTGACCCAACTGCAAATACAGGGGATCAGCAGCTCTCCAGCACATGCCTATGTGGACAATTCAAAGTACAAGCCTACGGAAAACAGGGCTTCATTAACTCAAACATGGAAAACAAAAGGTTTGTTTCCTGACTTCGCTTTCAAATCTGTGCATGTTTTATCCACTGCGATCTGATGGTGCATTCCATCGCGGAACATTTTCCAAAGCAGTAGAAGAAAACCGGTTTATTGGCTGTACACAAAATAGAGTGCGATGTTTATAATAAACTGAAAAAGTAAAAATGTAGGATTTACTAAATGCTTTTTTTTTATTCCAACATTAGAAGGACTGTATAAAATTCTTCAAATCAGTCCCTCCCTCCAAAAGGAGCTCACACTCTACCACGGCCAATCTTACACACACATATAAATCGAAAATAATTTTAAAGGTGACACCGAAAACTTTGGTTTTAAAAAATATTATTTTCCAATGTGTATTCATTACTCAAGAATGTCCTTTCTTTTGTACTCAGCCTCCCCAAATCTCCTTCGGCTGCGATCCGACTTCCTGTTAGAGGGTGGCTACATTCGTTCTCCATGGTCCCAATGCGTGTAGGAACAAAGCCACCCTGCCTTGGTCCCACTGTGCGTAGGAACTAGGGTTGCACCGATATTAGTATCGATATCGGTGCCGATAATGAGTATTTGCACAAGTATCGGTACTCGTGCAAATGCACCGATACCTGAAACCGATACTTTCAGGCTCGGTTCTTTGAGCTGTCAGTGGGTCTCCCCTGTGTTAAAGAAGTCCGGTAATTGGAGTTGTCAAAAAAAAAAAAAAGCAGCCAGCAATGTTTATTAACAACATTGCTTAGCCCTGAAAAACTAAAATAAAAAGAAACATTGTTTCTTTTTGTACATTTCTATTTCTTCATTTGCAGATCAAAGGGATGAACATTAATGATCCTCTGTTTAACCCCTTTAATTTACTCTAATCAGCCTTAATTAACTCCCTATTCTCCTCCATTTAATTATTTTTTTCCTGCTTTTTTTCTTTTGTTTAGGTCTATTTTATAAAAGATAAACAATTAAAACTTTTTTTTGTTTACTTTGTTAGTTAGTAAATATTTTTACACATATAATAACATATATTTACACATTACACATTAAAAAAGCGCTACATTTTAAAAAAATCGACTTATTTCAATATATCAATAACTGTGTATTGATTGGTTTGCATGAAAGTTATAGCGCCTACAAACCATAGTATTTAAATGGAGGTGATCATTGACTTAAAATTGGACTGCGATAGTGCGGCTGCCAATCTGACACTAACGCTGGTGGGAATGGACATCACCAGTGACACTATCACAGTGATCAGTGATAATACTATACACTGTCACTGTACTAATGACGCTGGGCAGGATGGGGTTAACATCTAGGGTGATAAAGGGGTTAAATCACAGTGAGTGCCGACCAGGGGGGCGCGCATGCACGTGCCCTAAACCTGGCAGTAGGCAATAGCATATGGGTACATTGTGAGCAGCCAGTCGGGAAGTGGTTAAAGTGGAACTTCACTGTATGTGAGCACCTGTTTAATTCACTTTTGATATCCAAAGCAAAACTTACCCATCCTTCCATGTCTCAATGCTTTTTTTTGTTGAGAAATCACTTTGAAAGACCCCCCCCTAGCATTTTTAGATGTGGCCATCTTAAGTAAGGGCAGATGATTCATGCAGCATTTACTTCCTAGAATCCACCTGCCCTTAGCTCAGGCAAGCAGGCAGGAGGGTGCGCTTAGCTGAGAAAGCTTCTCCTCCCCTCCTCCAGATGAAAGAAAAAAAAATGCTCCTGGGGTGTATGGCATCATTTTGGCCTAGGCCAGACACCAGGAAGCGACTGAAGAAATGTAAAAAAAATAAAAAATAAAAAGTGTGCATTAGGGACCTTAGATTGAAAGCCCCTTGAGGCCAGGGACTGATGTGAATTTAAAATATATATATGCAAAGCGCTGCGTAAATTGATGGCACTATATAAGTACAATAAAGATCTTCCAGCAGTAGGATCTTTCAGTCTGTATGGCTATCCTTGCAGTACCCAGCTTACCGTTATAGGGTAATGCTATGATACCTTTGCATAAAGCCCGAGAAGAATAGAGGAGCAATGACAGAAAAATACCAAGTTTTCCACTGAGAGCGTCTTTTGACCCAACATTTACACAAAGTGAGGAAGGGCCACTAATTGTTCTTGAATGACTGCATTTTGCTGTAGCTTAACATGCATTTCTACAGAAATAAGACACAGATGCAAATCACAGAGCCTTTTCTACATGCTTAGGTTAGATGCAATAAGAAGGCTGGTGGGGCAATGTTGGGAAGAATGATCAATGTTTAAAATGTCAGCAAACTCATGGATTATTCCAGGACAAGAACAAGGACTTATTCAATAGGGCAATGATGTGACCAAGAATGGAGAGCACCATTTCAGAGCAACCAACAAGGTTTCAGTTTAGAGGGCCTTTCCAAACCTTTTTACCCCAAAAGGCAACCTTGAAATAATTTTCAGGTTTTAAGGAACCCTTTCCAAAAACCAATTCATTGGCAGTCAGTGAGAAAAATGCCTCTAACATGGATAGCCAGTGGTGAGAATGTTCCACTTATATCAATGGTCAGAACTCCATCCATAGGGAAAAAGAAACCATTGGGTTCATATGCAGACATGAGTACACTGGTGAAGTCCAAAGCCAGGAATCAAGAAACTTTTGTATATCACCCTAAACCGAGGAAGTGGAGAATGTAAGCCATGAAATGGGTCCTTTTAGTGAAATAAAGCTTTATGGCATTCATCATATACTACGACTCAAGTCCATCCTTAGACATCGTATACTTTGACTCCAGTCTGTTCTTATACACACCACAATTCTCTCTCACGCTCTGACAGGCGCCTCTGCCGTTCTAAGCACCAAGGGTTTTCTGACCTTCCCCCATCCAAAAAGCACATACCCCAGCCTGAGAACCTCTCAGAGGATTTAAGATCGGCACCCTGAGGCAATACGAGAGACCTGCGTGGCGACTGGGGTTTTCCCCACCTGTGATCATGGAGGGTTGTGTGCCTTACCCAACAGGGTGACCACAACCTCACCAGATGTAAGTTATTATGTTTTTCTCTGTTTTCTTTCTATTAAATACCCATATACCGTATATACTCGAGTATAAGTCGAGTTTTTCAGCACTTTTTTTGTGCTGAAAGTGCCCCCCTCGACTTATACTGGAGTCAAGCACTTTTCTGCAGCAAAAAATTTCATTTTCCGAACCGAATTTGGGGCCCCGTATCTCAGGGCCACTTTGTGCTAGGAACCCCAAATTTGGTGTGGAACTGGTACCACAACATATCCAAAGCTGGGGTTCCTAGCACTAAGTGGCCCCGAGATACGGGGCCCCAAAGTCGGTTAGGAAAATGTCATTCTCTGCTGCAGAAAAGTGCTTGACATTTTCTAAACCGACTTTGGGGCCACGTATCTCAGGGCCACTAGGTGCTAGGAACCCCAAATTTGGTGTGCAAACCCAGTAGCACTGGTACCATAACATATCCAAAGCTGGGGTTCCTAGCACTAAGTGGCCCCGAGATACGGGGCCCCAAAGTCGGTTCGGAAAATGTCATTCTCTGCTGCAGAAAAGTGCTTGACATTTTCTGAACCGATTTTTGGGGCCCTGTATCTCTGGGACACTTGGTGCTAGAAACCCCAGCTTTGGATATTTTATGGTGCTAGTTCCACTGAGTTCGCACACCATATTTGGAGTTCCTAGCACTAAGTGGCCCCGACATACGGGGCCCCAAAGTCGGTCAACTGTGTCCATCAGCAGCAATGTCATTTCGGGACCATTTGGGTTTGGAGACCCCAAATTTTGGCTGCAGCTAGGGGGCATCTAGGAACCCTTAACTACCGAGTTTGAAGTTTGGGGGACCTATGGCTGCAAATGGGCACAGTGAGGCTGCAAATAGGCATTGTTGACCCTCTTTTCCACTTACAGTAGCTGTGCATTTCTCACCCTCGTCTTATACTCGGGTCACTAAGTTTTTCCCATTTTTTTGTGGTAAATTAGGGCCTCGACTTATACTCAGAACGACTTATACTCGAGTATATACGATAACTTTTTTTTCTGAACATACAACTATATCATAGGTCAGCCTTACACTATGAGGGCTCTCATCTCCTGACACTCCTCTTATTTTTCCGATGGGCACTTGGAACCATACCATGGGTTCTCATTCTGCCTCTCTGGTTTGACTTTCTGGAAATTCGAGAACCATCTCTCATTTCATATGCAATTAGGAATTCTTCTGGAAAGAACACATTGGGACAAACAGCTTGCTGAAAAAAGGTATCTCCAGACTGATTCTGTGCCTGGACACCACAGGCTGTGCGTGTCTACAGGTTCTAGGGCCCTCAGCCCTCTTTGGCCATCGATGGTTGCACAGGACCATTTCAATGCTGAGTTACTACACAGGCAGACACACAGACCAGGTTCCTGACATCGTTCCGAGTGATAAAGCAACCTATGGTTCGTTCCATATACCATCACCCTGCCGGGTCATCTTCAGCCACTGACCACCCAAGCCTTGTTTGACCCAACTTGGCGTATGCCCTCTTGGGTCCACTCAATCTGGTAAGCCTTCTCATTGTCGGTGGTGGTGTGTCTGTCTTCACTTGAGATGTCATTTACCTGCTGATGTACCCTCGGTTTGAAGTCACATAGCTTCTGAGGACTTTATATCATTTGGATTCACACACATATTGATGGTTTCCCTTCTATATTTCATAATTGGAAACCGTTTGTTCACCTCTTTATTGTGGACATCGGACATTTTTTACTTTCTAGCGCTACACTTATTTTGGTTTTCTTATATCATAGGTCAGCCTAAGCCTTACACTATGAGGGCTCTCATCTCCTGACACTCCTCTTATTTTTCCGATGGGCACTTGGAACCATACCATGGGTTCTCATTCTCCCTCTCTGGTTTGACTTTCTGGAAATTCGAGAACCATCTCTCATTTTATATGCAACTAGATCTGCCAGACGGTGCTGGTCCTAGTACTTTGTAGGTGCCAGTAAATGGAGGGTGACTCAGTTCAAGGAACCCCTAGTAATCTCTGGACAGGTCCTAGGGTTTCACAGAGCATGAACAATCCGTCAAGCTGGTTGTACCCAAGTTGATCAATCGATCAACTTAGGTACATTCAGCCTGCCCATACATGGTTCCAATCTTGGCCAGTCCCTTCTGAACTGGCTGAAAATTCGAACCATCTATAGCCGGCATTACTGAAGTTTTTTGTTTTTTTTACTATCATCTGTTATCTGTAATCATATCACGCTAAAAAAAAAATGTACTCATTCATTTAATATCGATCTGTTCATTTATAAAATTGTTTTTTTTTCAGCCTGTGAATCCTCGATTAGGAAATGAGGACATAAGACAGACAGGATTATACAGTAGCCTCCGGTGGCCTGCCTTGTATTTCTGCAGAACAGCATTCATCATCTGTCACCCAACTATGTCCATGAAATAACTGGTAATGCTCTATTGAGTCAGTGTCGCACACCCTAATTAACCTTCCAATACTAATGACAGATGTCAGGGTTGCACAGCCTGCTGCTTTAATATCTTCACGCTGCTACCGTGTGCTAAACAAACAAGTCACACCAGTTCCTTCCGAAGCAAACAAGCTAAAGGAGCAACAAAAAAACAGTTACTTGGGGAAGGCTAATGCCCCGTACACACGGTCGGACTTTGTTCGGACATTCCGACAACAAAATCCTAGGATTTTTTCCGACGGATGTTGGCTCAAACTTGTCTTGCATACACACGGTCACACAAAGTTGTCGGAAAATCCGATCGTTCTGAACGCGGTGACGTAAACCACGTACGTCGGGACTATAAACGGGGCAGTAGCCAATAGCTTTCATCTCTATTTTTTCTGAGCATGCGTGGCACTTTGTCCGTCGGATTTGTGTACACACGATCGGAATTTCCGACAACGGATGTTGTTGTCGGAAAATTTTTTATCCTGCTCTCAAACTTTGTGTGTCGGAAAATCCGATGGAAAATGTCCGATGGAGCCCACACACGGTCGGAATTTCCGACAACACGCTCCGATCGGACATTTTCCATCGGAAAATCCGACCGTGTGTACGGAGCATTATAATGGCATTCACAGCTATGTGTGCAAAAATCCCCAGAGCCCTGGAGCAAATGCAACCCGATTCATTTATTAGTAAAGCCTCGTACACACGATCAGATTTTCGGCAGGGAATTGTGTGATGACAGACTGCCTAAAATCCGACCGTTAGTACGCTCCATCAGACAATTGTTATCCAAATTTCCGCCAACAAATGTTGGATGGCAGGCCAATAAATTTTCGGCGGACAACTCTCTGTTGTCAGATTTTTGTCTCGTGTACACAAGTCCGTCACACAAAAGTCCAAAGTACAAACACACATGCTCGGAATGAATGTTCACCAAACACAACATTAGCAGAAGGTGCCCAAAGGGTGGCGCTGAAGAGCTGACGTGTTTGTTGGCCGACAATTGTGTACCGTTCGTATGCAAGACAAGTTCCTGGCACACGCCGGACAAAAGTCTGATGCTTTGACGAAAATCTGATAGTGTGTACGAGGCTTAAGCTTATTAGGAGATAAATATGAGGCTGATCTCCTAAAGATGCCATTTTCCTGGCTATCGGCGTTATCTGGTGACTTCAAAGCCATGTCAACACTGCAGAGGCATGTCTTGTGCATCAATATAAAAAGAAAAACTGCGCTGTGTACAAACCCAATAACCCTAGCTGCAACTCAAAGTGAAAAACGCACAAGTAAAAAATAAGTAAAAAAAAAGGAGCTGTGCTCTCAAATGACGTGTTAAACCAAATGTGATAACAAACAAATATAAATGAATGACTGAAAAAAAATTGACTGATGAAAAATCCCAAAAACAATAAATCGTGTGACGTATATGAAGTCCTCCAATGTCGGACTAATTCTGTGAAAAGTTCAAATGGTATGCGAGAAAAAATTATATAAACAAAAAACACATTCTAGAGTCCTCAATAAAGAGACAATAAGGCGACATCCTCTCTGGCTTTTGAAAAACAACGTGAATCCACCACCAAATAAAGTGCAAGCTTACCAGCTGCACAAGCTGTTTGAGTTTGAGGCTAATACCCAGCCAGGGCCTTTAATCCTCCCCGTGCCTCCAATTACAGATGAAACGGGTGTTACTGGATACTGTGGATATGTTCAATGGTCAGGGGCCAGCCACCAGAGACAGCTCGATGTAAGTGTTCATAATGGTCCAGAAAAAAGATAGGAATCGCCATCGGTAAAACCAGGTGGTATTTATCTTGGATAAAAATATGCTTACAAGTATAAAGTGGAAATGTGTAAAAGCAATAGGAATGCCGGCCGGCAAGTAATAGTACAAAACGGGATGTAAAAACAGCGCGGTGACGTTAGCACGTCGCGCCTCCCTACGCATTTCGTCACTAATCTGCTGTCGTCTTGGGGCACCTGTGCATCACCTGGTGATCCTACCATGAAGGTCCTTGTTTAGACACTTCCAGTCATAGGGTGACAACACTCTGTCCCTCTTTCTCAATTGCTCCCCTGCGTGGTCACCCTTTCACACAGGGTCTAGTGAAGACTATAAGAAGTCAAGTCAACACTGCACAGGTATGCTCTGTGCATCATCTGGCGATCCTACCGTCAGGATGACCTACACAGGCTTCTTATGGCAACTATAAGCTTGGCAGAAAAAACAAACACTTAAAAGGAGAAGTACAGCCAAAGTTCATTTGGCTGTACTTCTCCTGTGGATCACAGGAGTGCAGTTAGTTATGCACTCCTGTGACCCGTTTTCAGCAAATAGTGGGTTGAAGCCCACTGTCGGCTGACATCAGAGCCTGTCCAGGCTCGGGCAACATTGTGACAATGAAGTCGGGATCCGCCCACATGCCTGAACTGGTACCCGGCTCAGTGAGCCACTAAGCGCCTGAGCCAGCCGCTACCATCCCCTCCACAGCCCAGCGCTTCAGTGAGTGGGGGGGGGGGGGGAGAGCAGAGAGCCGGTGACTGACAGTCACTAGCTCTCTGCTCAGGGAGCCGAGTGATCGGCTGTGTTAGATCGCTCGGTTCTCAGCGGTAGAGCCGTCGGGGATTTGCTTTGAATATTAAAAATGAATTAAATTGTGTTTTTGGTTTGTGGTGCTCAGATGCAATGAAGATCTGCCTTAAGCGTTAGTACATTCCAGTGGCCAGAATAGTAATTTATTCTGGCCATTGAAATTAACACTCAAGTGCTAAACATGCCTGGCGTTAACATGTGTTTATACACGTCAAGCATTTTCTCTGCCTCTAAACACCTATGTGTGCATGGATATATAGGCTAACATGCAGGGGCATTTAGAGTAAAAAAAAAAAAACGCCAGACGCTACTAAAAGCAGCATTTTTAACACTCAGTGTACATGAGGCCTATAGGGCAAATTATAGTTTACTGTTTCTGTGAATTGTATTAAGGCACATACGTTAATGCACATTGCGTCACACATTTGTCACGCACATTACTGCAACACACATAGCAGAAAAGTGTGATTTGGACCTTAAAATGTATAGGATAGATTACAGGGTCACCGTTACTTATCCAGCCTGGTTTGAAGAAAGCCAGGACGTGGGCCTTGTTCACATGGGCTTCAGCTTATATGAGAGCAGGAGGACTATGGTATTAAATATGGCTTGTTCCCCGCTATACCAATAACTCCACCCTTCCAGCTAATGACCACATCACACAGAATTGGAGTTAAATTGGCCATAGCAGTCATTTTATTAACCAAAATATAAATATCCAATAATTAACATATCAAAACAAACATACAGTTTATTAAAAGAAAGGAGCCCAAGATCCCAATAGACATAAACCCAAAACCATACCACTAGTATAGAAATGCTAGCCACTTCTAAGGCCTCCAGCTGCAAAACCACCGTCTCGGAGACAACTCGCAGGTGCACATACACCAACTGGGAGCCGTACCTCAGACGGGTCACCACACCCTACCTTTTTTGTGCCCATATGACCTAAAAGGACCTTGCACCCCGCCAAGTGCCACAACCGGCTCCCCAGGACACTCAAGTCCCAAAAAACAAAATACCCACCAAATGTAGGGCGGGAGGGTGGGCAGTTGTTCCACACTCTTCTTCCTACCGACTGGAGACCACCCCCTTTTCCGTCCCCTAATCACTTCCCCCAAAGCTCCACCCGGCCCCCATATCATACTTTGAACAGCCCTATATAATGCACCTGATAACGCCTAATTGCTATTAACTCTCTCTACCCCAAGCCCCTTTAACCCCCGTCATGCCACCCCTCCGTTTATTGCCTTGGGGTTCTACTCCGGGCCTCTCTCTGTGATCACCAAGTGCTAGCTAAAGATTTGGAAGGCTGAAGCAGCTTTGAGACTGTGCACACAAGGGCAATAGGCCATACAACATAATGTACGGGCATATCTCCACACCTATGAAACACACCTATGAAGCATACAGCTGCCTATAGTATTAAAAAAACCCACTGCATTTGTAGCCTTGTAACTTTTTTTTTTTTTTCTTTTTATGGATCTGAACACAGGTGATCTATGATGCAGTGATGCGTTCGGAACCATAAAAAAATAAATAAATAAAAATCATAAAGACATTGGGGTTGATTAAGGCCCCTTTCACACTGGGGCAGTTTGCAGGCATTATTACACTAAAAATAGCGCCTGCAAACCGCCCTAAAACTGCCGCTACTGTTTCTCCAGTGTGAAAGCCCGAGGGCTTTCACACTGGAGCGGTGCGCTGGCAGGAGAGAAAAAAAACTCCTGCAAACAGCATCTTTGGAGCGGTGACTTCACCGCTCCTGCCCATTAAAATCAATGGGGCAGCACGGCTATACCGCGGGCATAACGTCGCTGTAGCGGTGCTATGCGAGTGGCTTTAACCCTTTTTTGCCCGCCAGCGGGGGTTAAAACCACACCGCTAGCGGACGAATACCGCTGCTAAAACGACGGTAAAGCGGCTCTAAACATAGCGCAGTTTTAAAGCTGACGCCCCTACCGCCCCAGTGTGAAAAGGGCCTATACTAAAGGCAAATAGACTGTGCACTCTGCAAGGGCAGTTGCTTCAGAGCTTCGTAAACTAGGGGAAGCTCCGCTGACTTCCATCATCCCAACATGTCGTTCTAAAGTGAAGTTTTACCTCATTTACTAAGCTCGGCACTTGCAAAGTGCACAGTCGTTTTGCCTTTGGTAAGTCAACCCCATTGTGTATTTCTGTTTTCCTGGGTGTCCTAGAGCTTCATACAGCTGCCCATAGACATGAATATGCGTAAAAAAATCGCGCAGATGTAATGCACCAAACGCACCGTGAGTATGTTTGGTGCATTAGGTCTGTGATGGTGCGCTACTTTATGCAAATAGCTGCATGCATCCATCTTCACCAATTTATGTCTTTGGGCAGCTGTATGCAGCTCTAAGGGCTGTTTCACACCACTATTTCCACATTCAGGATGCGTTTTTTTCATACGTGATGCATTTTTAATGTCTTCCAGTGTGATTGTTTCCTTTTTTTTTATTTTGACTTGAAATATCTTTATCCTAATTCAGGACAATGTGCATTTATGTTTGTTTTGCTGCATTACTGAGGAAACAAATGCAACAGGTTCTACTTTTCTTGCCTGCACTGGAACTGACCACACTGGTGTGAACTAGGGGACATTGGAATACATGCTAAAACACTGTGCATGCATTTTTGATGCTACATAGTTATATAGTTAGTTGAAAAAAGACACTAGTCTTATCTGCCTCCTCCCCCCCTGCGGTGTCATATTTATCACCTTTCGGGGGGAATGGGTACCTGGTTTTGACGGGTACCTGTTCCCACTTCTGGAAGACCTGGCTGCTAAAGATGCAGCAAGGTCCCCCGAAAGTTCGCCCACTCCTCCTTGCCCTGCCAGGGGGTCATTCACAAAGCGCAGCGTGCTTTGTGCATGTGCAGTAGGGAACCGGCTGTGAAGCCTCAAGGCTTCACTGCCGGTTTCCCCTACAGGCAATGGCAGCGGCGGCAGCACCCGAGAGCCAATGGAAACATCGGCTGGGGTGCCGACATTACTGGATTTCGGGACAAGTGTCCTGATATTAAAAGTGGCTATTAATTTTTTATCTTTTTGGGGGGGGGGGGGGGGCTGGACCTCCTCTTTAACGTGAATAACTCTACACCATGCAGATTCAAAACACACAGGGAAGGATCTGCTGTGAACCAGCCCCAAGACATCTGGGACACCAGAAATACGCAGTCTTTACGCTGCATTGGCAAATGTGCCCATGTGCATGTAGCCAAATAAAACATTTTTACGGTTGAATGCAGTAATTTACATGCATGTATACAGAAGTATACAGCAGCATGTATGGATAAACTTTAACACTGGCAGCTAGAAGAGGATAAAGAAGAATTTTACGCATGTATACACATAAGCAGGTTAACACACCTGTACGCATGTGTATGTAAGGTCTTTAAAGGGGTTGTAAACCCTTGTTTTTTTAAATAACAAACATATCATACCTCTACTGTGCAGTTCGTTTTGCACAGAGTGGCCCTGATCCTCCTCTTCTGGGGTCCCCCCCCAACGGCGCTCGCGGCTCCTCCCCACCTAGGAAAAGCGCTCTGCCAGGGGGTTACCATGCGGGCGCACTCCATAGACAAAGAATGCTGCACTCCGCCCCGTCCCTCCCGACGCCCGCGTCATTGGATTTGATTGCCAGCAGCGGGAGCCAATGGCTGCGCTGCTATCAATCTATCCAATCAAGAGCCGAGACCCCGGCCAGGGAGGGTGTGCGCGTCTCTGGCGTGGGAACGGACGGGCGCAGGTGAGTAAAACAGGGAGGCTGGGGGGCCGGTCAGTGACAGAAGTTCTTTCACCTTAATGCATAGGATGCATTAAGGTGAAAAAAACATGAGGGTTTACAACCTCTTTAATGAAACTGACTTTGTGGTTTTTTTACTCTCAATCTTTCTGCCAGCAAGACCCTACATATAAACATCAGTAAATTATTAAGTCGGAGTACAAGAGGCCTACAGGAGACCTGAAGTACGTTTGCCTAAAATCCCGCCATTCAGAAGACATCACTTCCTGTACCCTGACCAGCAAATACATACTCTAACCACGGCAGAGTTCTCACACAGATACAGCATGGTGAAATCTCCATAGAAAACCCATCTCGTTTCCATGCACGGCCCTGTAAAATCTTATAACAAACGCCCCCCAAACTATACCCAGAAGGTTTCCAGTGTAAATTCTAAGGCCGTGCATTGGTAAACAAGCCGGTTTTATTTCGGACCGAGGTGAATGTGAAAATTCCACAGACCCGAGTGAACGTAGCCAAAACAAGCGTGCCCGCTCTTGTTGTCAAGATGCTGTTTTTTAAACTTTATAGGCTTCGGTGCAGCGATTTCTTTTTTTTTTCTCTAAGTTTCCAGCTCCGGTAGATATTTCAGAGCAAGTTCTTTCTTGATGGAACAGAACTGCAAACAATGAGAAGGAGCCAGTAGGCCTTAGGCCTCTGTGAAGAGGAGAGACTGGCACTATGGTGCATGTGGCACAGCACGCTGGTTTTATGTACTAAAGGCAAGAACTGGTTTTTTTAGCTATTAATAGCTGATAGCGGAAGTATTAAAATCTTTTTTTTTTTTTTTGCGCAGCTACACGTGAACAGCAGTGGACGCTGTCAGCACACCATTAGTTTAAATGGGCTGAGTGTGTAAGATGAAGTTCAGCGGGGTGCGATGAGAACAACCCAGTGCAAAGAAAGAACTTTTTGAAATAATTGTATTGAAATAATGCAGAAACAGTTCACAAATAACCCGGGGGGAAGGCAGCCCAACTGGGAGGACTCACACTCACAGTTTGAACAGTGTATAGAGAGCAGAATGCAGTTGAACTGGCAGCGTCTGTAGAGAGGGGAAGAATGCAGCCTGGCGACCTTGTGTCCAGAAGTTGCAAGCCCTACGCTTTCCATCCTTGTCTACCAACTTGCAAATATGCACCAAACCTGTGAGCCAGTGCTTTAAAAAGGATCTGCCTGACCCAAGATGGCCACCAATGGCCACATGGGGTGGGCAGCACCTAATGGAATAACTTCCCCAGTGACACAGGAAACCATAGAGGAACCATGTTCCTCCTGACTTTCTCCCCAGCTGCAGGAGAGTGCCACCTGCAGTGGAGAAAGTAGGCTGCACCTGCCGCTGCTGATCTCATAACCGGTCATTCCAGCAGCAAGAATCCACAGATGGATGGTGCCATAACTGATCACATGTGCAGGCACATGGCAGCTGCAGATCACACAGAGACTAAGATGGCAGCTTCCTTGGCTGAAAGGGACAGGAGGGTTTAGTTCCGCTTTAAATTTTTCTATTTTTTGCCGGGAGAAATGTGTACCTTCAAGTCAATAGCTAGGCCCAAAAGAAATACAATTTTGACCCATGCAATGTAGAACAAGATCTAGGGAACAATATGGAAAGCAATTTCTTGTTCACTTTGAATGCCCAATCATGTGCAGATAAAATGCAACTCCTTTAGGGCCAGTTCACACCATAGAAACGCAGTCTGGATGAGTTCCAGATGCTTTTCTGCATGCGCGTTTTGACGCGTTTTGGTGGGTTTTTGATGCAGTCCAGTGCATTTTTTCTCCCTCTTTTTCTTAAAGCGGTTGTATACCCGCTGTCTTTTTTTTTTTTTTTTTACACCTGCAAGGGAAAAGGCATAATGAGCTAGTATGCACCGCATACTAGCTAATTATGAGATACTTACCTTAGAACGAGGCGCCGGCATCTCATCTGGTCCACGCCGAGGGAGCTGAAATCTCCCCTCAGCGTGTCTTCCGGGTATCGTGGCTCCGGCGCTGTGAGTGGCCGGAGCCGCGATGTCGTCACTCCCGCGCATGCGCGCAGGAGACTTCTGCCCGGCAAGCTCCGGAGTTTGCCGGGCTGTCAGTCGAGAGTCCCCTGTGCGCATGCGCCGCTGCAGTCAGCGGCTCATTGCGAGGGGAATATCTCCTAAACCTTAGGAGATATTTTTTTTACCTACAGGTAAGCCTTATTATAGGCTTACCTGTAGGTAAAAGTTACATTTAAAAGGTATACAACCACTTTAACCTTAAATAAGGTCATGTGCATTCCAGTACGTATTTGATGCTTTTTACGCGTTCCAGTACAGTAAAAATGAAGCAACTGGAGCGCAATGGAACTGCAAGCACTGGTGTGAACTATGCCATTAAAAACCATATAACCTATTTTCCATGCATCTTTGATGCAGAAAAAAAAAAACAACGCACTGGACTGCATGTGTTGTGAACTAGCCCTGAGTAAATCATACTCAGTAAATTAACAATCAGTACAGCACACTGTGCCAACCAATCCTTTTTCATTTAATAAAGCAGTTTAACGAAAACTGAATTACGATTGGCTGCTACACGTTATCTGACTTTGCACATTGCTCTTTGCTTCACATGGGGAATTTTGATGAGGTCGGCACTCTTTACATTAAGATCTCTAATAGCCTCTGCATTCACTAACATGCTGCTACAGTGAAACCCTGATGCGCTGCATTTGACACAATGCATTAACTCGCTCCGATTTAATCCCGAAAGTTACACACGCAATTAAAACACTCGACTGTTTCTAGACGCTACACAGGGGACTCCCAAAACATTCAGCGATTGAAAATGCTGACTTTACACATTCACCGATGCAGGAAGGGTCAAGACTGGGGCACCTCTTTGACAGAAGTTCAGACAGAAAAATTCGACTAAAGCAACTTTGCTTCTTGTCAGACAAGCCGTCTGATCGGACTCTATAGAAAGCAGAATTGCACATTTTGCTGTGTCATGTCATGTAATGAGCCAGCACAATGAAATAAAAATCACATGATCAGCTTTAAAGACCCAAGAATCCCTAAAACTCTTACAGCCCAAGCCAAGAATTAGACAACGGTGGCTGGACAGTGCATAAAAAAATGAAATAAGACAGAGAAAAAAAGAAACGCTCTACTATTATACAAGGCGCCATAAAACCGCAAGCAGAAATAAAATGTTTATGGGAATCTACGAAGGTTAAATGAAGCACAATCGTTAATTTAGCACGTTAGAAAACGTCCTCTCTATAGCCTAGAAGTCTAAAAATATATCAAATATCATAAAAACTTAGATTTTTAAGAAACACAGATTATCATTCTAGCATGTTTTTCTCCCCAGTTAAAGCGGAGTTCCACCCAAAAGTTATCTGTCCCCCCCCCCCCCACTCTGGTGCCACATTTGACATCTTTCGGGGGGGAGGAGGAGCGGGTACCTGTTTTTGACAGGTACCCTGTATCCACTTGTGTCGGACCTACGGAGATACGTCAGAAGTCCGGCCCCCTCCTCCTCCCATTACTGTCGGGCCAGTAGGAGAGCGCAGCGTTCTTTGTGCATGTTGGTGCATTGACACCGACAATGAAGCGCTATTCCTTCCACTGACACCAAGAATGGGGCACAATTCCTTCCACTGACACCAAGAATAGGGCCTTATTCCTTCCACTGACAAACAATGTAGCACTATTCCTGCCACGCACACCAACAATGGGGCACTATTCCTTCCACCGACAACAACGAAGCACTATTCCTGCCACTGACAACAATGGGGCACCATTTCTTGCACTGACACCAACAATGGAGCACTATTCCTTCCACTGACAACAATGAAGCACTTTTCCTTCCACTGACACCAACAATGGAGCACTATTCCTGCCACTGACAACAATGGGGCAGCATTTCTTGCACTGACACCAACAATGGAGCACTATTCCACGCACTGACAACAATGAAGCACTTTTCCTTCCACTGACACCAACAATGAAGCGCTATACCTTCCACGGACACCAAGAATGGGGCACTATTCCTTCCACTGACACCAACAATGGGGCACTATTCCTTCCACTGACGCCAACAATGGGGCACTATTCCACACCAATGCTGGGGTATAATTCTAAAGGACAATAAACTGTCCCTTTGATTAGAAAGTTTGGAGACCCCTGGTCTAGTACATACAACAGATCACATACTGTTGGCCATGTTCTAAATCAAAGGTCTCCAAACTTTCTAAGCAAAGGGCCAGTTTACTGTCCTACGTGCTTTACAAGTGCCGGACTGTGGCCCATAAGAGTAAACAGCACCCGATCATTGGTATTCAAGGGTAGGAATAGTGCCCCATTATTGGTGTCAATGGGAGGAATGGTGCCCCATCGTTGGTGTCAGTGGGAGAAATAGTGTCCCATCATTGGTATCAATGGGAGGAATAGTTTCACATCATGGGTGTCAGTGGAAGTGATAATGTCCCATCATTGGTGTCAGTGAGAGGAATAGAACACCATTGTCGGTGTCATTGGCAGGAACTATGCCCCACTGTTGTTGCCAGTGGGGAGGGGGAAATAATACCCCAAGGGCCAGGTAAAAGCAAGCAAAGGGCCACATTCGGCCCCCAGGCCATAAGTTTGCAGACCACTGCTCTAAATGTTAGTGAATGTTTCCAGATGTAATAATCAAATGTTACCTTTATTTTTCAAATCTGTTAATTCGATTCATTTGCTAAAGAGTTACAAATTAATATTGTGTCAAAAAAGGGCTCATTCACACAGGCAGTGAGCTCCACCGCCCCTCTGAAAATCGTTTCATAGTGTTTAAAGCCAGTCACAGGCATTCAGGAGGAGATACTCCCTCTACAACAAGCATAGCCACGTTTGGCATGTTTTTGTGGCACAGCCCATTGACTTCAGTAGATGAGTTTGAGGGGTGGTGCCGCCTGTCAAACTCAACACGCCGAGTTAAAATTGCATTACAGTCGCGGCAATGTAAGCAGAACATCCGTCTGTAGGAAGGTGGTCTGTGGGCAGTGAAAATGCATGTTCTTACCACCCCCTGGCCATTCATGTGACCACAAAATTCCCGCTTTGAATCAAGTGCATAATGTTGTCAGAATTTCTTTAGAAACAGCAAATTACAACCAATGTTACATTTAAAGTGGACCTAAAATCAAAAAGTGCATGCTTACTATCGTAACATCTTGAAATTTCAGTTCCGACCAAGCATTACCTAAACAAAATTTGCTTTGGTTTAGAATTCCTTCAGAAAAATAGCCAAGCATTTCCTCACATGTGTCCTCTGTAGCCTTCAGGCAGTACATCTGCAGTGTGAGATCATTGTAAGGGAGGACTCCCACTAGGCGACCCTTACATGACCAAGCATGTTTGACCCTCAAAGTCCAGTTTGACCAGTGTGATTGCTCCGCACTGTGCTCTGGCACAGTTAAGGGCATCGTGCTATGGCCCACTCTTGAGGAGGTGGGTTCTAGCACAGTTCAGTTGGATTTGCACAGGGTATTTGTATGAGCAGGAGTGATGGCCTAGGCCAGTGATGGTGAACCTTGGCACTCCAGATGTTTTGGAACTACATTTCCTATGATGCTCAACTACACTGCAGAGTGCATGAGCATCATGGGAAATGTAGTTCCAAAACATCTGGGGTGCCAAGGTTCACCATCACTGGCCTAGGCCATCTTTAAGTAGAGCAACAATTCTTTTTATTCAGATCCTCAGAGAGTTCTTTGCCATCGATAACACCAAATTTAACACAACTTCTCCCTGTTCACACCTGCTCCCTATTCACACCTGAGAACTTGTAACACTAATGAGTCACATGACACCGGGGAGGGAAAATGGTTACTTGGGCCCAATTCCGACATTTTCACTTAGGGGTGTACTCACTTTTGTTGGCAGCGGTTTAGACATTAATGGCTGTGTGTTGAGTTATTTTGAGGGGACAGCAAATTTACACTGTTATACAAGCTGTACACTCACTACTTTACATTGTAACAAAGTGTCATTTCTTCAGTGTTGTCACATGAAAAGATAACAATAACGTATTTACAAAAATGTGAGGGGTATAATCTCTTTTGTGAGATACTGTATGCGTGTGTCTGTGTAAATCCAGGAAGTGAACAGGCAGCAGCTTCGGCTGCCCACAGTTAAAAGGGATGAAGTCAGACTCAGTGGAAGCTTCAGAATGGAAAAGATGTTTTTATTACAAATTATGTGAGAAGACTGCAGTTCCTCTTTAAGATACTGCTGGCTTTGACTGCTAGTCTCACGAGGTAGGAGTGACACTTTGTGAGGTCACTGCTAGGCTGCTCACTGTTCTCCTTGCTGGAGAGCAAACTGTACCTGAGGACCTGCAGTGCAAAGATAGCGCTGCTTTTGCTCCACTCAGTCTTCACACTAATGCCGTGTACACACGACCGGACTTTTCGACCGAACTGGTCCGACGGAACAAATCCGTCCGACAATTCGGTCGTGTGTGGGCTTCATCGGACCTTTTCTGTCAAAAAATCTGTTGGACTTTAGAAATAGATCATGTTTGAAATCATTCCGACGGACTCGAGTCTGATCAAAAAATCAGTTCGTCTGTATGCTAGTCTGACGGACAAAAAAATAATACAAGTAAAAAGGCGCAAAGCACAGTTACCTTGAAAGTAAAACCGATTAGTCCAGAAACTGAAAACTGTAAAAATGCATGTGTAAGTTCATGCATATATACTGGGAGTATATACAAGAGGTCAGTCAGGGCGGCCACCAAAGGAACCAAAAGCAGGGTCCAGCAAGCTAAAACAACAACAAGGAGAGGGGCGCCTCTGAGTATAAATCATAAATACATTTTATTAAAACAACAATATCCACTCACATGGAAGTTGGAGAAGTTGCATTAGGGTCAGTTGGCTGGGCTGGAGAGATGCGGTGGAACTACAGGTCACAGCGGTTCCTGCAGAGCATGCAAGGTCCAAGGAGGATTAGTACTTGCAGCCGGGTGCAGTCTATTGCAGCGAACAGTCCAACACAAATCCTGCCGAGTTGGGAGCCAGGTTATATCCCAGATGCACAGATAGGGGTTCCAGGGAAGGAAGGGAGAGATGTGTAGGACGCCAGAGCATCCGTTCAGCCGTGCTGCTGCTCACTGGTGGAATGGTGAAGCCTCTAGGAAGGGAAAAGGCCGGCCGAGCCGAGAATCTCAAACGAGGTTTGGAGAGCAAGTACAGCGTGGCGCCCGGTGATGACGTCACACTCATGCGACGCGTTTCAGAATAGGCTTGCCATTGGTGGACGAATGGCCGCATTCCTTTGTCAAGCATAGGGAGAGGAGGACACAGTGGGCTTATATAAGCTGAAAAGAGGGGGGGGCGGGGCCGGAAAATCCGTGATTTGCATAAAAAATAGGTAATGGGCGGCATTAGATTTTTTTTTCCCTCTTTTTACCCCCTTTTTTTTACCCCCCCCCCCCCCTTTTTTTTTTTTTTTTTTTATTCTTTTTTTTTTTCATATCTCCCCTCCCCCCCCCCTCCCCCCACTTACCCTGAAATACTAGTAAAATCCATCAGTGTTTATTTCCATATTCTCTGTAATCATAGTCCCAGGATCAATTTATAATTTATTAATTAAATTTACATTGTTTTATTCCATATTGCACGCCAGATGGTGCAGACTACAACTATTAATCCCCTATCCTTGACAGTCATCTCCCACTCTCTATACATAACATCTTATGGCAGTCTATTGTATTTACTGTATATTTATTTATATTTATTTGATCTATTTTATTGCACTGTACCTTATGATTTATTTCCTCATGAGGTTTTAAATGCTTGTTCCTGAATTTATCTTACCTTATCTGGTTTTATTCACAATGTTTTGTCTTAATTGGAGCCCTGTTGTAAAATTATATACATATATTCTCCCTTTTATTTTATTTTTTTTTCTGCACTATGTCATTGTAAGGTCCTTTTGTTTTTATCCCCCCTGCCATCTAATGCCGCCCATTACCTATTTTTTATGCGAATCACGGATTTTCCGGCCCCGCCCCCCCCTCTTTTCAGCTTATATAAGCCCACTGTGTCCTCCTCTCCCTATGCTTGACAAAGGAATGCGGCCATTCGTCCACCAATGGCAAGCCTATTCTGAAACGCGTCGCATGAGTGTGACGTCATCACCGGGCGCCACGCTGTACTTGCTCTCCAAGCCTCGTTTGAGATTCTCGGCTCGGCCGGCCTTTTCCCTTCCTAGAGGCTTCACCATTCCACCAGTGAGCAGCAGCACAGCTGAACGGATGCTCTGGCGTCCTACACATCTCTCCCTTCCTTCCCTGGAACCCCTATCTGTGCATCTGGGATATAACCTGGCTCCCAACTCAGCAGGATTTGTGTTGGACTGTTCGCTGCAAGAGACTGCAACCGGCTGCAAGTACTAATCCTCCTTGGACCTGGCATGCCCTGCAGGAACCGCTGTGACCTGTAGTTCCACCGCATCTCTCCAGCCCAGCCAACTGACCCTAATGCAACTTCTCCAACTTCCATGTGAGTGGATATTGTTGTTTTAATAAAATGTATTTATGATTTATACTCAGAGGCGCCCCTCTCCTTGTTGTTGACGGACAAAAAAGGACGCAAGGGCAGCTATTGCCTTCTGGCTATAAACTTCCTTATTCTAGTCCGGTCGTACGTCATCACGTTTGAAACAATCGGACTTTGGTGTGATCGTGTGTAGGCAAGTCCATTTCGTTGGAACTCCGTCGAAAAGTCCTTCGGGGTTCAGGTCGACGAAAAGTCAGGTTGTGTGTACACGGCATCAGCGTTGTGTCACTTCAAAATTAAAGCCTCCTGTCCATTCAAGTCTATAGTAATGCCTCGCAAATGCTCTGGCAGGCAGTTGCGGGGCCTTAAGATTAGTTTATTTACTGTAATGGAATAGGCGTTTGTAGAGCAGTTTTAAACGCTTGTCAAATGCTTCAAAACTGCCCATAGGGCTTTGGGGAGCATTTTTAACTCCCCATTAATGCTTGTGAAATGCCTGTCTAATGCTCATACTAAAGCTCATTAAAGCGAGCCTAACGCCCATACTAAAGCTATAGGAGCATTTGTTAAGCATTAGAAATGTGGTAATAATTAAATAACCGTGAACAAGCCCCAAAGCACTCTAACTTACATTGGATGGACCGATTAGGATGCCAGATAAGTTCAGGGAAGGCAGAGTAGGATGTCTGCTGTACTGTGGGAGTATTTATATCATTTATATAATCTTATAATTGCTTTGTTACCAAATCCGTTAATAATGGAACATGATAAATTGATATGGAAAACACCTCCACTGATGCGCCTGTTTCACCAATCACCACCCTTGGTGGTGCAAACAACTCTCCAGAGGTATTTCTGTGGTGGTGGTCTGCAGGGTGGAACCAAAAGAGAAAAGTAGGGGCCCCAAAAAAAACCTAGGGTGTCCACTGGAAAAATAAGAGAACAGGCAGGAGAGCCCTTATAGTGTAGTATGTGTATATATAAAAAAAATGTATATATATCTCCAAGAGTACTGGTTCAGATACGAAAAAGGAACATTGGTATTCCATCCAGCAAGGTTGCGGTAACCCAACCTGGTAGAACACGCAACCTTTGGTGGGCGCAAGTGGAGAATACCTGTCTCTATGCAGGAAATTGCTGGTCAATCTTAATGGCCTCAGAAGTGGCTTCAGGGGATAATGTACTTGTTGTTAAAGAGAAAGTAGAAAACTCATCAGTGGTTCGAACGGCAGAGGCGCCCATTGGAATGTGTATTATGGCGTGTCTAGGAATGAATCAAAGTTGTCGTATTTTACTAGCATTAAGTTACAGTATTTCATTATTATGGCGAGTCTACGGATTAATCAAAGTCATCCTATTTTACGAACAAGTAAATTCAATTTTATTTGTTCATCATTCACTCCATAATACACATTCCAACGGGCACCTCTGCCGTTAAATACCACCAACATGTTTTCTACTTTCTCTACAACAATGAACTCTCCAGTGGGGAAAACACATATCCCAATTCCCAATTAAGCCACACAAAAAGACATTTCTTTCATAAAGTTAAGAATTTCCTACAAACAGTAAGGGGGAGATTTACTAAAACTGGAGCACACAGACTCTGGTGCAGGTTGGAGGCAGGTGCAGTCTGCACCGCAGGTGGTGCTCAACCGTAGCGGCAATGCAGGGAGAGAAGAAGTCATGAGGAACAGGGTTCCTCTATGGTCACCTGAGTCACTGGGGTAGCGATCAGACTGGATGCTGGCCGCCTATGTGACTCTGGCGGCCATCTTAGGTGTGGGAGAGTCTATATAAGAGCATGGCCTCTGGGTTTGTCACACTCTATGCGAGTGGATAGAGTAGGGAAAGGTACCCTGTCTGTTTGGGTCGGTACTAGCGGTAGGGAAAGGTTCCTGATAGGGAGAGAAAGTGTAGGGTCGCATCTCTCTGGGTACCTTCCTGATTGGGCATGAGATGGCCCCTCTCAACAGATGCTGTCAGTTCAGCTAGAACCTATTCTTCACCTTCCTGGAACTGTGAGTGTGCCCGGCTGGGTAGCTGTCCCACCGGGTTATTGTGAACTGTTGCTGCCTTTACTTCAATATAAGTTTTCTATTGCATCTGGCTGTGTAAGTTATTGCCGCCGCACCATGCTGCACCCCCACACACCTACAAGCTGTACATAGTAACCAAACAGCTTCTAACTTCAACTTGTTCAACTAAACTTTTTTAATAAAACCTGGAAGCCGATTGGTTACTATCGACAGCTGCACCAGATTCTGTGTGCACCAGTTTTAGTAAATGTCCCCCTATGAGTCTATAAGAGCAGAATTAAAGCAAACTGCAAAGCACAGCGAAACTATACAAGCAATCATGAGAGCTTCGCCCTGGTGCCTGGATATGCTTAGTGACTTTTTTTTTTCTATTCCATGTATGATTATAACTAATGTCCTATAGCAATAACTAATCGCAGCTTCCCAACCAGCTGGGTTATGTCACCGGCGAGTGTCAAAGGCCAGGGGCACCTGCGCTCTATCAATCTGACGACTCCATTAAAAGGATCATTTTAAAATCAAACAGATTTGATTAAATATGTGTCCTGGGAAACACGCTGCCTCCACTTTTCTGCAAATGTAAATTAAACACTAAGCAGCTCCCCGTCATGAATCAAGGCAGTTTTGCCTCAATTAGCTTCCCAGAGCCATTAACCGGCGCTTCAAAAGTCACTGCGGTTCTTGTTAATGACATGATCACAGGTCACCCAGTTTGCAAAATGATGCTCAACAAATAAAGGCTGATAATTAAAGTAAATCAGAATAAAACTGTCCCTAAGTCAGAAACCAAATGAATGGAATAGGCTGACCATGAAATAATATTTATATAAACCATTTACAAGATAACTGAAAATGACAAACCACAATGTGCGGTAATATAAAGGAACCAATCAGAATCCATCTTTGGCTACATCCTATTGCTGTCTATTACAATTATTAAGTCTTAATGGCTACTACTGTATGAAGTGCACTTTGCAGATTATCTTCGCTACTTGCACTGCTCCATTCACACTTGTACAGCTCCAAAGTAGTGCGACTTTGGAGTGCAACTTTGGATGGGTGCGACTTGGATATGACTTATCACTCTGCAAAGTCGGGTCCACTGTTGCACCACTGTCACATGTAAAACATTCTTGAAAAGTTGTGGTTGCCCTTAAAAGTCCCACTTAGAGGGGTTTGCATTCTGGGTTACTAGATTGGGGATGTGGGCCACCCACTTCTTTCCCTAGCAACAATTTTTTCCTAATCATGTAAAACATTCAGGAAGGACTTTCCTGCAACTTTTGAAGGTTAGCATTGAACATTCTAGCCAAAATGGACCAATGTAACTATGCCAAAGAGTTTATACCGGAGATTCAGCTTCAACTCTTTCGCGCCCACAAAGGGGCAAAAAGGGGGTTTAAGTGCCCGGTAGGCAAGTGGTTAAAGGTTTTCCAGCTAGGCTGAATTAAGTCAAAAAAAAAAATAACCCTGGGATCTAGTGACCATTGACTATAGGCTTAATATTTTCCTCCTGTAAAATTAAATTGTCATGAACTTTAACAATCGACTGAATCTATATGAAGTCTCTTTATACTTCCAGGCAATGCTGGACACGTCCTTACGAGCCCTAACAAAGTAATTTTCCTTTCCAAGCCATCTGCAAGGAGATGCCAGGTCTAACATGCTTAGTGGGATTTAAGAGCTACAGATAGTGGTACTAGTTGAAAGGATAGAGATTTAATATATGAAATGGGAATTAAGTGCCTGTTGGGCATCCCAGGGCATGGTTCAGTAGATGAGGTAATGCTGATTATATGAAGGCCTCTGATCACTTATGTCAGAATGATCAAGCCCCTAAAAACACTTATGCCCATTATATGCTCTTTTTATTCACTGAAAAGTGGATGAGCTTCTTCAAGGCACAAACATTTTAAATACCAGCTTATTTTTTTATTCCACCAATAAACTGACAAAATAATTGGATTAAGAAGATAGAGTTCCCCTTTATGTTTTCCTCTTTAAATAGATTTTATTACATTCTAGAACATACAGGTGGCATACACTTAAAAATTGAACTCTAGGTAGATATAAAAGATAAAAATTAATGCAGCTACATAATCAAATTATATATATAACATTAAGACCTATAAATTTAACAAACCGCTCAGTGCCTTTAAGAAGTAAGAATAGTGCAAGAAACCACTTTCCTCAAGACATTGTTAGGGTGCGCAGATTACATTTCTGTAATTTTATTATTTAATCATTATTATATTATTAATATTAAATAGTTTTAATAGTAGTAGTGTTACTATTATTAATAATAATTTATAATTTATTGTCATTTTATTATTATATTTCTTACTCATAAAGAATATTATATTGCTTTTTTTTATGGCTTGTTTTCTAAATTTTCTTGTATTCTAATTAGATTCCAAGTGCAAGCTTTTCTCATATCACAGTCCTGTAAGTCTGAGGTCTTCTAGGTCATATAGGATTGACCTTTTTTGTGCCCAAGTTGTCTGAGCATGGAGAATGATCGACATTTGTAAAATGCCTTAATTTACATATCATTCAACAAGTTTTTTTTGTTTTTTCCTTCCTAAATTTTGCATCTGCAAAAAATAATGTATGACAGGAAGTATAATTTTCAAAAGCCCATTAGTGTAATTATAATTATGCCCGTGTGAACGAGGCCCTATAAACAGGCATCAGTGCTCATTATATTAGAATCCTCAAATACTCCGTCAGCCAGAACCGAATATCTCACAATTGCTTTGCCAAGCAGATCTGTGCGCTGAACAAACGACAGCATGAATTGCGCATTCAGCAGTGCACGCCCTATTGACCTTCACCTTGACACGGCAAAAAACGGTTTAAATAGGTCAACCAAATGCAACTTTGAAACCGATATAAAAAGTTACATAGATGTAAAATAGTATGCAGAATATATACATTTTATTGGCATGTCATATTTTTGGAATTAACAGTATTGATTGCATGTAGCCATTTAATGTTTTTTTATCCTTACCAATTAAAAAAAAGACTACATTACAAATGTGGTACAAAACATTGTCCTTAAATATGCATCGTCCACTAAAAAGACAACTATAAGCTTTTGGTCAATTTTATTTAATTTACATTTTTATAAAATGTATTTGATAATTTTAACATTTATTCATGTTATTTCAATCTAAACTGATATTTTAATTTCCTTTTTACATTACATTTTACTATTTATTTATTTTTTTTATTTTTCCCCAGTCCTGTACGTCAAAAAAACTCTACAGCAGAAAGGTGAAAAATGTTAGGTAATGACAGTCACCCAGTCAATTAGTTAACAGGACTTAACAGGACTTGAATTCCATTTTTTTCTACTTGCATAATACAAAATACATGGTTCTTCCATAACATGCAGAACACTTCTTTTTTTTTTTTTTAATATAAAAACCCAGTACGGTCTACTTACTTATCAATTTCCTATATGAATATCCATGCACATGTATGAGAATGCAGAAGGGACCCTTCAACTCATTCAGCTATATTTCTGTTGTAAATAGAGTTAAAAGAGAAGTATAGGAATGTTTTCTTTATTTTTATTTTTTTTAATAATACCTAATTAGATGAATGCAGCATTGGTCCGCTGCTGCATCTGTCCCCCGCTGGCTTGAAAACCGAGAACTGAGCGATTTAACACCATTGATCGCTCGACTCTCAGAGCTCTGTGAGCAGAGAGCTACTAACTATCAGTCACCGGCTCTCTGCATTGCCCCCCTGCTGGGCTGTGGAGGGGGCGAGAGTGGCCGGCTCAGGCTCTCAGTGGCTCTCTAAGAGGCTGAACTGGGTGCCGGTCCAGACATGTGGGCGGATCTCGACCATACGGCCGCAATGTTTCCCCGAGCCTGGACCGCCTCTGTGACATCAGTTGACAGCGGGCTTCAGCCTGCTGTCTGCTGAAAAGGGGTTACAGGAGTGCAGAAAGAACTGCACTCATGTGATCCACAGGAGAAGTACAGCCAAACAAGCTTTGGCTGTACTTCTCCTTCAAATATCAGGAGATCAATTAACACAGGCCTCTTCTGCTATTCACAGCATATCAGTAAAACCATCTTAATGGAGATGCAATGCAGATTTTAGTGCCCCTCTGATGGACACAGCCTTTGCACAGTCTCATAGGGAAACGTGCACAGCTGAGGCTGTCAACCACATTCTGTGTGTGGGGGGGGGGGGGGGGGGGGCAATCTCCTTGCGTTCTCTGGTGTCTGCAGAAACTGTCATAAGTGACTCATGCAGATGGCAGATTTAAAAAAATAGAGCGGATAGGAACCAAACTAGGTTTGGGGCCAGCACACACTATAGAAGGATATGCTTTGTTCATTTTTCATTTCAGAGGTTTACAACCACTTTAATTTTTCAATCATTTATTTGCTGTTCTGTCCTAGCAAACCATGAAATTCTCCTTGCATCATTCACTTTAATAGAGATGAATTTCATCTGCAGAGATACATGTGAAAGCTGCGACAGATAAAGAGGTCATCACGTGTTTTTACAAGAAGAGTAGCTACGCTTTTCCTAATACACAGTTCTCCCTTCTTCTGTAATATCATTAAACACAGAAGGCGATATAATTAAGAATTTGTGACACATTCCTGGCCCTGTGTGTGTAGTTGGAAGCCTTTTTCTTAATTCATGGAACCCCTGTGACATTTTATTGTTTGTACTGACACGTGCGGCAATATTAAGTAATTCTTAATTACGACATTTTTACTGCCTGAAGCTATTGGGACAAATTCATAAAGAAATACTGCTGTGTCTATAAGGAAAGTGGAGGTAAAGGAGACCGCTCCATGTCGGCGTAAAGTGTGTTGCATGTATAAATTGTCACATCTTTGAGTTAATTCTGCAACAGATTCATGTACACCTTACCAGCTCACACATGTTGCAGCATTTTATTGTGAGACAGATTGCTAATGAGTATCTACAACACCCTTTATGAATTTTTACAGGCTGTTTCCATCCACCCCTCAGTCTCTTCCTGGCTTGAATTGGCTAAAAACATTAAACAAGGGCTTGCATTCTAAGCCAGTGTTTCTCAACCAGGTTTTTGTGGAACCCTGGGGTTCCTCCAGAGGTTGCTAGGGGTTCTTTGACAAATGATTTCCAACTCTCACCGACAACTGATATCCATTAATTGTTTTTTATGCTGTCTGTAAAGGGGTAGTTTTCCCAATGGTCAATATTGTAAAAGTTTGGGGTGAGTATTGAGGAGCACCTAGTACAAATTGTTCATATCAGAGGTAATTTTTCATATGGTTTATTGGCTAAGAGCAGGGGTCTACTTTACTGTCCTGTACTTTAGGGGGGCTGGACTATGACCAGTGAGAGTAGAAAATGTCCTGGTGTCAGTTGGAGTAAACAATGTCCCATCCTTAGTGGGAGGAATAATGCCCCATCATTGGTGTCAGTAGATGGAAGGGTGCCCCATCATTGGTGTCAGTAGATGGAAGGGTGCCCCATCATTGGTGTCCGAGGGCGGAAGGGTGCCCTATTGTTGGTGTAAGTGGGAGGAATAGTGCTCCATCACTGGTGTCAGTGGGCAGAAAGGTGCCCCATCATTGGCATTAGTGGAAGGAATAGTGCTCCATTGTTGGTGCCAGTGGCAAGAATTATGTCCCTATTGTTGGAGTCAGTAGTAGGAAAAGTGCCTCAAGGGCCAGATATAGTCAAGCAAAGGGCCGCATCCATTCCCCAAGAGCAACTCCGCATCCAATTCCCCTAAGAGCAACAAATACAGAAAAAGCATTTCGGGGGTAAGGCCTCCCCCTTCCTCAGGGCTTGACCAGGGGATGTTATTAGAATCACGCAACTAGAGACCGGTGTTACAACTTGATAAAAGGCTGTCAAAACGAAACTATGAACTGCACTATGCCTTCATTACATATCAGCTCCCTTGAAGGAAGATGGCACTCCACTACATATCCATCAAAATTAAGCCTCATTCCTATTGGTCCAGTGCAGGGTTTCTCAAAGAGGGTTCCTCCAGAAGTTGCTAGGGGTTCCTTGAGTAATGAGCAAGGTCTGCCTCTCAGATACGTTCCCACTGACACCATAGATCTTTTTAGCCATTTTTAAAGAGGGTAATTCTTCCCAACGACCACAAGTCTAAAGAGCATTCTTCCCACTGACCTTCACACTAATTTATCATGAGTAGGAGATATAGTCATTTTTAACAGAGGTTCTCTGAGATAAGAAAGTTATTTCAATGATTCTTCTATGTTGAAAAGGTTGAGAAAGTCTGGTCCATTGCCATCACAGACCCACTAAACAACAATGTAAATGTGTCCTTCTCTCATTGAACATTACTATAAGGGGTATTTTTCCAATTGGTCACCAATGTATGGAACCACCACACCAAATAAGACACTTTTCCACCGACCACCAACTTAAGGGGCACTACAGTTTTTACTGTCTGTATTATTTTCTTATGCATTATTATATTTACTACTTACTGGACCACTCAAACTTACCATGGGTTAGAGATGCAATAATTTATCATGGGGCTCCCCTGTACAGTACGTATAAATTATTTCAAGGGTTCCTCCGAATTAAAAGGGTTGAGAATGGCACCTCTAAGCATACAGAATATTGGCCTATAATGTTAGATATCTTAACTTCTGCAGAGTGACAGGAACATATTCAGATATAATTGGCTTTGTGCTAATTGCGTTCAGGTTTATTAACCTCACAAGATAAGAAACCTCCTCGTCATCTTCTAAAGTTTAATAAACATTTCAAGCATTTAACACATCCAAAAGTATCCAAAAAAACTTAAAGCCGTAACAAGTTCACAGCATGAAGTTACATCAAAAAAACTGTTTGATAATGACTTATTCCAAGGCACCCTCCTTCAACTTGGAGTTAGCTGCTTCTCCAGACAAACTGGTTCCACCACTCACAGTGAATATTGTTATCTCCAACCAATGAGTCCCCAATTGCCAGAGGAAAACACTGATTGAAATGCTAATTAATGATTTTAGAAAATGACACCAGACCTCTGGAACCTCCACCAGGTGTCTGGTCCCAACCAACAGAAAACATTTACATACCACTGTGGTAGTTGCTTAATAGGTTAGTGGCACCGAAATTCCATCATCTCATGGATTTATTTTTCTTACAAATCTCGTCCCAGGGTGTACATAGTCACTTTTTTTTGTGTATATAGCATTACAATATGCATTTCTTTTACATGCTTTTGGCAAATTTGCAAAATGTTCTGTAACAGGCAATTGCTAACAGGATATAAAAAAAAAACAAAAAACAAACAAACAAAAAAAAAAACACAGGTCAACATGCCCAATTTTATACTAAACAATAATAATTTATGAAGCAGTTAACTGTAATGTTCTTGCAGAAAGCAAATAAAAAATATGTAGGGCTGAATAATTTTTTTCCTGAAAAATACTTTGCACTAGGCTCCTTCCTGAGCCAGCCATGTGATCAAAAGCATGTGAATTTGTGCAAGCAATCCCCGATAATGGGGGGACTGAGGGTTTGGATTGCCTGATACCCCACCAGCAAATATCACATGACCAGACAGCTAGGCTTTTGATCACATGATCAAGAATGGAGAAAGCCAAGTACAGTTTTTTTTTTTTTTTTTATGTATTTCAGCTTAAAACAGTTTATTTATCCATCCAAGCAAGACTGTTCACATAGATTTATGTTACCATTTAACTATAAATTGAAGTTAAGGGAAATCTGCCTTCAAGGATTTTTGCAAAATCCTATAGTTCAATAAGTAGATTAAATAAATTGTTCAGTTAAAGTGGATTTTTAGTCAAATAAAAAAATGTGAACAGGCAGGATTTTAATGCACAAGAGACATATTATAATCTTTTACGAGGAGGATAGGGGCTGCTCTGTGCAAAACCATTACACAAAGCAGGGAAGTATGACACGTTTGTTATTAAAAAAAAAAAAAATTTAAAGTGGAGTTCCACCCACTTTTACAACTCTTCAGCATCGCTCACTAAACTGTGCACTGTAAACAAATTGGATATTTTTTTATTTTTTTCTCAGCACCTACTGTATATCTGCTGTATTCATTTTTCACTTCCTCCTCCCTGGCCGCGGCCCATCGCATCATTTCCTGTTTGCAATGCCTTCTGGGAAGGCATTGCAAACTTCCTCTGAAACTGCCGTTGCTATGGAAACCTGACCTGAAACCTATTACACTGCTTGTGCTGCACTGAGCATGTGCGAGATCTGCAAGGATGAGATCCAGGAAGAAATACAGTCTGGCTTCAGATGCCCACACTTAAGATGGCCACGGCCTGCTGTAATTTTATAAAATAACAAACTACTGCTATAAACTAACAAAACAGACCTTAGTTTACAGACCAACTTTACTAGAATACATTAAGCTTGTGTATTATAGGGGTATTTTTAGTTAAAAAGTATAATTTCGGCCGGAACACCCCTTTAATATCGCTTTAAAATGTAATACAAAACATAACATGGGTGCGGCCATTAAAATAATTATCTGCAGTGTGCACAGCGGTATCCAAAAGGTTCTGACTCTAGGCAGCTTTTCCAAATACTTGTGCTGCCGTGAGGAATGATCATGAAAGATGTTACGTAACATAGGTCTCAGAAATGTTTGCAAAAACTTTGGCAAATCATTGATGCGTTTATGGAGGTTTATTCAAAGACGCGATACTGTAGAACAATCAAATTAATTAGCAGATTGCTGTCTTGGCCATTTTTTTGTAGATGTTCCAAAGATGTAGATGTTTTGGAATAATAGACTCTGAGTTAATAGTTTGCCTATAGTGTTATATTTATTGGAAACATGCAAGGATCCACTTAAGGAACCCCCTAAAGGAAACCTGTCAGGAAAGAGTTGCCACTGTAGACTTCCTTCTGCTTTGGGCAAACATCTGGGTGTGTCATATGGCTTGTCCCCCCCTACTGCGTTTCCAACTGCTATCTTGGCCAGTTTTTATAGATGTTCCAAAGATTTAGATCTTTTTCATGGCAGGTTTCCTTAAAGGGTTCCTTTCTTATTTCCAATAAATATAACACTATAGCTAAAATACTGACTCAGAATAGACTCCGAGTCAGTATTTTAGCTGTAGTGTTATATTTATTGGAAATAAGAAAGGAACCCTTTAAAGGAAACCTGCCATGAAAAAGTGATGGATGGGGGGGGGGGGGGGGGGGGGTACCGCTATTGACCTTCTGTTGCTTTGGACACACACCTAGGTATATTGTATGACTGATCCCCCACTGTACGCTTTTTTCCTACCTTTCCCCCACCCTGGCCACTACTTCATTACAGAACACAGAGCCGTTTGGAACCACAGATCAAAGGGTTAACCAACCATCCGACCCTCCCAGAGAATGCAGAAGTTTCTTCAGCAGTGGTATCTCTTGAGCAAATACTGGTGGACTGGACAGGTATGTTTTAAAAGCCTTCTTTTCAATCCAGACTTTTTTTTTTCCATTTTGGATAGAGCAAGGGAGGGTTATAACCCCTGTCAGATTTGTTTGTTTTTTTTGCCATCTGTGTCCCATTGCAGAGATTTCTCTTTTCTTCCTGTCCCATAGCCAAACAGGAAGTGAGAGGAAATCTCTGCAAAGTAAAGGAATTTCTTGGGGACATCCACGTCACAAGAACTAGTGTCTCCATTCAATCATTCCCCCTCTATTACTTTTCTGGGGACAACCTGATTTTGGAATTTTCTTTCACTTTCACTTTCAATGATAATGTTAAAGAGGAATTAAACTTCCATAAATGGCTTTACCTATAGGTAAGCCTAAACATGCACCGTTTAGGTGATATTTACATTACATGCAGCTAGTGACAATCACTGGCGCATGCGCTCTGAAGGAATGGCCACCCATGCCAGTTGATCAGAGCCCTGTGCCGTGACCAGCGGCTCCCGCGAAAAGCGGAAGTTCCATTTTTGGGTGGAACTAGCCTCATGTGTAAAAACAAGAAAATGTATTGTTACCCATATGAACTAATCACAGGCAACAAGAAATTTGCAATAAATCCCTACGTGTTCATACTCATATTTCAGGGCAAGTCTAATGCCAATTGGAGAAGTAACTCCGATTCTTATTGATAACATATTGATGCATAAGCCTTAAAATGCATTGATCCATGCATTATTGTAGAGAATAAGCCTATAAGTGCCTCTTTCCTCAAGGATATTGCAAGCTCCTAGTGAAAAGCCAAGCTAGAGATTACATTTGTTTTAGAGATGGCTACCAGATTACAGGTACACTTGTTTTTATCTGTGTAACTATCAGTCAACACGTCACATGGGGGACACACTCTTTCTAGAAAAAAATAATAATCCTGTAATAATAATTACATGTACTCTTTGTCCTAATGGGAAAACTGGAGGAAACAGGCAACGAGTGGCACAAAGGCGGTGTCTGTTGAGACTAACGACATTACAGCTACTGTGACCTAGTAACTAGCCCATAATTAATAATCTGGAATGCAAAAAGTACTTGTGTGGGTGCTGTAATCAGACAAATACGAAGGTGATGTCTCAAGTAGGAATACAATATTAACTCATGTTCTATTCTGCTCATTTTCAGGGCAGAAGATGATGGGTGCTTTGTTCTAGAGCACCCTTTGTCAAACTTTTTACCCCAGAGGAAGACTTGAAATAGCGGTCATGTCTCAGGGATTAACCTGTAAGATTAGTACATTGGGGGTCATTAGGAAGATGGCACTTACATTGGTGGGCAGTGGGAAGAATGCCCCCCCTACAGTGGTGGTCAGTTTTAAAGATCATTGGTGTCATGCTATTGGGTCTGACAAATGGTGATGGACTGGATCCATGAAGGCACCATCAGATGGAGAAGTCTATTAGACAGAGCTCCAGGAACCTCTGGCAACCTCTCAAGGAACCCTAGGTTTCCACGGAACCCAGGTTGAGGATGGCTGTTCTAGAGCCTCCATCTAAGGCATGTAGTATCAAAATAATGATCAACAAAAAACTATGAGGGTGATGGCAGTGAACGGGACAAGGCTTTGCCTTGTAGCTGCTGAAAAGTTGCAGAACCATTGACTGCGCATTGATCTGGCAACGCAGTGTTAGCAAAATGAGCCTTTTTTGAAATCAAGATGTCTCAAACAAGGAATTTTCTTTTGTTCAAAGCAACCAACTGGTTCTTCTTTATGTTCTTTACTTTGGAAAATTAAAAAGAAAGTTGTCATGGTTTGCCAGGGGTTGCAACAACAGCAAACAGCACAGAAACTTGTCAGATTAAAAAAGAGCCAATCACAAGAATCTGACTTAGTCTTAAAACATAACTAAAAGGCATTTTTTTTTTTCTTTTGGATGAAGTGGAGATGTTTTTTATTGCTGTGTCCCTGTTAAGGAGATTTTCCCTCTCTATGTGTCCAGTTTACCATTATTATTGAAAATGAAAGTAAAAGAAAATCCTAAATTTTGAGTTGTCCCCAGAAAAGTAATAGGAGGAGAAAATCTTCTAATGGAGACACTAGTTCTGATGACCTAGGGGTCCCCAAAGGAATTACTATTTGCAGGGATTTCCTCTCACTTTCTGTTTTGCTATGGAACAGGAAGTAAAGGGAAATCTTTGCAATGGGACACAGATGACGAAAAATAATCTGACAGGGGGTTAATAACCCTTCCTTACTCTATCCAAAACGAAAAAAAAAGTTTTGCCTATAGATCTACTTTAATATCTACCATTATCATTTTTTTTAATTTACAGTGTTGTCCCCTAGGGGGACAAAAGTACTTAGTCCAATGTTTCTGAGGCTCCATTCACACCTGAGCGTTCTGTAGCTTGAAGCCTGAGGCTACAAAACGCTGGAGGGGAAAAAAATCAATTATTCTCTATGGAGATGGTTCACATCTCCACTCCAAAATGCCTGAAGCCCTACGCCTGAAGCTCAAACAAGTTCTGGGCCCTTTTTTGTCGCATGAACCAGGCAGATTTGGGCGTTTTTCTGCTTTTTACATAGGTGACCTTTTGCCCTGCACAAAATCGCGGTAAAAAAGCGGCAAAATCGCGCGATTTTCTACCTGAAAACGCCAAGCTCAGGTGTGAATAGGGCCTAAGTGCCTTCAAACCCAAGTTATGAGTACTGACCTGCCCCCCTACCCTCCTGTTGCAGCCGATCTGACAACAGCTTTGATTTAGACAGCTGATTCATAACTACAAATTATAAACAGAAAAGTCAGTGCTACTACCCATAGACCACATAGATAGCGGAGCTCCCAGGTGCCTGATCCACAGTCGCTGCCTGAGTAGAGTAATGTAGAAAAAATGATCCGCACTCCAGTTGTTGCTCTTAAAATTTCTTAATTTTATTGAATAGCCACAATAAACAAACGCTGATTAAATCAGTTGACGCTTTTCAGCCTATAAGGCCTTAGTCATAAGGGGGTTATGACTAAGGCCTTGTAGGCTAAAACGCGTCAACTGATTTAATCAGCGTTTGTTCACTGTGGCTATTCAACAAAATTAAGACATTTTAAGAGCAACAACCGGAGTGCAGATCATTTTTTCTACACAATTCATAACTACAGCTTATCTTGTGTAACAGTTTAACATTAGTGAACATTACTGCTCAAGGCCCCATGAAGGGGCAGTCCAGTTCCCCCGAAACCGGTTGGCTGTATCTGACATTTCTGTTCAAATAAACAATTTAAATGAACCTCCAAGCGAGAAAATAGTTTTTTTACTAGGCGCTCCTAACCACATATCCATGCAATAAAATCCTGACAGAGGTTCTAAACTTTACACTCTTTACCAAAAAAATGTGTTTTTATTATGGCCAATGTCCCATTCGGAAGTGATTTCGCCTTACTTCCTTTTCTGTCTGATATCTATCAAATAGACAGGAATTGGAAAGATTTTCTCTTACTCCCTGTTTTGCGAAACAGCCAGAAAGTAAGGAAAATTCATCCAAACAGGGAAACAGGCAACAATGAATTGCTGAGAGATGTTTTAACTTACCCCACTTTCCAAAACAACAAAGTTTTGCTTAAAGTGGTGTTCCAGCCGAAATTATACTTTTTAAATAAAAATCCCCCTATAATACACAAGCCTAATGTATTCTAGTAAAGTTAGTCTGTAAACTAAGGTCTGTTTTGTTAGTTTATAGCAGTAGTTTGTTATTTTATAAACTTCCAGCAGGCCGTGGCCATCTTAAGTGTGGGCATCTGAAGCCAGACTGTATTTCTTCCTGGATCTCATCCTTGCAGATCTCACACATGCTCAGTGCAGCACAAGCAGTGTAATAGGTTTCAGGTCAGGTTTCCATAGCAACGGCAGTGTCAGAGGAAGTTGCCGCCCCTTCCCAGAAGGCATTGCAAACAGGAAATGATGCGATGGGCTACGGCCAGGGAGGAGGAGGAAGTGAAAAATGAATACAGCAGATATACAGTAAGTGCTGAGAAAAAAAATAAAAAAATATCCAATTCGTTTACAGTGCACAATTTAGTGAGGGATGCTGAAGAGTTGAAAAAGTGGGTGGAACTCCACTTTAAGTTGCTTTATTCTGCAGCTGAAACATTTAGGCCTCTTTCACACAGGGGTGCCGTGGACCAACTGCGTCCACCTGTCAGTTTTTTAGGCAGACCCGATCAGACCATTCGTTGGCCTCTATGGAGCGATGGGGGTCAACGGACATGTGTCTGTTGACACCTGCCGACATCTGATCTGCTAAGAACAGATGGATGGGGATCGTTCAGATGACGGGTGTAAACCGGCAGGCAGTCTGTTTACATCCGATCACCAATAGAGAACATCGGGCTGTGTCTGTGTCTTTTCTGCATAAGTGGAGCGGACTTGGACAAGCCATCCGCCTGCTCAGTGGGGGGGGGGGGGGAATCAGCGGAGCTCCCCCCCATGTAAAAAGGACCTTAAAGCGGAGTTCCACCCAATAATAGAACTTCCGCTTTAAGTGATGGTGACCCCCTGACATGCCACATTTGGCATGTCATTATTTTGGGGGGGGGGGGGGGATACCATCTTTTTAGTGGCATCCAGCTCCCACTTCTTCTCGGGGCTCCGCGGCGCCAAAAGGAAGTTCAACTCTCCCCCCTCCCTGCAATCTTCTGGGACACATCACAGGTCTCAGAAGACTGCCCGGCCATTCAGAGTGCGGCTCGCACATGCGCAGTGCGTGCCTGGCTGTAAAGCCACAGCCGAGCGCCCACAGTAAGAATGCCGGCGCCGTGGAGAGGAGGTAGAGAGGCTTTAAACGCCCGCATCGCTGGACCATGGGACAGGTGAGTGTCTGATTATTATAAGTCAGCAGCTACACTTTTTGCAGCTGCTGACTTTTAATTCTTTTTTTTCGGCGAAACTCCACTTAAAACGTAATTGGTTCCTATGAGTAATATGAGTAGTTCTAATTAAAGTTGCATTCATAAAGCATATATAAATGAGGTCTATTCTTGGTGTATAACAATAATAATTAGTTGGACAATTAAACTCTCCTTATTCTCTAGAGAAGACACATCATATCCTTCTATTGGTAGAAGCAGGTCAATAGCCAATCCTTCTGAGCTAATAAAACAACGAGTAGACTTTCATAAGTAATTAGGTGTGATTATCTAATTAGCATGCAAAAGACAAATGACAACCACAGTGACAAAAGTAAAGCTATCTGACTTGCTCCCAAAAACTATTATACATGCATTATAGCCAAAGTGTAATAAAATAATGTGCAATCCATTCTCAACGTTTTCTTCAATTTTTTTTTTTTCCAATTTTCACACACTGAAAGCCAATAAAGCTGCAGCTTTCCTTTAGCATTAGCCCCAAAAATAACAGCAACACATAATTAGAATGTGTCTTCTGCATAAAAAACAAGCCAAAGAGAGACATTTTGCCTTGAAGCTTTACTCCATTGTGTAAAACTTGGGAATTGACTTCTTACAAGCCAGAAGGCATTTTTATCTGCAGCTGAATGTGTGATCGCGTTGGACGAAGACATTTTTAGGGTTTACAGTGTTACTAAACCCCCAACAGTAAAACCAGCGTGTATATGCAGCATAGCATGCTTGTTATACTCACTGTGGAACTTAAGGGGTTAATCCTCTGCATTGTGTAAAAAGTCTGTTTTATCCTGTATGGACAGACCCTCCTGCACTGTCTATCTGGGGAAAGCCAGCTAACACAGGCAGAGTAGCCAACCTGCACATGCTCAGTTGTGTCTTTTATGCTGGAGAGAACATTTACTTGTTCTCAGAGCTAGCCAGGTCACATGATATTGACATCACACATGTGGGCGTGTATACAGGCTGTAGTGGAAATCTCCTCCCACCTGAACTCTCAGCACTGGAGAAACTGTGCAGTTTATCACGTAACTGTGGTATACAGATCATCCAGAAAAGGTATATAGTGGCAGTATTTGAATGTGAAAAAATGATTTATAAGCTGTGGGCACTGGGGGGGGGGGGGGGGGGCGGATTAACTATATGTATGAATAAGTTTCCATGTACAAGCAATGCACCCAGTGTAATTAGAAGAATTCTGTCAACCTGCACATAGGCTGAAATTGCACCTGTGCCCCGACTATACACAGTAAGGTTCAGTCAGTCCCCGAGTTACAAACATCTGACTCCTACTTACAAACGGAAGGAGACAACAGGAAGTGAGAGGAAATCTACCCCTAGGAAGGGAAATTCTCTCCTGTAAAAGTTATCACAGGGAAAAGTTGTCTCCACTAAAGCTTTATCACCAATCCTTGTTTTCACAACAACCCAAATTTTCAAAATCCAATTTTCACAGAATGTGAGGTGAAATCTTCCGAACAGGGGCACAGACAGCAAAACAAAGGTTACAGGGGTATTAACCCTTCCCTGTGCTATGCCAAAAAACGTTAAAAACCTTTATTGGCTGGAGACACACTTAAAAAATGTACCTGTTCCAAACTTGCCTAAAAAAAAAAAAAAAGAAGTTCCAGAACTTGTTTGAGCTTCAGGCGTTTTGGAGCTTCTGGCTTCAGGCGTTTTGTAGTGGAGATGTGAACCATCTTCATAGAGAATAATTGATTTTTTTTCCCCTCCAGCGTTTTGTAGCTTCAGGCTTCAAGCTACAAAACGCTCAGGTGTGAATGGGGCCTTAGAGTGCTTTAAAAAAAAAAAAAAAAAAGCCCCAATTGATGTTTATAGCTTCAGGCACTGTGCAAGTAATTCATCTTCCAACGTCACAACAGAAACACTGTCCGTTTCTAAAGGCTTAGGGTTCATGTAAATTATGTATAGTGATTGTCACCAGATCAAAGCCAGTCACTGCACATGGGTGTCTACTCTAAATGAAGATGCACATTTGAAGCATACATCCATGTGTGTGCAGGTGCTTTATGCATCCCCTGGCACATAACCACATAGGGCTGCTTTTTCAAATTCATATCAATAGGCAGCTGTACGTGGCAGCAGCAAGTTCTGGGAAAGTGAATACATGGGCTCTGTACACTGTTTGGCCCTGTGCTATGGTGCATGAGGCCTTACAGTACCTGGGCATAAGGCCTTACAGTACCTGGGCATAAGGCCTTACAGTACCTGGGCATAAGGCCTTACAGTACCTGGGCATGAGGCCTTACAGTACCTGGGCATGAGGCCTTACAGTACCTGGGCATGAGGCCTTACAGTACCTGGGCATGAGGCCTTACAGTACCTGGGCATGAGGCCTTACAGTACCTGGGCATGAGGCCTTACAGTACCTGGGCATGAGGCCTAAGGCCCCTTTCACATGGGAGATCTGATCAGGTCCGCCTGTCCGTTTTTCAGGCAGGCCTGATCAGACCCTCCAGTCTCTTCTATTGTGCAGCGGATGTCAGTATACACATGTCCACTGACACCTGCCGCCATCCGATCCGTCTTTTTTTGGTGGATCGGATGGGGGACCTATTCCCCATACGTCTGGTGGATTGGAAAGGATGACATCAGAGGGTAACAGACAGGTGGTCCGTTTCCAACCGATTACCCCATAGATGAGAGCGGGGACCAGTCATCTGCCGGCTCAGTGGGGATCAGAGGAGAGATCCCCCCCAATGAGCAAGCAGATTCCGCTTCACGGAGGCGCCCGTGTGAAAGGGGCCTTACTGTTCACATTAAAAGGCTGGCAGGCTGCCAAGTCTCTGCTGCCAGAGATAATAGGGAAAAGGCTTTGAAGCTTAATTATTTAACAGCGTCTGCAGCTACAAAGGTCAGTTAAGAGCTTGTTTGAAAGCTTGTTCACTATTTGCTAAGGATATGCAAATCCTACAGTTTGCAATAAAAAGCTAGTAGGCTACCAAGTCTCTGCTGTGAGAGAAAAAATAGAGAAGAGGAGCTCTGAAGCCTCATTTCTTCATAGTGCCTGCAGCTACAGAGGTCAGTTAAGGACTTGTTTGAAATCTGTTTTACTATTTGCTAAAGATAGCTAAGTACTTTAACATTCGTAGTCTAGGGACAGGTGCACATTATGATTTCCAAATTTGAGAATGTTCTGTAACCCCACTCCAACATCTCAGTCTATTTCCGTTAGCGATCAATTAGGATGACATATCTCGGGCAACTGTTTTCCCCAGAAATATTCCAAGTTTCAAAAGCACCTCCCTCCTCTAAACATCTATGTTCAGCACCTAGATCGTGCATGCATGGCCAATTGCTAACTCGAATTTCTGCAGGCACCTTCATTCAATGACAGCTTTCCTAACTTTCCCAAACACTTTAACTACAAGTCTTTTCCAGCCATGTCTGGGGGGTGACATGTACACATAGTTAACACTGGCTGAACTGGATGGACTGGTGTCTTTATTCAACCCTACCAACTATGGAACATAAACGTGTCACCCAATATGAACATTTTCAGAGACTGACTGACAAGGTAACCTTTGTGGCTCATTAGGGCACCATAAAACTGTCCCTGCACCTGACAATTTTCAGAATTTCAACTGCGTACAGCCGCCTTCAATCGCCAACTCTATAGAACACGTCGAAGGAAGTCGCCACCTGAATTTTCCTTTATTCAATGCATTTGATAAGGTTTCTTTGATCCGTTTGGTCATTTGTTTAATCAAAAGCAGGTTGATATTGCTTGAAAGAAGAAAAAAGGGTTGATTTACTAAAACTGGAGAGTGGAAAATCTGGTGCAGCTCTGCATAAAAACCAAACAGCTTCCAGGTTTTATTGTCAAAGCTTGAAGTATAAGACCCCTTTCACACTGGGGGCGGCTTTTCAGGCACTTTAGCACTGGAAATAGCCTCTGCTAAGCACCTGAAAACCGTCTCTCATTCATCCAAGTGTGACTTTTCACACTGGGACGGTGCGCTTGCAGGATGTTCCGAAAAGTCCTGCAAGCAGCATCTTTGGGGCGGGTTGGGAGCGCTCTATTTAGCACTCCTAAAACCCCCTGTCATTGGAATGAATGGGCAGCGCTTCCAAAGCACCGCAACACGGGAGTTTTTAACCCCCTCTTTTGGAGTTAAAAGCGGCTGAAAAGCGCCACTTAAACAGTGGTAAAGTGCCGCTAAAACGAGTGGTGCTTTACCGAAAACGCGCCCGTGGCCCCAGTGTGAAAGGGGTCTAACTAAAAGGCAACACTTTTTTTTTTGTTTGTTTTGGATAGAGTGAAGAGGGATTAGAACACCTGTCAGTTTTTATTGCCATCTGTGTCCCTGTTAGGGACGTTCACCCTATTTGTTCTGTTCACCATTATCATTCCCAAATCACACATTTTGTTTCATAACTCAAATGTTAATGTTATTTTTTTTTTTTAAAGCTAGCATAAAAAAGGTAGGTGCATGTGTCCCACTTCCCTATAGTAATATCTTCCTTATCCCCAAAATTAAAATAGCTTTTATTCCCATCTCCTAACTGCAATGCAGTGCATTTTGAAAAATACAAGTCAATTTTTTTGTTCTGCGTTTTAATGCATTGGGAGTAAAAGAAATGTCATCAGCACACCAAGGATTCCTCAAAAGGGTCCAAAGCTTTATTCCGTGGTCACATGATAAATATACAGCCACGTTTGGGAGCCACGCAGGGCTGTCTGTGCCCCCATTAGGGAGACTCACCCTCTCTACTTGTCCAGGTTACCATTATCATTGATAGTGAAAGTAAAAGAAAATCACAAATTTTGGGTTGTCCCCAGAAAAGTAAGACCCCTTTCACACTGAGTCAGTTTTCAGGCGTTTTAGTGCTAGAAATAGCCTCTAAAAAGCGCCTAAAAACTGCCTCCCATTCTGTGCAATGGGTCACACTGGGGCGGTGCGCTTGTGGGACTTTAGGAAAGACCCCGCAAGCGGCATCTTTGGGGGCCCCTGCCCATTGAAATGAATGGGCAGCGCTTCCAAAGCGCCTTAAAAGCACTGCAAAACTGGACTTTTTTCCTTTTTTTTTTATTTTTTATTTTTTTAAGGTCATGTTGTCACACAACCTTAAAAAAAGTCTGCCCCGCTATCGCCCGAAAAGCAGCGCAAAAATGCTGCTAAAGCACAACAAAAACGATCACGCTTTAGCACTGTTTTAGCGGCACTGCAGTGTGAAAGGGGTCTAATAGAGGGGAAATCTTCAAATGGGGACATTAGTTCTGGTGACCTGGTGGTCCTCAAGGAATTCCCTTAATTTGCAGGGATTTCCTCTCACTTTCCGTTTGGCTATAAGAAAGGAAGTGAAGAGAAATCTCCCCAATGGGATACAGATGGCGAAAAAAATCCTGACAGGGGTTATAACCCTCTCTTGCTCTATCCAAAATGAAAAAAAGAAAAAAAAAGTTTTGCCTATAGTTCTACTTTAGGATCAGGGAACGTTCACATGTTGGTATATCGCTCAGCAAACCCGACGGATGCTCCCTGGCAGAGCCTACTTAGGGGAATGCTGATCAGTAGGGTTCTTACAGCATTCCCTCCTTCATAGACACAAACATGAAAGTTCACCCAATGCAAACTTAAATGCTATCGCTAAAAGGATTGTTCAGTTGCCGGGTCTAATGACTGTATGCAGCTTTAGATACATAATGGTTCTCCAGCTAATTATCTAGCTCAAAGTACCAGCAGCCCAGTCAATGGCTGACAGGTCATGCTGGTTTCTCCAAGCACTTCCACATCTGGAGAATGTAAGGTTACGCAAATCGTCGGATGGTCATACACTATGCAATCTGATGCATGCATCATGCACTCTGAATAAAGTCTATGGGGCCAAAAAAAATTGCATTGACCCGCCAAAAAAAAAAGCACCTGTACTTTTTTTTTTTTTTGTACCTTTTTGGAAAGAATCAGGGACTTTTTTTTAAAGCAAAACTTTGCTTTTTTGGGTTCAATAGACTTCAATGGAGACGCTGCAGAGAAGCATGTAGTGCTTTTTTAGTATGATTTTGCACTATTTAATCTGCCCAACAACAAATTGGCCAAAGAAAAAAGAAAGTATTATAAAAATGCAAAACGCATCATACATGCATCAAAAATCGTTTGTCCAAAAACGCAAAAAGCACAGCAAAAAGCATTGTATAAAACGCTCAAAAGCAACATTCATATGTGTGAATGGAGCCCAATTGAACAAGTTGAAAATAGTCTACGCTCACATTGGAGGCGGGTTTGAAATTGTGCAAGTTCGATTACAAACCCGCATTTCATTGCGGCAGTTTGAAAGACATCTGTGCGGGTTCATGCACAGATATCTATTGAAATCGCCCCTAAAAGTAGGGCTGCAACTAACGATTATTTTCATAATCGATTAGTTGGCCGATTATTGTTTAGATTAATCAAATAACCTTTAAAAAAAAACTGTGGTGTATAATTTAGTTAATATGTAAAGTTTAAAAAAAAGGCAATTTATTCCTAAATATCTCTATACGCAGGGGTAAATATAAATAACCAACTATATGGTTAGGGAGTAAAATCTTTAATCCTCTCTGAGAATAACAGACAGAAGAGATATACACTATATACTATTAGAGGTTGAATCTGGACTCAGATCAAATTTTTTTATTCAAAGAAAAAAAAAAATTCTAGACTGTTTGGCAGATTTTCAAACAGAACTGTAATATTACATGCTTTTCTTTAGCATCTCCATTGAAGTATATTGAACCAAAAAAGCACCGTTTTGCATTGAAAAAGGTCCTTGACCCTTTCCAAATACACAGCAGCTGAAAAAAGCATAAATGTGAACGTTAAATGAACTGTAGTACATTTCTGCAAAAAGCACCAAAAAAAACACATGGGTGGGAACCAGGCCTAAGATGTTTAGTAACATAATGGAGTTAAAAAAAAAAAAAAAGTTTTTTTACTGTGCAACATTGAAAGTAATATTTACAGTAGAGATTATTTGCTCTTTTTGTACTATATAGGACTCATTTTAGCTTTTTTTAACCCCATTATGTTACTGGCCGATTAATCGATTATGAAAATAGTAATCGATTCATTTCATAATCGATTAGCTGTTTCAGCCCTACCTAAGGCTCGATTCACACCTATGCATGTTGCTTTTCAGCGTTTTTGGAGTTTTTTTTTTTCATGCTTGCCACGTTTTTGAGCAGCGTTTTTGTAGCGTTTTTGCGGCGTTTTGCGTGGTTTTTTTTTTACCGTTTTTTTTACAGTCTAAAAAAAAGAAAAAAAAAATTAAAAAAACGGCAAAAACGGTGCAAAAACGGTGCAAAAACGGTGCACTTGCGTTTTTGATGCTTGTCCATTGAATTCTATTACATGCAAAACGCTGCATTTTGCATGAAAAAAAGGCATTGATGTGAACATGTTCCATAGGAACCCATGTTAAAAAATTCCCGTGCATTTCTGCAAAATGCAAAAATGCATCAAAAAACGCGCTAGTGTGAATGGAGCCTAAAAGCGCCAAAACTAGTGCAGGAACTACTTTTGGAAGTCGGTGCCACAAAGTCGGCGTCACACCGATGTGGATGGTGCCATTGCCGGCAATAGGCGGCGACTTGACATGTCAAATCTCCCCGATGTGAACGGGGGGCTTAGAGACTGGTTACTATGCACAGGTGCATTAGTTTTAGTAAATGAACTCCATGATCTCCTTTTTTTGTATCTTTTTGGCTTCTTTGATACTACACAAAAAAAACATATTCCTGGTTTTATGCCACAATCGCAGCCTTCTGCGACATCAAGTAAATGTTATCCCGGGGGCGTTCAGGGACGGATCCGGCCATCTCTGGACGCAGTCCTTGCCACTTTTACTACGCTTGGAATGTCTCAATAGAAGGAAATAAGCTATTCGGCTATTTAGTAAAGTCTTCCTGCTACAGACTAAAGTCTCTGTGAAAGAAACTACCCCAAAGGAAAAACTCCCAATGGCAGGCTTCCTTTATTATGACTACAGGGGCGGTGGGTGTGGGGTGAGCGAGTTCGCCCCACGCTTGTTTTTTAAGATATTTATCACTAAATTCTTTCAGGATTACTTAGATGTAGATGAAAATGTCCCCGTTCTGCCGAGCTGCGGGTAACAGAATGCTCTTAATAGTTCAGCTCAGATCATTCACTGACAACTTTTACCGCAGAGCTGACATCAATCATGGGAGCCGGACTGGTGGATGAGGGCAGAGAATACGGAGAGCGGCCGCATTGTGTAATAAATGGATTTAATGGAAGGTTTTGAAGTGCGGTGATTTTGCTGCAGGTGTTTAGGTGAAAGAAAAAAGTTCTCAACTGATATTAACAATGCGCACTTGGAATCGCCTACCAGCAGACACAGCCAAAAAAAAATCAGTAACCAAATTTCAATTATGTACATAGATAAAAGCATTACAGAATAATGATTTTTTTTAAAGCTAAACTCGACTTCCTTTAGGCTTGATTCACACTAATGCGTTTTTTGATGCTTTTTGCATTTTTCAGAAATGCAGGGAATTATTTTAACGTGGGTTCCTATGGAACACGTTCACATCAATGCATTTTTGTGCCTCTGCCTTTTTGGAAAGGGTCGGGGACTTTTTTTCCCGCAAAATGCAGCGTTTTGCATGTAATAAACTTCAATGGACCCGCATCCAAAACACAAGTACTACATTTTTACCGCGATTTGCGTTTTGTGTTATTTTTTTTTTTTTTTACATTCACTGTATATATCTGGTTGCTAAGGAGCAGGTCGGGAATGCAGCCACCGGGTCTGTAGCAACGGATAAGTAATCAGCTGTCAGCGGGCTTCCCCGCTGACAGCTGAATGTAAAAAAAATTATTTACGGCTAAATAATTTCCTGGAAAAAAAAAAAGTTTCTTCGGTCTGGTATGGATTTGGAGGGGACACCCCCACCCCAAAAATTTAATTAAAAAAAAATGGCATGGGGTCCCTCCCAAAATCCATACCTTATCAGAGCAAGCAGCCTGGCAGGTAAGGAAAGGGAGGGGATGAGCGAGCGCCCCCCCCATGCTCCTGGAACCATACTAGACTGCATGCCCAACATAGGGGGGGGTGGGCTCTCTGGGTGACATCACAAGGGGCGGGCTCTCCGGGTGATGTCATCGGATGGCCATGCCCCATGGCTACATGAGAGATGTCAGACAGCAGGGGGACGTCACAATGGAGGAAGACAGCATCAGGACAAGAGCGGTCTTTTTTGTTTTTAGTGGGTAATCGCCGGTGAGGAAGAAGACAGCGGCGTGGGAGAAAACGGCTCCACAGAAGACGGAGCTATTTTTTTTTTTTAAAAAGACTTGTCAAAAACCGGCTCTTGTTTTTTTTTTACATTTCACTACTTTTTTGGTGAATGGGTAGGGGGTCCCTATGTTGAGGGCATGCGGTCTGGAGGGCAAATCATGGCATTGCGCATTTTGCCATGATTTGGAATTGCGGGCAGAATCATGGCAATTCTAAGTTGCCTAATAGGGCCTTAAATATTTTCCTCGATCACTTCAAAGGATATAAATCCACTTTGTGAGCACCAAATACCATTACAAACCCAGATAACGCCGTGGGAAAGTAGCAGTGACATCATCACTGTGCTGTACATATCCTGTGCAGAGAGCAGAGCTGTGGGAGGGACCCAGAAGGCCCCACCCACTACAGTCTGCCTGCAGAAACTACAAGAGGGGGGGGAGACAAGACCAGACACCCTGCACAAGAAGAGAAAGCAGCAGTGAGCAGTCTTTATTACAGGAAGTTCCTGCACACTGGATTACTGCACAAATCTAGAAGAAACACACAAAAGTACACCACAATTCAAGAAGAATACACACGAACGATGAATGGATTTAGACAATATTTGCTTATCCTGCAGCTCATCTTTAAAGCGGTTGTTAACCCACTCCTTTAACTTTATAGAATCCTGTGTGTTTGCTAATGCCATGTGCTCCTGTCTCTGTGATTTATTAAAAAAATGTAGTATATTCTGTATTTCAGAGCGCCGTTCAGCGCTCGAGTGACCGGCCAGCTCTCTCCTCTCCCCATCTGAAAGCTGCAGTGGGAGGGACCGAGATTCCCCTGCTGACATCAGCCGGGAGGGGAGGAGGAGAGGAGGAGAGGAGAAGAGAGCCAGCCGATCATGTGAGAGCCGAACAGCGCTCTGTAATACGAATAAAACATTTTAAAGAGAAAACAAAAACACAAAAAAAAGTATTAAGTATTTTTATATATTAATTATATTAAAATACTTTTTTTTTGTGTTTTGTTTTTTCTTTAAATTGTTTGTTTTATTATTATGTCTTTTTAAAAAGATTTTAAAAATAACCATTTTTAAAAAAAAGTAGTAATTATTATTAATAAATGTTATTATTGTTATATTCTTATTAATAGTAACAAAAGTTGATGTTATTGTAAAACTTTAAGTCTCGGTTCACACTAGCACGGCTTCAAAAGTCGCCCCACTTTGAAAGCTCGCCGCACAACGGGACTTCATCGCAGGTTACAAACTACTTCTTTAATAGAATTCAATGCAAGTAGCTCTGAAGTCACCCCCAAGTAGTGCAGGAACCTTTTTTTAATTAGAACGGTTCCATTGCACTGAATGGGGCGCGACTTGTCAGGGGACCAAGTCGCCTGACAGGTCGCCCTAGTGTGAACCGAGCCTAATCAGAACTATTCTAAATATAATTTATTAAAAAGCCTGGATCTGTTATTCTCGGCTTCCTCTACAAGGCAGTAGTACCCCTGAATTTCCTAAAAGTGGCCCCCTGGGGTAAACCTCTCTAAAGTCTGCAGTGATTTTTAATACTAATACAATCTGCTATGTGACAAAAAATAAACCCATCAAGATGCCCATAGATAATACAAGAGTCTTCTGATTTGACCTTTCCAAAGCAGATGAGATGATCCAACGTCTATGGGGCAGCACAAGTCACATCCAAGCAAGCATTTTTGGGAAACAAAATGATTGGTCAAGATAGAAGACTTTTCCTGACCACAATTTATTCCCCATATTGGGACTGTGTGTGCCCACAGCCCTAAACAGGAACATGTGTGCCATCGGCGATCTTCCACATACAGGAGAATTAGGACATATATGCATGTCCAGCCCATAGGTGTGTGCAGCCTATTGCATTAGGGTGTGCAAGGCTCAAACACACATGTATATATTATTATTTTTTTACAATTTTTGGGGGGGTCTTTGGTGAAATATCAGCACCAGACAGCAGGAGAAATCTGCATTGCACAGAGCGATTAGGGTGTGCTCAGGCACACCCTTTGCATACACCTATGGTCCAACCATGTACCCTTTGAAAAGTGATCTGAGGTGGATTGAGCAATATGTCACCTCCTCACTGCCTGTGGTAACTCTTAAAGTGCCAACCCACCACAACCACGAGCACTGCAGCGCAATTGCAACGTGACCCCATTCATTTGAATGGATTGTGTTCGGTGGAGGTACTGCCAGTTTTTGCCATGGCATCTGTACACCTCCAACTGGCTGCACGCCCTTGTTTAGACAGTTGGAGGGTGGAAAAACTGCACTTGCTTCTACAACCACCTGGCCAAACATCTGAACGAGCCCTTGAAGACAGTGGTGGACATGTAAATACAGGATTCAGGAGCCAGCAGAATTTGTAGGCGCTCCATGGACAACTAGAACAAGCCCTTAAAAATTAGGCGCCAGCTGTCATTTTAAGGGAACATTGACTACCTGATTCCTGGGAATTGGCCAATTGGCAATTTTTAGCGTTCCTATTAACAAAACACTTTAACCAGCACGTCATTCAACCCATAACCAGTGTTATTATTTTCTACCCCAAAGCTCTCATCTCGCCCTCATGACACAAGTATCTCCCACATATTCTGGAGCCGCCGTCTTACACAAGCTATTTAAAGCTTTTGTCAAAAAAGGATTCAAACTCTTCAAGAAAGAACTCGTCCAAAGAGATAACAATCACATTTCTGACAGGAACAAATGGTCTGTGGTCATAGCATCCAAATGTAATAGACAAAAAGAGCTCCATTTACAGACACCTATCCTTGCAGCAACAGCTCTGCTTATGACACATCTACGGGTTCTAAACGCATGCTAGGTATCGCCATCACCAGTCAATAACGCAAGCTGGCAGATTTTTCTCTGAATTGCTCATCTGTTTTAGTCACCAGCAGCTAGAACCCAATACGCAACCATGTAAAAACAACTGCATTAAATATAAGAACATATGGCCATTTCCAAAACCTCACTGCATTAAGTCAATGGGAATATGATAGATATGGAGGAGAGAGGGACAGGGACAGGGAGAGAGAGAGAGAGACACCAGTGGTGGACACACTTATTCGGGGCGCAGGCCACCCCCCTAATCTACATGCAGGACTCCGGACGCATGGATTTAAAAATTTTGTAAGCACATGATTAGAGCCATGAGGCTCTAGTTGGCTTCAATTGTGTGACATTAGCAAATTAATATTCCTAAGAGTCTTAAGACCCGATTGACTGGGAGGAGAAGCGACCGCCGGGACTCGGGAGGAGACGCAAAGGGGAAGTCGCAACCTGGATGGGGCAAGTGCGGGGCTGGCGGGTGAGGGGTGAGCGAAGCAGCGATCGATTGAGAAAACCACAAATTAGAACAAGGGTGACAGCCTGGGTACAGTCCATAGAAAGTATGCCAAAAAGAATGCATAAAATAGGTGCACTTCACTGGACTTGGCAACAGAGAGAACATTCAAAAGGGTACACAATTCAGGTTGACATTCCAGCCCACCTTTCTCAAAATGCCCCGCCGGCGCGTTATCCTGAATACACTACACTTCTGAATTTTATCTCTGTTGCCAAGACTTCTGGAGTGCAGTTATTTATTATTGGTTTTGTATATCATTTACAGATTGTGTATATATATATACACACACACCGGTATATTACACACACACATACTGTAGACATATAGCTGCAGGTATACCGGTAGTAGGCAGGCACTTAAAAAAAAAAAAAAAAAAATATATATATATATATATATATATATATATATATATATATATATATATATATATATATATATATATATATATATATAATTATTATTATTATTATTATTACACATATATACACACACACTGTATATGTACACGTATGATGCAAAAGGATTTAAGATTATTCCCCCCATATCATATATTTTGTTTACCTTAATCATTTATTAAAATTCATTATAGCACACCACATGAGTAATCTCCATTCCCCTTGAACTAGGATACACGCATCCTTCACCCCCTCTACCTGGGGTCCATCCGTCCCTCATCCCCTTTACCTGGGGGTCCACCCGCCTGTCATCCCCTCTATCCAGGGTCCACACACCCTTCATCCCTACTATCCAGGGGTTCTTGCACCCTTTATACCCTCTATTTGGGGGTCCTTGCACCCTTCATACCCTCCATCTGTGGTTCATGTACCCTTCATCCCTTCTATCTAGGGATACATGCACCCTTCACCCCCTCTATGCAGGGGTCAACATTAGAGCTGAAACAACTAATCGATTAATCAACAACTAATCGATTATGAAATCGATTAATTGGCCAGTAACATAATGGGGTTAAAAAAGCTAAAATTAGCCCTATATAGTACAAAAAGAGCAAATAATCTCTACTGTAATTCTTACTTTTACTGTTGCACAGTAAAAAACGAATTTTTTATTTTTTATTTTTTTAACTCCATTATGTTACTAAATGTCTTAGGCCTGGTTCCCACCCATGTGTTTTTTGGTGCTTTTTGCAGAAATGTACTACAGTTCATTTAACGTTCACATTTATGCTTTTTTCAGCTGCTGTGTATTTGGAAAGGGTCAAGGACCTTTTTCAATGCAAAAACGGTGCTTTTTTGGTTCAATATACTTCAATGGAGAAGCTGCAGAAAAGCATGTAATATTAGAGTTCTGTCTGAAAATCTGCAAAACAGTCCAGAATTTTTTTTTCTTTACATAAAAAAATTTGATCTGAGTCCAGATTCAACCTCTAATAGTATATAGAGTATATCTCTTCTGTCTGTTATTCTCAGAGAGGATTAAAGATTTTACTCCCTAACCATATAGTTGGTTATCTATATTTACCCCTGCGTATAAAGATATTTAGGAATAAATTGCTTTTTTTAAACTTTAAAAATTAACTAAATTATACACCACACTTTTTTTTTAAGGTTATTAACCGATTAATCGAAACAATAATCGGCCAACTAATCGATTATGAAAATAATCGTTAGTTGCAGCCCTAGTCAACATACCCTTCATCCCCTCTATCCGAGGGTCAACATACCCTTCATCCCCTCTATCCGAGGGTCAACATACCCTTCATCCCCTCTATCCGAGGGTCAACATACCCTTCATCCCCTCTATCCGAGGGTCAACATACCCTTCATCCCCTCTATCCGAGGGTCAACATACCCCTCATCCCCTCTATCCGAGGGTCAACATACCCTTCATCCCCTCTATCCGAGGGTCAACATACCCTTCATCCCCTCTATCCAGGGATCCATATACCCTTCATCCCCTCTATTTGGGGTCCACCCGCCCGTCATCCCCTCTATCCAGGGATCCATATACCCTTCATCCCCTCTATTTGGGGTCCACCCGCCCGTCATCCCCTCTATCCAGGGATCCATGCACCCTTCTTTCCCCTTATCAGAGTCCTTGAACCCTTCCTCCCCTCTACATGGGGGTCCATGCACCCTTCATCCTCCTAATGTAGTAACAATCACTGGCTACTCTCCTGTGCATGAGGAGTCCAATGTATAAACCTGGAATATTGCTGCAAGCCATGGAAATATAGATATTTTCCGGCTTTCAACTTTATTGTCAAAGCTTACAAGCAACCACCCTGAACAAGATCCATTTTCACTGGGGAGGGGGGACAACACTACCAATCCATACAGGGTGTCACCTACCCAAAGGCCAACCCTGGATGCCCCATTTCAATGCATTATTCCTGAAATACACCACCAGGACCAGCAATGCCGGAGAATTGGAGTCATCTGCAAATATTAAACATGCAAATCTTATGCTGTACCTTCCTAAAAGACACGGGAGGTGGAGGGGCAGGGAAGTCCGGGGAATATTTTGCAAAGCAAACCAACAAATGATGCTAATCAGTGAAACAAGGCAGGTGTAAATCAAATGCTCTTATGATGCCATAAAACTACAATGTGCTCATTTATTTGTCTCTGAATCAATTGTTTTTAATAATTGCCAACAACTCACATATCAGGGATACAATAAATAGAGATAATAATATTTCTCTTATTGGGACACAATATTAGGATTATATTTCATGAAAACCACCAGCAGTCACAAGGCTTAATAATAGTAACAGAAAAGAAAAACAATGTAACAAATGACAGATATACACAGCACAGTCTTCACTACACAGCAACCTCAGCAATATGTAACCCTTTCACGCCTAAGCCTATTTCTGACGTTTGCTGCTTACAAGTTAAAATCTGTATTTTTTTGCTATAAAATTACTTACCCCCAAACACATATGCATTTATATATATATATATATATATATATATATATATATATATATATATATATATATATATATATATATATATATATATATTTTTTTTTTTATTATTATATCCCACGGTATTTGCTTAGCAGGTCTTTCAAATGCAATTTTTTGTGAAAAAAAGACAATTTCATGAATTAAAAAAAAATAAACAGTAAAGTTAGCCCAATTTTTTTTGTATAATGTGAAATATCATGTTACACCGAGTAAATAGATACCTAACATGTCAGGCTTTGAAATTGCGCACACTCGTGGAATGGCGACAAACTACAGTACCTAAAAATCTCCATAGGCGACGCTTTAAAAAATGTAACGGTTACCAGGTTAGAGTTACAGAGGAGGTCCTTTGCTAGAATTATTGCTCCCTGTCTGACAATCGCGGCGACACCTCACACGTGGGATTTGAACACCGTTTACATATGCGGGCAAGACTTGCGTATACATTTTCTTTGCTGCACGAGCTCACAGGGACAGGGGAAGCTTTAAAATGTATTTATTATTTTGTTATTCATTTTATTTTTTTACATTTAAAAAATACTTTGAAAAAAATAAATTCTGATCACTTTTATTGCTGTCACAAGGAATGTAAACATCCTTTGTGACAGTAATAGGTGGTGACGGGTACTCTTTATGGAGTGATCGGGGGTCTAAAAGACCCCAAATCCCTCCTTTCACTTAAAAAAGTGTTCAGATTGGCAAAATCGGCGATTTTGAATACTGTCATTTTTTTTAAAAACGGCGCCATTGGCGGCCAAGTAAACCGGAAGTGACGTCATGACATCGGCGACTCGATCGGAGGCAAATCCGGCTTTTTCCGGGTCTCAGCCTAGGCCCCTCCCACTCCTTAGGATAACAGCCGAGTGTCCTTTAACTGCATCGGTTGTGATCACTAAAAAGCCAACCGCTTGCTCTAAATGATGGTACCAGAGTAAAGCCTGCAGCTGGCATCCACCTGGTTTAACCCCGTCAAGCCATGAACGCAAATTAGCGTACGGTCGGCGCGAAGGGGGTAACAATTGCCCGAAAACCCAGTATTAACCTGCCCATACTTCATACGATCTGATAGTACAATCTTCTTTAGATCTACTGTCCACAATAGTGCAAAGACCTGCCTGATTGGATACAAGTTCAATGGATTGTTCAAGTTTGTTCTTTTATAATACGGTTTTGGCAACTAATGGAGGCCATACAAGCACCAATAATACATTTCTCTCCCAAAAGGAATAATTGATCTATAGGCGACAAGACATTTGATCAATATGCCACACACAGGGAAATGGATATTGATCAATAGTTATGATACAACTGTAAATTATCTATCGTATCTCTGTTCCCAACATATATGCTCATAATCGGATTGATTGGCTCACTTTGATTGAATCAGATGTAAAATCGATCGGAATGGAGGTTATGGCCATTTAATCGATTGCAGATCTGATCTTTTTTATTCAATTGGATGACAAAATTTACCTGTATATGGCCACTATCAGATTTGATTTGATTATCAGATCATGTGTGATTCGTTCAGATTAACAGCCATAACTTCCCTTCCAATTGGTTAAACTGAGTCAATCTGCCAAGGCAGAAAACTGTTGATCGTTTAGCACAGATCAGCAGCACTGAGATACTTTGTTCATGAATACGATCAGAATTCATTTGATCAGATTATGAGGTTACATGGTGGAAACGGAGATGCCATTGTAATTTAACTATCATGAACCAGTGCCTTGTGAGCGGCATATTGATCGATTTGGGTTTTTGACTATAGAATGATTATTTATTCCTCAACTGGGTTGTGGACTATAGATCAATTATTCCCACTGAAAGATCCATCAGAAAAGAGTGTTTATTGAAGTGTATATGGGTACCATAAAGAAGATTGTATAGTAAAAGGGCAGAAAACTGCAACCTGCATAGGTGTGAACCAGGCCTTATTCCCATTAGAAGAGATTGATCGGAAAAGGAAATGGATTGAAGCATGTACAGCCACCATGAAGAAGAATGTACAATCAGATTGTATAACCCCTTAGACCTAGAATCTAGGCACATATGCAGCCTCTGCTTTAAAGGGTTATACTGGGGTGATGCAGCAGCTGCAGGCATTATCCCGGTACCGGTTTTTAGAGCGGGCGGTTGGCTCTTTAGGGATAACAACCGATGAGACTAAAAGCCGCTCGGCTGTTATCCTAAAAAGGGAGTGGGAGGGGACGTCCCTGCCTCCCGCCACCTTCCGCTGCTCTTCCCGGGCCTCCCGTCCCACGATCCGGTACTTCCGCCGGCTAGGCTGAGACTGGAACGAAGCTGGAAACAGGTTTGTTCCGCTCTCCTACAGAGAAACACAGAAGCGACGTCCCTTCCGGTTTACTCAGCTGCCAATGGCACCGATTTAACCACTTTAAGACCAGCCTCGTTTTGGATATTAGGTGTTTACAAGTTTAAAACAGGTTTTTTTGCTAGAAAATTACTTAGAACCCCCAAACATTATATATTGTTTTTTTTCTAACACCCTAGAGAATAAAATAGCGGTCATTGCAATACTTTTTTTTGCACTGTATTTGCGCAGCGGTCTTCTAAGAGCACTTTTTTTGGAAAAAATTCACTTTTTTGATTAAAAAAATAAGACAACAGTAAAGTTAGCCCATTTTTTTTAATATTGTGAAATATAATGTTACGCCAAGTAAATTGATACCCATCATGTCACGCTTCAAAATTGCGCCCGCTCGTGGAATGGCGTCAAACTTTTACCCTTAAAAATCTCCATAGGCGACGTTTAAAAAATTCTACAGATTGCATGTTTTGCGTTACAGAGGAGGTCTAGGGCTAGAATTATTGCTCTCACTCTACCGGTCGCGGCGATACCTCACATGTGTGGTTTGACCACCGTTTTCATATGCGGGCGCCACTCACGTATGCGTTCGCTTCTGCGCGCGAGCTCGGCGGGATGGGGCGATTTTAAAATTTTTTTATTTTTTTTTTATTATTTATTTTACTTTATTTTATTTATTTTTTCACTGTTTTTGAAAAAAAAAAAAAATTTGATCACTTTTATTCCTATTACAAGGAATGTAAACATCCCTTGTAATAGAAAAAAGCATGACAGGTCCTCTTAAATATGAGATCTGGGGTCAAAAAGTCCTCAGATCTCATATTTACACTAAAATGCAAAAAAAAAAAAATTAAAAAAAAAAAAGTCGTTTAAAAAAATGACACAAGAAAAAATGTGCCTTTAAGAGAAGTGGGCGGAGCTGATGTAATGACGTCGCTCCGGCCGTCACATGGTATGGAGACGGGTGGGGGCCATCTTGGCCTCACTCATCTCCATACCGAGGAAGTGACAGGACCCGATCGCCTCCGCCGCTACCGACGGCTCCGGTAAGCGGCGGAGGGTGCGGGAGAGCGGCGGGAGTGGGGGTGGCACCTCTCCCGCTGTCGATAACGGTGATCTCGCGGCGAACCTGCCACAGAGACCACCATTATCGTGTACAGAACCGCCCGCTGAAAAGATGGATACCTCGGTTGTGGCAGCAGCTGCTGCCGTTACCGAGATATCCATCTTTAAAAAAATGACGTATATATACAGTGGGCGGTCCGGAAAAAAAAATTACAGTATTCAGAATCGCTGTTTTTGCCGATCTGAATACTTTGAAGTGCAAAAGGAGGGATTTGTGCTCTTTTAGACCCCCGATCCCTCCCTAAAGGAGTACCTGTCACCACCTATTACTGTCACAAGGGATGTTTACATTCCTTGTGACAGCAATAAAAGTCATCAGAATTTTTTGACCATGTAAAATAAATAAAGAAAAAATAAATAAAAACATTTAAAGCGCCCCATCCTCGTGAGCTCACGCAGCAAAGAAACCGGATGCGTAAGTCGCGCCCGCGAATGTAAACGGTGTTCAAATCACACATGTGAGATATCGCCGCAATTGTTAGAGCGAGAGCAATAATTCTAGATTCTATAATTCTAAAAAAAAAAACCAAAAAAAAAAAAAAACCTCCTCTGTAATTCTAACCCGGTAACTGTTAAATTTTTTTAAAGCACTGCCTATGGAGATTTTTTTTAGGTACCGTAGTTTGTTGCCATTCCACGAGTGTGCGCAATTTCAAAGCATGACATGTTTGGTATCTATTTACTCTGCATAACATCTTTCACATTATACCAAAAAAAAAAATTTGGGCTAACGTTACTGTTTAGTTTTTTTTTTAATTCATGAAAGTGTATTTTTTCCCCAAAAATGTGCGTTTGAAAGATGGCTGCGCAAATACCGTGTGACATCAAATATTGCAAAGATTGTTTTTTTATTCTCTAGGGTCTCTGCTAAATATTATATATATACACACATACATACACACACACACACACACATACACGTTTGGGGGTTCTAAATAATTTTCTCGCAAGAAATCCTGATTTTAACTTGTAAGCAACAAATGTCAGAAATAGGCTTAGGCATAAAAAGGGATAGTGTATGGGCAGGTTTAACATTACTATTATTATTATTATTATTATTATTATTATTAATAATAATAAAAATAATAATAATGATATGTAACAATTGTGTACAGCACAGTCTGCAATCTAAGTCTGGCCACAGACGAGTTGAAAACCAAACATTTGGTCAATCAAAAAAAAAAAAAAAAAAAAAAAAAAAAAAAAAAAAATGGTGCATACGATTGTGTTTTCATTTGTTTCGTTTTTCTTAGCAAAATCCAGCGGGTTGGATCAGACATTTTCGATTGCGTAATGAAAATCACGTGTCACAGCTGGCACCCCAATGATGCTAAACAAACGACCAAGAATTTTCGTTCGGTTTTCATCTCATCTATGGCCAGCCTAATAACATGTAAGGGTTGTCCGCAGCCTGGATACTTTGCATCACTTACACAGTCTATCACTGCCAAATGTCTGATCCAGATAAAGTCGAAGATTGTACAGACCACTTATGTTTGCGTCTGCAGACTTCCTTTGAGTGGCCTATCGCTTGATTGGGTCGTCAACTATTATTGATCTTATTATTGTTGATCAATTATTCCCAAGAAAAAAGAATATTGATTGTTTATTGAAGCGTGCGCGGCCACCATAAAGAAGATTGTACAATCAGATTGTATACTGTATGGGCAGCTTCAATAATATGTAACAATTGTCTGCAACCATAATAATTATTATTATTATTAACAATGGCACACAGCACAGTCTGCAATCCTAATCATATGCAACAAATGTCTGGATACTTTGTAACACTTGCATAGGAGATCATTACCAACGTCTGATCTTACATAGTTAGTCAGGTTGAAAAAAGACACAAGTCCATCTAATCCAGATCACGTCTACGATTGTACAGATCGCTCATGTTTGCGTCTGCAGGCTTCCTTTGAGTGGCCTATCACTTGATTGGGTTGCCAACTATTATTGATCTCATTATTGTTGATCATTTACTCCCATCAGAAGAGATTGATAGGAAAAGAATAACGGATTGTTTATTGAAGTGTGTACGGCCACCATAAAGAAGATTGTACAATCACACCGTATAGCGAATGGGCAGAAACCTCAATAATAAGAATATTAATAATAAATAACAACTGCAATCCTGCAAATCAATCCTAATAATATATAACAACTGTCTGGATACATTGTAACACTCGCACAGTCTATCACTGCCAACATCTGATCCAAATCAAGTCGACGATTGTACATATTGCTGATGTTTGTCTCTGCACAGATCCTTTGAGTGACCTATCCATTGACTGGGCTATCAACGATTATTGATACCATCATTGATCAATTATTTCCATCTGAATAGATTGATCGGAAAAGATTAATGATCGCTTTTTAAAGCGCGTGCGGCTACCATAAAGAAAATTGTACAATCAGGTTTTTTACTATAGTGTAAGGGCAGTAAAACGTAATAATAATAATAACGTAACAATTGCCTGGATACATTGATCTGCACAGCCTATCATTGCCAATTTCTAAACCAATCCAGATTTAAAGTCAAAGATTGTACAGATCGCTCATGTTTGCTTCTGCAGACTTCCTTTAAGTGGCCCATTGCTTGATTGGGTTGTCAACTATTACAAATATCAAAATTGATATATTATTGTTGGTCATTAATTCCCATCAGAAGAGATCGATTGGAAAAGAATAATGATCATTTAGTGAAGCGTGTACAGCCAACCATAGATAAGATTGTACAATCAGATATTATTGGGGTTGCTGCCCATACACTATACCAGTGTTTCTCAACTCCAATCATCAAGGCGCCCCAACAGATCATGTTTTCAGGATTTCCCTCTGATGAAACGGCTGTGGGAATTACTAAGGCAGTGAAAGTGATCAAATCACCTGTGCAAAGTAATGGGAAGCCTGAAAACATGACCTGTCGGGGCGCCTTGAGGACTGGAGGTGAGAAGCACTGCACTGTACTATGTAACAATTTTCTTCCACCTTAATAGTAACAATTGCACACAGCACAGTCTGCAATCCTCATCACATGTAACAATTGTCTGGATACTTTGTAACACTTGCATAGGAGATCATTACCAACGCCTGATCTGATCCAAATAAAGTCGAAGATTGTACAGATCGCTCAGGTTTGTGTCTGCGGACTTCCTTTGAGTGGCCTATCGCTTGGCCTATTGCTTTTTATTAACTATTATTGATATAATAATTGGTATATTATTGATCAATTATTTCAGAAGAGATCGATCAGAAAAAGAATAATAATCGTTTATTGAAGCGTGCACAGCCACTACGAAGAAGATCATACAACCAGGTTGTATACTATAGTGTATCGGCAGCAACCTTAATAATAATAATAATAATAATAATAATAATAATAGGTAACAACTGCCTGGACGCATTATAACACTTGCACAGTCTATCATCGCCAACATCTGATCTGATCCAAACAAAGTCAAAAATTGTACAGATCGCTCTGCAAACTTCCTTTGAGTGGCCTATCGCTTGACTGAGTTGTCAACGATTATTGAGATCATAATTGATATATTATTGTTGATCAATTATTCCTATCAGAGGAGGAGATCGGTCGGAAAGGAATAATGATCATTTATTGAAACGTGTACGGTCACCATAAATTTGACTGTACAATCAGATAGTATAGTGTATGGGCAGCAACCCCCAATATGTAACAATTCTCTTTATTAATAATAATAATAATAATAATAATAATAATAATGTAACAATTGCACACAGCGCAGTCTGCAATCATCATATGCAACAACCTCAATAATCCTAATCATTGTAACAATTGCACAGGATATCATTACCAACGTCTGATCCCATACAAATAAAGTTGAAGATTGTACAGATCGCTCAGGTTTGTGTCTGCAGACTTCATTGAAGTGGCTTATCAATTGACAGTTATCAACTATTATTGATATTATTGGTGATCTATTATTCCCATGATAAGGGATCGATCAGAAAATAATATTGATCGTTTATCAAAGTGTGTACGGCTACCATAACAAAGACTATACAATCAGATTGTATACTGTATGGGCAGCTTTATACTGCAATTTCAGTAATATGTAACAATTCTCTGCAACCTTAACAACAACAACAGGTAACAACTGCACAGTCCTCATAATATATTACAATTTCCTGGATACTTTGTAACACTTGCACAGGATATCAATGCCAACTTCTGATCCGATCCCGATAAAGTCGCAGATCGTACAGATCGCTCATATTGGGGGTCTGCAGACTTCCTTTGCCTGTAATTACTGGCCATAAGATAAAAATCGCATGCAGATCACCAATCCTGCCCATTCCAGGAAAGATCTGGTTTTTGCCGTTACATTTTCAAAAATTTCAAAAGTGACCAAAACAGACAGATATTGGTGCGACCTCACGCTCAGTCCATGCACAGTCCGATAATCGGCCGATCTTACCTTTTCTTCTCCTTCTCCGCAGTCATATCACCGATCAGATAGTCACAATGGCAGCTCTCTGAGCGATCTCGTCGTCCTGCAGCAGGTTGATCACACAGACAGAAAAAAAAAAAAAAAAAAATGCAACAAAAATAAAATGACAAACTAGTCCTGAGCAGGTAGAAGTCCTGAGATCGGCCGGCTATACAGTCTCAGGTCACTGCTGAGGATTGTACAGCCGCCCAGGGAGGAGGAGGGGGGAGCGGAGCACACAGGATGGGGGCAGGGAGGAACAGACTTGTACTGGGACCGATGTGCGGCGGATCCTGAGCCGCTCCGGACACTCCGCTCAACGCTATGCACCGCTCTGCCAGCTCCCCCTGCTTCACTGAGGGGGCGGGGCATCCCGGGCTCTCTACTGCTCGCCCTGTCACTGCGCGAGAGGATTCGCCGAGCTGGCAGCCGATTGGCGCTGGGCGTGCACGCCCCCGCCTGCAGTCACCGCCCCTCCGGCACGCCCACGGGGTCAGGCAAGTTGACAGCGGACGCTGATGGACTGTAAGACTTCGAGATCGTCATTGTTGTCCTTTCCTGCTGAGATGTACCGTCATGTCTGTCCTCATCTCCTGAGATGTAATGTCATGTCTGTCCTCATCTCCTGAGATGTACCGTCATGTCTGTCCTCATCTCCTGAGATGTACCGTCATGTCTGTCCTCACCTCCTGAGATGTAATGTCATGTCTGTCCTCTTCTCCTGAGATGTGATGTCATGTCTGTCCTCACCTCCTGAGATGTAATGTCATGTCTGTCTTCACCTCCTGAGATGTAATGTCATGTCTGTCCTCAGTCCTCACCTCCTGAGATGTGATGTCATGCCCGTCCTCAGTCCTCACCTCCTGAGACGTAACGTCATGTCTGTCCTCACCTCCTGAGATGTACCGTCATTTCTGTCCTCACCTCCTGAGATGTACCGTCATGTCTGTCCTCATCTCCTGAGATGTACCGTAATGTCTGTCCTCACCTCCTGAGATGTGATGTGATGTCATGTCATGTCGGTCCTCATTATCTGAGACATACCGTCATGTCTGTCCTCATCTCCTGAGATGTACCGTAATGTCTGTCCTCACCTCCTGAGATGTGATGTGATGTCATGTCGGTCCTCATTATCTGAGACATACCGTCATGTCTGTCCTCATCTCCTGAGATGTACCGTAATGTCTGTCCTCACCTCCTGAGATGTGATGTGATGTCATGTCGGTCCTCCTTATCTGAGACATACCGTCATGTCCGTCCTGATCTCCTGAGATGTGATGTCATGTTTGTCCTCACCTCCTGAGACGTACCGTCATGTCTGTCCTCATCTCCTGAGACGTACCGTCATGTATGTCCTCATCTCCTGAGATGTGATGTCATGTTTGTCCTCACCTCCTGAGACGTACCGTCATGTCTGTCCTCATCTCCAGAGACGTACTGTCATGTCTGTCCTCACCTCCTGACTGAGACGTACTGTCATGTCTGTCCTCACCTCCTGACTGAGACGTACTGTCATGTCTGTCCTCACCTCCTGAGACGTACCGTCATGTCTGTCCTCACCTCCTGAGATGTACCGTCATGTCTGTCCTCATCTCCTGAGCTGTACCGTCATGTCTGTCCTCATCTCCTGAGATGTACCGTCATGTCTGTCCTCATCTCCTGAGCTGTACCGTCATGTCTGTCCTCATCTCCTGAGCTGTACCGTCATGTCTGTCCTCATCTCCTGAGCTGTACCGTCATGTCTGTCCTCATCTCCTGAGATGTACCATCATGTCTGTCCTCATCTTCTGAAATGTACCGTCATGTCTGTCCTCACCTCCTGAGATGTACTGTCATGTCTGTCCTCACCTCCTGAGATGTACCGTCATGTCTGTCCTCACCTCCTGAGATGTACCGTCATGTCTGTCCTCACCTCCTGAGTAAGGATGAGCTCCGGCGTGTTCGCACACCCCACGTGCAGAGCCCGCCAGGAAGTCAGCACTGCGCTAATCACAGGCAGTAAGACATTTCCCGATCTCTGCAGCCGCGCAGCGGACAAAGTCTCACTGCCTGTGATTAGCGCAGCGCAGTGCCGACTTCCTGGTGGGCTCTGCACATGGGGTGTGCGAACATGCCGGAGATGTACCTCCATGTCTGTCCTCACCTCCTGAGATGTACCTCCATGTCTTTCCTCACCTCCTGAGATGTACAGTCATGTCTGTCCTCACCTCCTGAGATGTACCGTCAGGCTCTGAAGAAGAAGGTGGCTACCTTCGAAACGCATCAGCCGGCAGCGATCTGCACGTCCTCCTCATAGGATCTGGAGACTGTAATCAGTGGATTGATCATCACTTATCAAAAATATCGTTTTAAGCGTGATTTTCATCTACCTTTGTGACTAGTTTTTGTACATTTTACAGTTTATGTACATTTTATTAAACTTTTTTAAGGATAATGCACTAGGCTGGTGCGCCCTCTCTCTTTTGTTTCTCGATGTACCATCATGCCTGTCCTCACCTCCTGAGATGTACTGTTGTGTCTGTCCTCATCCCCTGAGATGTACCTGAGTTGCACCTATCAGTGCTGCCTATCAGTGTCACCTATTAGTACCATTCAGTGCCGCCTAAAAGTGCCCATCAGTGCCAACTATCAGTGCCACCTATCAGTGCAGCCTCATCAGTGCCTCCTGATCAGTGCTCATCAGTGCCACCTTTTTAGTGCCCATCAGTGCAGCCTACATCAGCGCACATTAATGAGGCAGAAAAATTACCTGTTTGTAACGTTTTATAGCAAACTATGAAAGCTTTTTTCCAAAAAATGAAAACCCCAGTAGTGATTAAATACCATAAAAAAAGCTCTTTTTGAGTGAAAAAAAATGATAAATATGTTATATGGGTACAGTGTAGCATGGTCACGTAATTGTCATTCAAAGAGTGACAATGCTAAAAGCTGAAAATTGGCTTGGGCAGGAAGAGGGTTTACGTGCCCAGTAAGCAAGTGGTTAATGCATTATATGCATTAAGATAGAAAGCCTTCTTTGTGCAGCAGCCACCCTAATACCTGAGCCCTATCTCTATCCAGCTATGTCCACGAGAGCCAGTGGCTCCCGCTGCTGTCAATCAAACTCAGTTAGCCAATCAGGAGAGAGAGGGGGTAGGGCTGAACCATGGCTCTGAGTCCAAATGGACACACGGATCTGCAGCTCAACTCGGGTGCCCCCATATCAAGGTGCTTACTGTGGGGGCACCCAACAGGAGGGAGGTGTCAGGAAGTCCAGCTAGGGACCCGAAAAGAGGAGGATCTGGGCTGCTCTGTGCAAAACCACTGCAATAGAGCAGGTAAGTATAATATGAGTAGCGATCTACCGTAGGAGCTGCTTTTATTTGTTCAGTCTGTTACTTTGCCTCTCAATCCTAATAACAGCCTCAGCCCCCTCTGGCAAACCTGGCAATAGTGTAGGTGCAATGACCAATGAGAAACACACACGTTATGATAAAACACAGAAATTGTCTTTACTGTAATATTTCTGTGGAAGAATAACAGACAGTAACAGTATATATTCAAGTAATCAATTAGCGAGCAATAACTGAGATTTAAGAGCAATATACAGTCAGGTCCATAAATATTGGGACACCGACACAATTCTAATCTCTTTGGATCTATACACCACCACAATGGATTTGAGATGAAACAAACAAGATGTGCTTTAACTGCAGACTTTCAGCTTTAATTTTAGGGTGTCTACATCCAAATCAGGTGAACAGTGTAGGAATTACAACAATTTGTATATGTGCCTCTCACTTTTTAAGGGACCAAAAGTAATGAGACAATTGGCTGCTCAGCTGTTCCATGGCCATGTGTGTGTTATTCCCTCATTATCCCATTTACAAGGAGCAGATAAAAGGTCCAGAGTTCATTTCAAGTGTGCTATTTGCATTTGGAATCTGTTGCTGTCAACTCTCAATATGAGATTCAAAGAGCTGTCACTATCAGTGAAGCAAACCATCATTGGGCTGAAAAAACAAAACAAACCCATCAGAGAGATAGCAAAAACATTAGGTGTGGCCAAATCAACTGTTTGGAACATCCTTAAAAAGAAAGAACGCACCGGTGAGCTCAGCAACACCAAAAGACCCGGAAGACCACGGAAAACAACTGTGGTGGATGATCGAAGAATTCTGTCCCTGGTGAAGAAAACACCCTTCACAACAGTTGGCCAGATCAAGAACACTCTCCAGGAGGTAGGTGTATGTGTGTCAAAGTCAACAATCAAGAGAAGACTTCACCAGAGTGAATACAGAGGGTTCACCACAAGATGTAAACCATTGGTGAGCCTCAAAAACAGGAAGGCCAGATTAGAGTTTGCCAAACAACATCTAAAAAAGCCTTCACAGTTCTGGAACAACATCCTATAGACAGATGAGACCAAGATCAACTTGTACCAGAGTGATGGGAAGAGAAGAGTATGGAGAAGGAAAGGAACTGCTCATGATCCAAAGCATACCACCTCATCAGTGAAGCATGGTGGTGGTATTGTCATGGCGTGGGCATGTATGGCTGCCAATGGAACTGGTTCTCTTGTATTTATTGATGATGTGACTGCTGACAAAAGCAGCAGGATGAATTCTGAAGTGTTTCGGGCAATATTATCTGCTCATATTCAGCAAAATGCTTCAGAACTCATTGGACGGCGCTTCACACTGCAGATGGACAATGACCCGAAGCATGCTGCGAAAGCAACCAAAGAGTTTTTTAAGGTAAAGAAGTGGAATGTTATGCAATGGCCAAGTCAATCACCTGACCTGAATCCGATTGAGCATGCATTTCACTTGCTGAAGACAAAACTGAAGGGAAAATGCCCCAAGAACAAGCAGGAACTGAAGACAGTTGCAGTAGAGGCCTGGCAGAGCATCACCAGGGAAGAAACCCAGCGTCTGGTGATGTCTATGCGTTCCAGACTTCAGGCTGTAATTGACTGCAAAGGATTAGCAACCAAGTATTAAAGAGTAAAAGTTTGATGGATGATTGTTAATCTGTCCCATTACTTTTGGTCCCTTAAAAAGTGGGCGGCACATATACAAACTGTTGTAATTCCTACATCGTTCACCTGATTTTGGATGTAAATACCCCTCTCAAATTAAAGCTGAAAGTCTGCAGTTAAAGCACATCTTGTTTGTTTCATTTCAAATCCATTGTGGTGATGTATAGAGCCAAAAAGATTAGAATTGTGTCGATGTCCCAATATTTATGGACCTGACTGTATCCATCACAAGGGTTATTCTCCGTTTGAATACCCTGGATCTCTATATCTTCCAACTTTCAAAGGGGTATGTACGACAAATACCTCTTGTAAAAGTCTCTTGTCAGCAGAATCACCTGAGCATCTGAATCAAGAAGGGCTCTTGTGCAAATTCCTTCCACCAAGACAGGCACTACAGACAAAGGACCTACTAACTCAACAGGAGGTTTGTTGGAAGCATCTGGATTAGCAGGCTTGCCTGACTGGACTTGTACTTCTCTTCTCTCAGGCTGCTTGAAATGCCGCTTCCAGTGACATTTTGGATGCCGATAGTCATTTCTCACTGAGACAGCATAAATTACAGGTGTTCTCCATTGTTCCCTTGCAAATTCAGAGAAAGTTCTTCTTGAAGGCCCAGGTCTTCTCTCCATCCTTGGGTCACCTCTCTGAGCCGCGAGAGCCGCCGAGGGACCCCAAAAGAGCAGGTTCGGGGCCACTCTGTGCAAAACAAGCTGCACAGCGGAGGTAAGTATGATATGTTTGTTTGTTTTTTTAAATACAAACCCTTCAATCACTTTAAGCCAATGAGAAACACACAAGGAAAATATCAGACAAATAATCATACATTTTTTTCTTGCATGATAGTTTCATCGAGACATCGAAAATGAAAAGGTTACTAAAGTTATGAAAATTTGCAAGTGATGTAATGTGTTGTATTGTAATGTATTCTTTCATTTCCAAGCATTCGTCGTCTTCCAATTTTTTTTCGGATGAATACTGTACTGAATGAATGAAAATCGCATGTTCTGGTATCGTACGAGAAAATTTTTAGTGTTCGTCCCTTCGGATGATTTTGCATGAACAGTCATGATTGGCTCTCAAATGCTCTGTACTAACGATCAGATTATTTTACGATTGCTCAGGAAGTGGTATTTTTCATATGATTTTCTGATCATGTGTACTTGCGTATTAGGCTTTAGACTGGCCACCGTTATTCCCGAAGAAGTTTACATCTTCTGAATGAAACACGTAGAGTTCATTACTTAGCTGGTCTTCCACCACTGTAATACAAATGTACCTTGTAATGGTATTGTAAAATTATAATTGAAAGCTAACGCCATATTTCAACGTGATGTTGAAGAAGACACAAGCGCGCGCGCTCACGGGGGGGAGGGGTTTAACCAAAGTTTTTTTGATTTATTAATGGAGTACTTTTGTATGTAATTTATAAATAAAGATTTTTAATTTCATAAATAAGTATTGAGAGATCTTTTGAAAGGTCCTTAAAAGTCCTGCATATTATATCCAAAATTCTGATTATGTAATGGACCTCTACAAGTAGGAGTGCCATGTGTTTTACCCCCCTCAAGCACTCTCCCTTATGGTGCAAAGGCAACAGCGGGGGGTACCTATGCTGTGGCATTCATGCTTTTTGTGTGGAAAAAAATTATCCCTGTCATGTTCCGTAGGCAGTATTGCCCGCCAAACGCAACCCATTTTACTGCTAGTGCAGGGTTTTTAAGGCCTCCTTCACATGGCTGTTTGGCTGCATTCACCAGATTCCAGCGGCAAGAATTAGTGGATTCTTGTGGCTGGAATGACAGATGCATGCAAATAGCGGTGGCTGCTCAGCCTGTGTATAATATTGACAGACTGACAGCAGACGTCACTGTTCATGTGTACACTCACAACAAGCGGTGACAAGCAGTTAGGGACAGGTGTCCAAGCCTGGATGTACAGTGCCTTGGAAAAGTATTCATACCCCTTGAAATTTTCCACATTTTGTCATGTTACAACCAAAAACGTAAATGTATTTTATTGGGATTTTATGTGATAGACCAACACAAAGTGGCACATAATTGTGAAGTGGAAGGAAAATGATAAATGGTTTTCCAAATCATTTACAAATAAATATGTGAAAAGTGTGGTGTGCATTTGTATTCAGCCCCCTTTACTCTGATACCCCTAACTTAAATCAAGTGGAACCAATTGCCTTCAGAAGTCACCTAATTAGTAAATAGAGTCCACCTGTGTGTAATTTAAATCTCAGCTATTCTGTGAAGCCCTCAGAGGTTTGTTAGAGAACCTTATGCCGGCCATAGACGGTTCGAATTTCGTAAGAATTTTCTTTCGAAAATCGTATGAAAGAATTTTCGTATGAATTTCGCATCATTAGTGGGCTGCAACAACGGCCGATTTTCGTGCGGCAATCGAATTTGAGGAATCGGACATGTTGGAAATTTTCCGAAAAACGAACGATTTTCTAATCAATGATGGGAGAATCGTGTGAGAAATGTAATAAGAAAAGAAAATTTACGGAGAGAAAAGAAGATTCCCGGCCAAGAAAATTCTTTTCTTTAGCAACATGAGGTGAAATTGAAGGCTTGGTCGGCCGAATTTCGAAAATCAATGGTGGCATCATCGGATCACAAAAAAAACGAAATTTCTTATTTTGAAAAGAAAATTCGTTCGAAATTCGACCGTGTATGGCCTGCTTTAGTGAACAAACAGCATCATGAAGGCCAATGAACACACCAGACAGGTCAGGAATAAAGTAGTGGATTAGTTTAAAGCAGGGTCAGGTTATAAAAAAAATATCCCAAGCTTTGAACATTTCACAGAGCACTGTTCAATACATCATTCAAAAATAGAAAGAGTATGGCACAACTGCAAACCTACAAAGACATGGCCGTCCACCTAAACTGACAGGCCGGGCAAGGAGAACATTAATCAGAGAAACTGCCAAGAGGTCCATGGTAACTCTGGAGGAGCTGCAGAGATCCACAGCTCAGGTGGGAGAATCTGTCCACAGGACAACTATTAGTCGTGCTCTCCACAAATCTAGAATTTATGGAAGAGTGGCAAGAAGAAAGACATTGTTAAAAGAAAGCCATAAGAAGTCCCGTTTGCAGTTTGTGAGAAGCCATGTGGGGGACACAGCAAACTTGATGAGACCAAAATTGAACTTTTTGGCCGCAAAGGAAAACGCAAAAAACAAATTGCTATGTGTGGTGGAAAACTAACACTGCACCCTGAACACACCATCCCTACCGTGAAACATTGTGGTGGCAGCATCTTGTTGTGGGAATGCTTTTCTTCAGCAGGGACAGGGAAGCTGGTCAGAGTTGATGGAAAGATGGATGGAGCCAAATACAGGGCAATCTTAGAAGAAAACCTGTTATGCTGTGTACACACGCTTGGACTTTTCGACCGAACTGGTCCGACAGACTTTCCAGCGTAGTTTTGAAGGACTTCCGACTGACTTTCTAACGAACGGACTTGCCTACACACGATCACACAAAAGTCCGACGGATTCGTACGTGATGATGTACACCGGACTAAAATAAGGAAGTTGATAGCCAGTAGCCAATAGCTGCCCTAGCGTCGGTTTTTGTCCTTCGGACTAGCATACAGACGAGCGGATTTCTGGGTCCGGCGGAGTTACGATGTAAAGATTTGAAGCAAGTTCCAAATCTAAAGTCCGTCAGATTTGCGACTGGAAAAGTCAGCTGAAGGTCCGGTGAAGCCCACACACGATCGGATTGTCCACCGTCTTTGGTCCGTCGGCGTCCGTCGAACCAGTCCGGTCGAAAAGTCTGACCATGTGTAAGCGGCATTAGAGTCTGCAAAAGACTTGAGACTAGGCGGAGGTTCACCTTCCAGCAGGACAACGACCGTAAACATACAGCCAGAGCTACAATGGACGCTCTCCATACAATCTGACAGAGCTTGAGCTATTTTGCAAAAAAGAATGGGCAAAACTTTCACTCTCTAGATGTGCAAAGCTGGTAGAGACATCCCCAAAAAGACTTGCAACTGTAATTGCAGTGAAAGTTGGTTCTACAAAGTATTGACTCAGGGGGGCCGAATACAAATGCACACCACGCTTTTCACATCATTTTCCTTTTACTTCACAATTGTGTGCCAATTTGTGTTGGTCTATCACATAAAATCCCAATAAAATACATTTATCTTTTTGGCTGTAACATGAGAAGATGTGGAAAATTTAAATGGGGTATGAATACTTTTTCAAGGCACTGTATCTGCGTCCAGACTTAGATATTTGCCCCAGACCGCAAATAAGCACTTGGTTTGTACAGGCTGCCACTATTTGCATGCTCCTGTCATTCCAGCTGCAAAAATCCAATGATTCTTGCCACTGGAATCCAGTGGATGCAGCCAAATAGCCACGTGAAGGAGTCCTAAGTGGTTAAAACAGATGGCAAGGAGGCAATACTATGCGTTGGGCATGGGGCACATCGGGTAGTGGGGGGGACCTGTCTGGGAAAGGGGAGAGGGGCAGTCATGTAGGCTGTTGGGGCCCCATGATTTCAATAGCAGCCTTGTGTGCCAGCCTTTCTCAACCAGGGTTCCATGAAACTTTGGCATTCCAGCAGAGGTCGATAGGGGTTTCTTGGGAAAAGAGCAATGACAGATTGATCCCCTGTCTACACTGACCATCAATGTAAGAGGTCACTTCTACACTCATGACCGATGTAAAAGGTAATTTCTACACTGTCCACCAATGTAAGGATAAGGGGTCACCTCTACACTGACCACCAATGTAAGGGGTCATTTCTACATTGAGTAGCACTGTTAGGGGTCACTTTGACACTAACCACCAATGTAAGCGGTCACCTATATATCAACTGTCAATGTAAGGGGTCACTTCTAGTCTGACCAGCAGTGTAAAGGGTCACTTCTACATTGACCACTCATGTAAAGGGTCATTTCTACATGGACCATTAATATAAGGGGCCCCTTTTACACTGACCACAGATGTAAGGGGTTAACCTCTACACTGACCACCAATATAAGGGGTCATTTCTACACTGACCACCAATGTAAGGGGTCACCTCTTCATCGACTACCAATGTAAGGGGTCACTTCTAGCCTGACCACCAATGTAAAGGGTTACTTCTACACTAACCGCCAATGTAAGGGGTTACATTTCTACATGCACCATCAATATCTGATGTAAGGGGTCATTTCTACATGGACCATCAATATAAGGGATCCCTTTTACACTGACCACCAATGTAAGTTGTCACCTCTGCATCGACTGCCAATGTAAGGAGTCACTTCTAGCCTGACCACCAATGTAAGGGGTAATTTCTACACTGACCACCAATGTGAAGGGTCACTACAATTTTTACTGCCTGTGTTTCTTTTCTGGCCATTATTATTATTATTTATTTCATTTCATGATTATAAAGTATATCCATTTTTATTCTATTATTTGAAAATGTCTCTACAGGCAGCTGATGACACTAATGTATCCTGACCTGTAGGTCAAATAACTTTAGTGGGGGGTTTCCTGAAAGCTATTTCATGCGTTCCTCCATTGGTAAAAGTTTGTACATTACTTTGTTTTTGTACAATTATTTATTCCTTACCTAATCAAAACAAAGTCAATTTACAAAAAAAAAGTACTGGCCCTCTGCACATTAGTCCGCTAAAAAAAATAGAATTTTTATAACTTGTAGATTTTTAGCTTACCTGTAAAATCCTTTTCTTGGAGTACATCACAGGACACAGAGCCATAGTAGTTACTATGTGGGTTATAGGCCACCTTCAGGTGATGGACACTGGCACACTCTAAAACAGGAAGTCCACTCCCTATATAACCCCTCCCACTACTGGGAGTACCTCAGTTTTTGCAGTAAAGCAATATATATGTATTAGAAGAAGGGAGGGACCTCTGTGTCCCGTGATGTACTCCAAGAAAAGGATTTTACAGGTAAGCTATTATAAAAATCCTATTTTCTTTATCGTACATCATGGGACACAGAGCCATAGTAGTTACTATGTGGGATGTCCCAGAGCAATGCCAACTGAAGGGAGGGAGACACAACAAAAGTAGGGCACCATGAGACTATAGGACTTATACTGCCGCCTGCAGCACACTACGCCCAAAGGCAATATCCTCATGCCTTTTTACATCCACCTGATAGAATCAGGTAAATGTATGGACTGAAGACCAAGTTGTGGCCTTACAGATTTGAGCCATGGAAGCTTGCCCACGAAGCACTAACAGCCCCAGTGGAGTGCGCTTTGATTTGAGAGGGTAGAATCTTCCTCTTCAAACCATAACAAAAAAAATCAGTTTTTCGGATCTGAGCAGTCGCCTTCAAGTAGACTTTGACTGCTCTCACCACATCCAGAGAATGTAGTGATTTCTCTTCCGTAGAACAGGGTTCTGGAAAAAATGATGGTAGAATAATATCCTGGTTAAAAGAAAACCTGACACTACGTTCGGTAGAAAACTAGGATGTGGGCACAATACTACCTTATCCTTGTGAATAATTAAATATGGCTCTTTACAAGAAAAAGCAGCCAACTCTGATACCCTTCTTGCAGAAGATATGGCTACCAGAAAAATTAGTTTCCTTGTCAAAAGGACCAAGGGAATATGCTGTATCGGCTCAAAAGGCTGCTTCTGTAATGCCGACAGAACTAAATTCAAGTCCCAAGGGTTCAGGGTTGACCTAACCGGAGGGTTAAGCTGCGTTACCCCCTGAATAAAGCTACGGACCAAAGAATGCGTAGCAAGTGGTCGTTGAAATAATACCGATAAGGCAGAGACCTGGCCTTTGATAGTACTCAAGGCCAGCTTCATTTCTAACCCCATCTGCAGAAAGTCAAGGATTCTACCTATGACATACTTCCTTGGGTGCCAACCCCTGGATTCACACCAGGAGACATATGCCTTCCAGACTCTATAATATATGATTCTGGAGGCTGGCTTCCTTGCATTAATCAAGGTAGATACCACTGAACCTGACAACCCACGCTTCTTCAGAATGCGGGTCTCAATAGCCAAACCTTTAAATTTAGTGTTAGTAAGGTAGGATGGAAAACTGGACCCTGCAAGAGAAGGTTTGGATGTGGTGGTAGGGTCCATGGGTCCCCTACCGCCATCTTTATGATCTCTGCATACCAGGATCTTCTGGGCCACGCTGGGGCCACAAGAATCACTGACTTCCCTTCCTGCTTGATCCTGCAAAGAAATCGTGAAAGCAGCAGAATAGGTGGGAATGCAGAAATCAGTGAGAACTGATTCCACAGAAACACCAAGGCATCTGTTCCGCATGATAGCGGATCCTTTGTTCTTGACACAAAGTTGTCGACCTTTTTGTTGAACCTGGATACAAACAGATCTATGTCTGGGATCCCCCATCTTTGGCATATTACCAGGAAGATATCAGGGTGAAAGGACCATTCTCCCGGGAACAACTGCTGGCAACTCAAGTAGTCCGCCTGCCAATTTTCTATTCCTGAAATGAAAACTGCCGATAGGCAAGGTACATTGTTTTCTTCCCAAGTTAGGATAAGATTCACTTTTCTCTGGATCGCACGACTTCTCGTGCCTCCTTGGTGATTGATATAGGCCACTGCTGTGGCATTGTCGGATTGGATCCTGACAGGAAAATTCCGTAACCTGAATGTCCAGGCCCTTAGGGCTAAGCTGCCCGAATCTCTAGAATGTTGATGGGCAAGGTCATTTTTGATCTGGACCATTTCCCTTGGACAGTCGCCTCCAGGGCCGATCCTAGGCGGGTGCACGGGGTGCACCGCGCCCCAGCGCTGTAATCTGCCTGCAGAAGAGGGGCGCCGAAGCTGACTGCACTAGTTGTTCACCTGCTAGAATCGCAGCCGCCCTAGCTAGCAACCAGCGACGTCAGTCAGAGACCGCGGCCGCCCCAGCATTCAGAGCGCGCCGCGGCCACCACAGCATTCATAGTGCCCCGCCTCCGAGGCTAGTGAACAAGCTCTGCCCACCTCTGTCATGTTCTTCAGACAGCATGGCTCAGAGGGAGCGGAGCATGTCTGAAGAGAGAGAGAGCTGTTCAGCTGCAAGCGCCTGCCTTGCTGTGAGTGACTCCCTGCACTGCACCAGGCTGGTCAAGGAAGTAAGCATTAAGCATCAAGGAAGTAAACATTAAAAACAGCCACCGTGCCCATCAAACGCCCACTGTGCCCATCAAAAGCTGCCACTGTGCCCATCAAACGCCCACTGTGCCCATCGAAAGCTGCCACTGTGCCCATCAAAAGCCCTTTGCCCATCAAAAGCAGTGCCACTGTGCCCATCAAAAGCTGCCACTGTGCCCATCAAACACAGCCACTGTGCCCATCAAAAGCTGCCACTGTGCCCATCAAACACAGCCACTGTGCCCATCAAAAGCTGCCACTGTGCCCATCAAACACAGCCACTGTGCCCATCAAACACAGCCACTGTGCCCATCAAAAGCTGCCACTGTGCCCATCAAACACAGCCACTGTACCCATCAAATTCAGCCACTGCTCATCAAACGCAGCTACTGTGCCCATCAAATGCAACCACTGTGCCCATTAAAAGCAGCCACTGTGCCCATCAAACGCTGCCACTGTGCCCATCAAACACTGCCACTGTGCCCATCAAACGCTGCCACAGTGCCCATCAAACGCAGCCACTATGCCATCAAACGCAGCCACTGTGCCCATCAAATGCTGCCACTGTGCCCAACAAACGCAGCCACTGTGCCATAAAACTATCAGGAACCATGAATCAGACTGAGACAACGCTCCATTAAAGAAACCTTCAGGAACCGGGGCCCTTTTTTATCGGGGGATCCACACTCCTGGACCTGTAAAAAACCCCACCAGGAAGCTTTATGGCTGAAAAAAACCAAAGCACTGGATCCCGGGGTCCAGCTCTCTAAAAAAGAGAAGCGTTACGGGCTAAACCTCGTTTCTTGCGCCACGAGGCCTGGGTACCATTCCATTCGGCCCGAAAAGACACTTTAAATGGATCCGGCTGCATAGCTAGCCCCAGCAAGAATTGTTCCAGTGGAGTTCAGCATAGCACATCTTCACTCGTGACCAACACCTAAGACACTGGTGAAAAAACTGAGGTACTCCCAGTAGTGGGAGGGGTTATATAGGGAGTGGACTTCCTGTCTTAGGGTGTGCCAGTGTCCATCACCTGAAGGTGGCCTATAACCCACATAGTAACTACAATGGCTCTGTTTCCGTGATGTACGATAAAGAAAACATGGTAAAAACGCTTATACTGTACATTTTTTATGCGTTTTCTGGTCTCCTGACTCCCATCATGCATTTGTAAAACATGGATATGTGACTCAAAAAGTGAACCAAAAACGCAACCTTGGTTTTCCATTGATCTCAGTGGGAGATGCCTTTTTGGTGCGCTTAAATAGGGCACCACAGATGCGGCATGCAGGAATTTTGAAAATGCACCAAACCCGCAGCACACTGGTGTGAAGAGTTCCATAGGATCTAGAGGGAAATATTTTTATAGCGTTTTTCTGGCGCTTTTAGCAGACTAAACGTGCAGCAAATGCATATTGGTGTGAAAGGGCCCTTAGAAGACAAGAACTGTGAAAAACTATTTTGGTTAAGAGTATTGGTGTGTCAGTTCTGTGACCTTCGGAAGACCTAGCGTGTGAAGTCTTTTTGGTGTGACACTTTGTGATATGATCAGGGTGTTTTGTTTTTTTCAAATATAAAAATATACGAGTGTGATAAAAATCAGTTCATCAGTTCAGTATAGCTGCGGAACAAACCAGAACTTGTGCTTTTTACAATTTAGAGAATACTTTGCTGTGATGAACATGTGATGGGTGGAAAAGTGTGAAGTTCTGCTATCAGTGTAAAGACATCCACACACCGACCACAGAAGAGACTGTAGATTATGTAGGATTAATGTTTCCTATATATTGGCTTTAGAGGAGAGACTGTTTTAGTCTAGGGCTTTGCTACTGAGGCCTCATACACACTGAGTGTTTGCTTAGGTCCTCTAAATGCCTTTTATCCTGGCAGGAGAAAGCTGCGTTTTGAACACGCATTTATGTATGTTTGTGTATTTGGTATTAAAGTGACTGTAAAGGAAAATTAAAAAAAAAAACAAAAGAAAACAAACATCTCTATACTCACCTGCTCTGTGCAATGAAATTGCACAGAGCGGCCCCGAACCTCCTTTTCTTGGGTCCCCCACCGACGCACCTGGCTCCTCCTATCCGTCCAGTGCCCCCAGAGCAATCCGCTTAGTTGTAACCAGGTCTGGTGTCCCCATTGGAAGATTTCCTCTTACTTTGACAATGCAAAAAGTATTGATTTTCCTGTCACTTTCCCTACCAGAGACAAAGGTCACCAGGACGGCAGTAAAGCTGGGAAATCCTGTTAAGCTGGCCATAGATGAACAGAAATTTGTCCAATTCAGCAGGGACCAGCCAAATTTCGATCCATCTATGGCCATTCCTGCTTGACAGAAGTCACTCTAATGAAAGACTTTTGTTGAATGGGAATGTTGGAAATTTTTAATTCAGTCAGCCAATCGGCTCCTTACCCCTACACTCACACTGTAACACACCCCTGACTCCTGCACTCTTTTTCTGTTTTTTATTCCTGACTCTCACTATGCACAACACACTCCTGCCCCCTGCATTCTGTTTATTACACACTCCTGTCCCCTGCATTCTGTTCATTATACACTCCTGTCTCCTGCATTATGTTCATTACACACTCCTGTCCCCTGCATTCTGTTCATTATACACTCCTGTCTCATGCATTATGTTCATTACACACTCCTGTCCCCTGCATTCTGTTCATTACAAACTCCCATCCCCTGCATTTTGTTCATTACACACTCCTGTCCCCTGCATTCTGTGCATTACACACTCCTGTCCCCTGCATTCTGTACATCACATACTCCTGTCCTCTGCATTCTGTGCATTACACACTCCTGATTCCTGCATTCTGTGCACAACAATCCTGACCTCTACATTCTGTGCATTATACACTCATATCCCCTGCATTCTGTGCATTACAAACTACTGTCCCCTGCATTCTGTGCATTACACACTTCTGTCCCCTGCATTCTGTACATTATATACTCTTGGCTCCTGCATTCTGTACATTACATACTCCTGTCCTGTGCATTCTGTGCATTACACACTCATGTCCCCTGCATTCTGTGCAATACACACTCCTGTCCTCTACATTCTGTTGATTACACACTCCTGTCCCCTACATTCTGTTCATTATACACTCCTGATTCCTGCATTCTGTGCATAACAATCCTGACCTCTACATTCTGTGCATTATACACTCCTTTCCACTGCATTCTGTTCATTACATACTCTTGGCCCCTGTATTCTGTGCATAACAATCCTATCCCCTGCACTCTGTGCATCATACACTTCTATCCCCTGAATTGTGTGCATTATACACTCATATTCCCTGCATTCTCTGTATTATACACTCCTATTCCCTACATTCTGTGCATTATACACTCATATTCCCTGCATTCTGTGCATTATACACTTCTATCCCATGCATTGTTTGCATAAAAAACCAATCCCCTGCATTCTGTGCATTATACACTCAAATCCCCTGCATTCTGTGCATTATACACTCATATCCCCTGCATTCTGTGCATTATACACTTCTATCCCCTACATTCTTTGCAAAACAATCCTGTCCCCTGCATTCTGTCCATTATGTATTCCTAGACACTGCATACTGTGTCTTCTGTACTCCTAAACCCGGAGCTGACTACTGCGTGCTGTACATACTCCTAATCTATGAACTCACTGTATTACACACCTTGGATCTCTGCATGCTGGCCATACATGGTACAAATGTCATCCGTTTTCTGCTAAATCATCCAAAATTTGAGCCATTGGTGGCGGCACCACCTGGCTTGAAAATCAAAGGAGCCAGGTGGCGAGTTCTCAACCTACAACAGCAGCCAATCAGATGCAGTTGCTGTTCAGGTATTCCAATAGCCACTGCTTTCCTTGGCAGGGGAGATTCCTTCATCAACACTGTTTAGCAAGGAGGGGGGAATCAAGTAGTTTCTCTTGATCAGTCCACGGGGGTAAACGAAAGAAATCTATATGTGCATAGCCAACCTACAGTAGGGTCATTGACATTCAGTAAAATCCTTCAACGCTTCTGGAACCTTTTTTCTTTATTATAAGAAGTCGGGACCTCTTTGGGGGTCGGCTGACGATTTGCCAGGGGTCACTAAATCCTGGGCTGTTCCTGAAGCCCGCACCACTCTCCCAGCTTTTTCGCGGCCACCCAGCAGGGCTGTCCTTGGAGCCTGTGGAAGCCCAGCTGGGCTGTTCCTGGAGCCTGCGGCTGCCCACTCAGCCTCTTGCCAGCCGCTCATTCAGTTCACGGCATGGGTGGGGGGCGGAGACTAGAGGTAAGCTGACTGGTGAGGAATGTGACGTGGTAGGGGCTGGAGGAGACCCTATCTCCTGATTTCGGCATAGGTGTCACTGCTGCGAGACACCACAGAGCTGGAGACACAGTGAAGCCGGAGACACAGTGAGTAACACTACCTGTGATTAGAGTTGCCATTAAAAGTCCCCACTACAGTTCTCAGATCAGCAGATGACCTTGATCAAGAGCACCTAAGTTGGCTGATCAGACGTCCCCCCAGCGCCAGTGGCGGATCCAGGGGGGGCAATCCCCCCCCCCCCCCCGAAAATACTACACTGACATGCCTCTGCCGTCTGTCCGAGTCTCTCTCTCACATCAGCCGATCAGCGGCGCCGAGAGAGAGACTCGTCTAGTGTTATTACGGCTACGCCGCACTGACCAGGAGCCGGAGGAGGTGGGTGGAGCCTCTTCCCTGCACTCGTTGCTAGCGCCTGGGCCGCCTGGCGTCTAGCAGCGAGTGACGTCAGGGTCACGTCGGACTCGAGTCTCAGACAAGTGACGTCGGTGAGTCACGTCGGACTCGAGTCTCAGACAAGTGACGTCAGTGAGTCACGTCGGACTCGAGTCTCGGAGCCGACATGACAGGAGCTGGAGCCATAAATAGGGGAACAGTTGTTGCTGCAGACAGTTCAGAGTTTAGAAAGATAGATAGAGTTAGATATAGTTTAGACCAGGGGTCTCAAACTGGTGGCCCTCCAGCTGTTGCAAAACTACAAGTCCCATCATGCCTCTGCCTGTGGGAGTCAAGCTTGTACCTGTTAGCCTTGCAATGCCTCATGGGACTTGTAGTGTGGCAGGTGACGTGGCAAGTGGACAATCCGTAACGTGTGGCAGGTGACGTGACAAGTGCAATCCGCAACGTGTGGCAGGTGACATGGCAAGTGACAATCCGCAACGTGTGGCAGGTGACGTAGCAACTGAAAATCTGCAACGTGTGGCAGGTGATGTGGCAAGTGGACAATCCGCAAAGTGTGGCAGGATGCCGTGGCAAGAGACACACTCAGGGCTCCCACTGATTCTGCATTATGGTGAGTTGAACCATTTCATTTTATATTACAATGTAATAATATAAATAATGCTCTTCAATCATCCTGACACCATAAAAACTATGGTGCCGTGATGATTAAAGCGCACTCTCTTCTTCTTTATAATGTGACAAGAATGAAGTAGTTTTGATGCTCATATTCACACACACTTCTCACAAACTTCTTTCGTTACTATTTATCGGGATTCCCTCAATATATTTTGATCTGACAACATATTTTTTTTTTTTTGACTTTAATGTAGATTTTTTTTTGTGTTTCTCTTTTTTATTTTATTTTTTTTGGTGATTTTGATTTGTACTCCCGAAAATGTTTGTGTGTTTTTTGTGACAAGTTCCCACAACACCATTATATGTTGTTGTATTTAATCTGTAGGAGATTGTTTGGTGTTGTTGTCCCTTGTTAATTTCACATTGTACTTTAGAAATGTACCTGAATCGTCACCAACAAACTGTCTTTTTTTGGATGAAAACACACACAGGAGAGTAGAATTTCCCGAAAATGTTTTTATCAAGGGGTCACAACTATAAAAAAAACAAAGAGGGAGGCAACGCTGGAGAAACTGCAGAAATTGGCGAAGCCTTGGACCCCCAGGGCAGACATCAATTATTTAAAAGCAAAATTGGTGGCCTGAGGAGTCCATATCTTAGGGAGGGCAGTCTGGTCCAGAAGTCCTAGAGATCCGGAAAGCAGCAGATGACATCTGTGTCCCCAGGCTGTGGTCATACGAGAGACTGCATCTTCTGTCAGACCAGACTGAACCCAGGGCCATCACTCTCAGGTCTTCCTTCCACGCTTCCTTCCAGGCTTTGGCTGTGGTGGTGGAGTTGTGGCAGCAGGAGGAGGAGGAGGAGGAGGATCGTCCATCTCCATGACATCCGTCTTGGGTGTCAGTTCCCCACTCTCCCCCTTACGAAGCACTTTATAAAGCAGGTCCTCACAGAGCCTGCGTTGGCCCTCCTGCATGCCCTGCAATTTTGTGGCAGCCATGCAGGCAAAGGCCTCTTCAGGACTGGGGAAGGCTCGGAGGGACGCAGAAGCCTCCTGGATCAGCCTGTATGCTGAATCCTGCACAGGACTGGGAGTCATCTTCCTGGCCCTTTTGTATGGCAGGCGGAGGGGAGGAACCTGTGATTCGGTCAGGCTGCGACTGGTCCCTGGCTTCTCTTGGCTGACACTTAGCCCCACCCCCTCCTGGCTGCCACTAATCCCCGCCTCCTCCTGACTGCCACATTCCACAGCCTCCTCCTGGCTGAGGTCTTCCTGTGTATGAAAAAGGGACATAGTTTGAGTATTTTATTCATCAATCACACACAATTTTCACCTCCTGACTGCTGAAAATTGAAGGTTAACAAATATAACAGACTATCCTTCTGAGCCCAGCATTTTTCATTCTTGTCCCAATTTTGGGTGCCCACTACTGTCTATTGATATGTAAAACACTTTCAAGCAGCAATTAATGATCAATAATAACATCTAATAAACATCATTTATTTATTGCCCAGAAATCTGTAGAAGAATGCTATACTTGACTCCAGCTGGGCTCCTCCACTTCTTCCTGGCTGGAAGGCCCAGGTTGGACATCGGAAGCCTCAGCTGGTATGGAAGGAAGCGTGGAAGGAAGAGTAGAGAGGGATTCCCTGACCTCAGTGTGGTCTGACAGAAATCGCAGTCTCTCATAGTACCACAGCCTGGGGACATAAACGTCATCTGCTGCAGCTCCGGACCTCTGGGAATCTGTGACCTTCTTGCGCTCCCTAAGATAAGTGCTCCACAGGCCACCAATTTTAGCTTTCAAATAAGGGATGGTTGCTGTGGGGACCACCGGCTTCACCAACTCCAGCAGTTTCTCCAGCGCTGCCTGCCTCTTCTGTTTGTGGTTATAGTGGGGATGTCTCACCTGCCACAGACAGGGCAGCTCCCTGTACTTGTCTATGAAAAGGGGAAGGAAGTTGTGGTCATTGAAGCCATCCATTTTCTCTGCAAGACACAACACAAGACAAACCCTAATGTCAGGCCAAACTCCCCTAATCTTGTTACAATATAGGCTTCCATTTCGAAGCAGTATAGGCCCAAGTTTAGATCTTACCTTCGTTAGCACGATCGGCGTGTCCGATGCTCCTTCCTCCGCTCACAGATCGTACGTAAGACGCGCGCTACGATTTATACACACTGCGCATGCGTATAACTCCGCCCGCCCCTGACGTTCTTTCTAGTCTATTCCCCGCCCTTTTTCATTCGGCGCAGTGGGGGAAGAGCACATGGCGGATAGACAGCAGGATCGTGCTAACTGTAGCAACGAGGAGGAGGAGGAGGAAAGGCTGGAGCCTGAAACGTCCCGATCCAGAAGGAGATTAAAGGACTCAAATATGTCCTTTGGGGAGATGTTGAAATGGTGGACATCCTGAAGAAGTCCGACTATGATGGAAAGTATGGGCCTTACCCCAACCCCAATGTCCGAAAGGCCAAGATCATGGCGAAAGTGGTCAGGAGTCTGCACCGGAATTTCGGGGTACGACGATCGAAAGATCAGCTCAGGAAGCGGTGGTCGGACCTGAAATTACGAGAACATGAGCAGTACAGAAAGATCCGGAGAGTGCTGCAAAAAAGTAAGTAGTTGTGCTGTGTTCCTATTTTTTTGGTGTTTATTACGTTCGTGCTGCTGCATGTGCTTTTAGGAACTGTTGTACAGTTTAAAATGGCCACTTTCATGTTCATGGGCACATTATTAGTTCGGATCACACATTTTTCTTTCGGACTATAAAATACCATTGTTTAGGCCATATGCATTTGGCCACCATTTTGAGGCCCTATACTTGTCTTCAAAGAATTGGGTTGTGTAGATGGCTTTGTTACTAGAATGAAATGCAAACTAGATTTTGTGTAAGGAGAGGACACTGAGCAGCTGTTTTCACATCTGGACACTGGAGCACTAGTGTGGGACACAAGAACACCATTTTTATTAGGGGGGCCACACAGGTGCTCCAGTGTATACTATAGGGGGGTCTCCATCTGTGAAGCTTGTACCAAACAGGTAAAGTATTGCAGGTTGACAAAGGACACTAAAAAAGCTACATCTTGGAACTCGGCTAAAACAGACAATTGTACCCCATTTCCAAACAATGTTTCATCTTTATAGTTCTGCCATCAAATATCTGTGTGCTAATTATACCATTTTTGTTTTACATAGGGAATAAAAGACTCGGAGGACACCCCTCATCCGAGGAGACCAGAGCCCCCCCCCCTCTGGAAGAAGGGGAAATCCCCCCAACACAAGAAGAGCAGGAGGATGAAGACGTGGTGGAACTAGTCACCACAACAGGTGAGTGTCTGCGACCACAGGCTCAGATAAGAGATGGATGGCGGCATTTTTTGGCAAACCTAATTTATTTTGTGGTTCCTCTCTTTTTAGGTGATCGTGAGGTTGTGGATGAAGATCCTTTCACATCCGAAAGTGCCCAGATCCTGATCGGGGAGATCATGGGGTGTAATTTACAATTGCAAAACATCAATCAAAACATCAATGATGTTATTCCAAAATATAAAAACATCATTGATGTTTTGGGGCGAGTTTAAAGCCCTTCCAAATCACTTTCTTCTTTTGTGTGCTACAATGTGCGAAATGTTTTTGTGATTTTTCCCAAAGCCAAATTTGGAGGATGCTCACAGTGTGTCAACATGTGCTATCTGCCATCACGGGAGATCAATGGACGCGTTTTGGGGGTGCAACCCCTTCCTCAATAATAAAGTAGCGGTGAGGAAGGGCTTTCTCCCCCAAAACACGTCCCTTGATCCCCCGTGATGGCAGATATCACATGTTGACATTGTGAAATTTGTGTGCATCTTCCAAATTTGGCTTTTTCTGGGGTGACTTCACCCCATCTGAACACTATATCAAACACAGTTCCTAAATACTCATGTCTGATATTGCCTTCCAGTTCTACCAAATGTGAACTTTGTAAGATCAAGATTTGTGTCTTTTCTTGTTGGTTTTACACAGGCCTGTTTTCTATAAAATGCACATTTTGATTTTGGATAATGACACCACAAAAATTCTTATACAACAAACATGTCGGTTTGTCAGAAAAACCTTGGGTAAATGCACATGTGATTGTGCTGGTATTAAAAAGATTGTTCATCAAGAATGTGTGGATTATTGTCTCAACGCTACAACATTTTTTGGGGTGATGTAATTGTTGTTTGATGAGAAAATGGGGGTAATTTCCTAAGGGCAAATCCACTTTGCACTACAAGTGCAGTTTCAGTGTAGTAGTGCAAAGTGTCTTTGCATGTAGTAAATAACAGCCAACAGTGCTTTGTAAGGTTACACAATCACGACATTTTCTGGACTCCACACATTTCTGTCAGGGTCAGCTCAAACAAACACAAGCAGTAAATGTCCACAAAGAAGAGCCTGGGGGGAGATGCCTGTCGAGAACTTGAGGTCCTGCAGGCTTCTCCCTGTGGCCAAATACCGCAAGGTAGCGACCAGCCTCTGCTCCGGAGTGATGGCTTGCCTCATGCAGGTATCCTGCCTGCTAATATAGGGGGTCAGCAAAGCCAACAGACGGTGAAACACGGGGTCCGTCATCCTGAGAAAGTTCCTGAAATCATCAGGATTATTCTCACGGATCTCACGGAGCAAAGGCATATGAGAGAACTGGTCAAGCTGAAGCAACCAATTCTTGGTCCATGAACTCCTCCCCACCCTGTTCATGGACTGGACTTGTGTCAAGGTCAGGACCCCAACACCAAGCCCCCGCACAGCACGAACTCTACGAGGAGTACGCATACGAAACATGGCTAGAAAACGGTCGGCTGCTCAGAACGAAGTAACAGAACGCACTGAAGAACAGCAAGGCCTGTGAAGAGCGACCTGAAAACCAGTAACGAACGAACAAGAATACAATGACTCCTTAAAGTCACGCGGAACTTGCTTGCACACACTGAAGAGCAGATACAAACCCACAAGCACAAACTGAACGGCAGAAAACGGTCTGAAGGCCACGAGTCTGAAAAAGCGCGAATCGTCTCTCACCAAACTTTTACTAACACGAGAAGGCAAAAGCAAAAGCAAAAGGAGCCCAAAGGGTGCCGCGCTTGGTTCTGAACCGGCCTTTTCTAGTCTCGTCGTACGTGGTGTACGTGACCGCGTGGTTGTCGATCGGAAATTCCAACAACTTTGTGCGACCGTGTGTAGGCAAAACAAGTTTGAGCCAACATCCGTCGGAAAAAATCCTAGGATTTTGTTGTCGGAATGTCCGAACAAAGTCCGACCGTGTGTACAGGGCATTAGGGGTACCCACAACTCGGGGAATTTTATCAAGGGGTCACAGTACTAGAAGGTAACCACTGCACTAGTAGTTGAGGGACAGTAAAACCCAATGGTTGAGTCATGATTTACTACCCCCCCCCCAACCGCTCCCTGTTTAGCTGCAGTAGCGTGACACTTGCTGCGGCCATGATAGTTTAATTATTGGCTGCGGCGGGAATTATATCCCTTGTTGCTTTCGGCAGGTGTAGCGCCCATCGAGCACAACCCATTCAAGTGAATGGGCCCGTTCTGCAAGTGCCCTGCAACAGTGTGCAAAGCTTGTGGTTGTGGCGTGCTAGTGCGAGGTTCAAGGGGTTAAAGCAGATGGTTGGGGGGGGGGGATACAATGCTTCCTCACTGACTGCCAAAGCGATCTGAATGTGGATCGATCTTCAGAGACCAAAGCAAGTGTGAATGAGGGGAATTGCCTGAATAGGCCTAGACTGCTAACTAATCTGCTGGGAATCTAATGACTATGAAAAGTACTAGGTGATTAGATAGATAGCTAGATGGACATACAAACAGACACTAATATAGATATGTATAGATAGGTATTAAACAGGCACTGACTATATCAGTTCAGGTTACAATCACACAGGGGCAAGTGTAGGACACGCAGGGCCCCGGGCAGACTGAGACACGCCGGGTGGAGTAGAACAGGTTCTATTGTTTGCCGGGTGGGACGTAGCTGATACCATCTACAATGGTCATTCTACTAAAAGCAGTTAATCAAAGAGGAAGAAAATCTGCCAAAAACAAGATGTACTTTCCCCGAATGTCACTCTCAGAATTTCCGATCTCCGAATGCTCCAAAGTGCATTCCTTAAAATCGGTGCTCCCTGTAAGACAGGTAAGAAGCACTGTTATCATGTGCAGCAAATACAGAATAATGAGGAAGACATTGCTTATGTTTGCTTCCATACATAGGTGTGTGCAGCCTATTGCATTATAAGGCCTAATTCACACTTATGCAGGTTGCAGTTTGCATATTCCAGGTGCATTTTGCATTTTTCAATACATGCTTTTCATCCATTGAAGTCTATGGAACCAAAAACGAGTTAACTGTTAAATGGACTGTAATGTGTTTCTGAAAAACTGAAAACGCGCTAAAAAATGCCTAGGTGTGAATCAGGCCTTACACCCTAAAGCTCAAACACACATGTGTCACTGTGTATATACTGTATATATAAATAAATATATATATATATATATATATATATATATATATATATATATATATAAATAAACACTCTCCTCTCCGGCCACTTTATTACGTACACTTGTTCAACTGCTTGCTAATCAGCCAGACACATGGCAGCAACTCAATGCATTTAGGCATCTAGAGGTGGTAAAGAGGACTTGCTGAAGTTAGTCAACCCAAGCATCAGAATGGGGAAGAAGGGGATTTAAGTGACTTTGAATTTGGCATGGTTGTTGGTGCCAGACGGGCTGGTCTGAGTATTTCAAAGACTGACGATCTACTGGGATTTTCACACACAACTATCTCTCAGGTTTACAGAGAAAGGTCCGAAAAAGTGAAAATATCCAGTGAGCGGCAGTTGTGTGGAAGAAAATGCCTTATTGATGTTATAGGTCAGAGGAGAATGGGCAGACTGGTTCGAGATGATAGAAAGGCAACAGTAACTCAAATAACCACTCGTTACACCCAAGGCATGCAGAATATAATCTCTGAATGCACAACACATTGAACCTTGAAGCAGATGGGCTACAGCAGCAGAAGACCACACCGGGTGCCACTCCTTGTCAGCCAAGAATAGGAAACTGAGCCTACAATTCGCACAGGCTCGCTAAAATTGGACAATAGAAGATTGGAAAAATGTTGCCTGGTCTGATGAGTCTCGATTTCAGCTGCGACATTCAGATAGTTGGGTCAGAATTTGGTGTAAACAAAATGAAAGCATGGATCCATCCTGCCTTGTATGAACGGTTCAGACTGGTGGTGATGGTGTAACGGTGTGGGGGACATTTTCTTGGCACACTTTGGGCCCCTTAGTAACAATTGAGCATCATTTAAACACCACGGCCTACCTTATTATTATTATTATTATACGAGATTTATATAGCGCCAACAGTTTATGCAGCGCTTTACAGTGTATAAGGGGGACAACACAATTACAGTACAGTTCAATACAAAAGGTACAGGAGGGCCTTGCTCGTAGAGCTTACATTCTAAAGGGAGGGGGTGGTGGTACAAAAGGTAATAGCTGCAGAGAATGATTTGATGGGGGTGGCTCAGGGACAGTTATGTGGGTGTGGGATAGGCTTCCCTGAATAAATGAGTTTTCAGGGATCTCCTAAAGGTGGTCAGGGTAGGGGCTGATCGGACATACTGGGGCAGGGAATTCCAGAGGATGGGAGAGGCTCTGGAAAAGTCCTGAAGGCGAGCATGGGAGGAGGTAACGAGGGAGCTAGAGAGCAGGAGGTCCTGGGAGGAGCGGAGGGGGCGATTTGGGCGATATCTGCAGATGAGGTTGGTGATGTAGATGGGGGGCGATGTTGTGAATGGCCTTGTATGTTATGGTTAGCATTTTGAATTTTACACGGTAGGGTAGGGGAAGCCAGTGAAGGGATTGGCAGAGAAGAGCAGCAGTCACGGATCTGTTAGTGAGGTGTATTAGTCTAGCAGCATTCATGATAGACTGAAGGGGGGAGGAGCCTGCTTAAGGGTAGGCCATTAAGGAGAGAGTTGCAGTAGTCGAGGCGGGAAATAATCAAGGAGTGAATAAGTTGCTTTGTGGTGTCATTAGTCAGGAAGGGTCGAATATTGGAGATGTTGCGGAGGTTAAGGCAGCAGGATTTAGCCAGTGATTGGATATGGGGGCTGAAGGAGAGGTCAGAGTCAAGGATTACACCCAGGACCCTGGCATGTGTGGAGGGACCAATGGTTGTGTTGTTGATATTAATGGTGAAGTCACAGGAGGGGGACCGTAAAGGAGGAAATATAACAAGCTCAGTTTTAGAAAGATTAAGTTTGAGGAAGTGGTGTGACATCCATACCGATATGTCATTCTGCAAGTTTGAGATCCGTGAGGAGACACTGAAAGTGCGCTGAGATAGGTAGGAGGAGAACCAGGATAATGCAGAATCACGGAGGCCAAGGGAGTGTAATTTGCTGAGGAGGAGCAGGTGGTCAACTGTGTCAAAGGCAGCAGAGAGGTCTAAAAGTAGGAGTATGGAGTAATGGCCATTGTTTTTGGCAGTTATTAGGTCATTGGTGAGTTTTAGTAGGGCAGTTTCAGTAGAATGTTGTGGGTGGAAGCCAGGCTGTAGGGGGTCGAGAAGGTTGTTGTCCATGAGGTAGCGACTCATTTGGTCATGAACAAGGCGTTCGATGAGCTTGGAGGCAAATGGGAGCAGGGAGATAGGTCTTAAGTTATTCAAACAGGTGGGGTCTAGTGAGGGTTTTTTGAGTATGGGGGTAACCAGTGCATGTTTGAGCGGGGAAGGAAAGGTGCCGGAGGAGAGGGAGAGGTTGAAGATGTGGGTTAGGGAGTTGAGGATAGATTGGGAAGGTGGTCGCAGTAATTGAGAGGGGACAGGGTCCAGGGGACAGGTAGTGAGGTGGGCCATGGAGAGGAGTTTATCAACTTCTTCTGTGGTAACTGGGCAAAAGGAGTTGGCAGCACCTACCTGAGTATTGTTGCTGACCACGTCCATGCCTTTATGACTACAGTGTACCCCATCTTCTGATGGCTCCTTCCAGCAGGATAATACACCATGTCACAAAGCTCCAATCATCTCACCACTGGACAATGGGGTCACTGTACTCCAATGGCCTCCACAGTCACCAGATCTTAATCCAATAGAGCACCTTTAGGATGTGGTGGAACAAGAGACTCACATCATGGATGTGCAGCCGACAAATCTGCAGCAACTGCGTGATGCTATCATGTCACTATGAACCAAAATCAATGTTTCCAACACCTTGTTGAATCTATGCCACAAAGAATTAAGGTGGTTATGAAGGCAGGTGAGGTGACAAAGTCGGGGTCCAACCCGGTACTAGCAAGATGGCAAGATGTACCTGATAAAGTGTCAGGTGAGTGTATATATATATATATATATATATATATATATATATATATATATATATATACACACTCTTTGAAATAAATAACAGTGGACAGTGTCAGTAGTGCAGAGGTTGGTGTCAGTAGGGCAGAGGATGGTATTAGTCAGCAGAGCTTTAAATGATGTCAGTAGGACAGTAGAACTGTGGACAGTGTCAGTAGAGCTGTGGACAGTGTCAGTAGGGCAGTTGAAGGTGTCAGAGCAGTGGATGGTATTAGTCAGTAGAGCCTTGTTTGGTGTCAGCAAGACAGTAGATCTGTGGACGGTGTCAGTAGAGCTGTGGACGGTGTCAGTAGGGAAGTGAATGATGTGGACAGTGTCGGTAGAACAATGGACAGTGTCAGTAGGGCTGTGGACGATATTAGTCATTAGAGCTTTGGATGGTGTCAGCAGGACAGTAGAGCTGTGGATGGTGTAAGTAGAGCTGTGGACAGTGTCAGTAGAGCATAGGACCTAGCCAGTAGGGCAGTGCATGATGTCAGTGAGCTGTGGACAGTATCAGTGGGGCAGTGGATGTTGTCAGTAGAGCAGTGGACAGAGTCAGTAGAGCAGAGGACGGTGCCAGTAGGGCAGTGGATGGTGTCAGTGGAGCTGTGGACGGTGTCAGTAGGGCAGAGGTTGGTGTCAGTAGGGCAGGGATTGGTGTCAATAGGACAGTGGATGGTATTAGTCAGTAGAGCTTTGGATTGTGTCAGCAAGACAGTGGACAGTGTCAGCAGAGCAGTGGAAGGTGTCAGTAGTTTATTATTTTCATTATTTAATTTTTTTATTAGTTTTTACAATTTTATTCATTTGTGCTATTTTTTTAGGAGCTCCGTTGAGGGGCTTTGGTGAAATATCAGGGGTCCATACAGACCCCTGATGTCTCACTCTTGATACAGAGAAAGGGACCGAGGACACGGATTACCCAGTCCCTTTCTCTGCAGCCTTAGCTGCACTAGACACAGTGGACAGTGAATGAATAGGAAGTGTTCTGTGCTGAGCAGCTTCCTATTCATTCAAATGCAGCCACTGTGCCCCATCAAATGCAGCCACTGTGCACGTCAAATGCAGCCACTTGTGCCCCATCAAATGCAGCCACTGTGCCCCATAAAATGCAGCCACTGTGCCCAAATGCACCCACTTGTGCCCATCATATTCAGCCACTTGTGCCCAATCAAATTCAGCCACTGTGCCCCATCAAATTCAGCCACTGTGCACGTCAAATGCAGCCACTGTGCCTGTCAAATGCAGCCACTGTGCCCGTCAAATGCAGCCATTGTGCCCATCAAATGCAGCCACTGTGCCCGTCATATGCAGCCACTTGTGCCCCATCAAATGCAGCTACTTGTCCCCATCAAATGCAGCCACTGTGCCCATAAAATGCCGCCACTGTGCCCCATCAAATGCAGCCACTGTGACCCTTCAAATGCAGGCACTGTGCCCATCATATGCAGACACTTGTGTACCATCAAATGCAGCCACAGTGCCCGTTAAATGCCGCTACTGTGCCTGTCAAATGCTGCCACCGTGCCCGTCATATGCAGCCACTTGTGCCCCATCAAATGCAACCACTGTGCCCATCAAATAAAGCCACTGTGCCCATCAAATGCTGCCACTGTGCCCCATCAAATGCAGCCGCTGTGCCCATCAAATGCAGCCACTTGTGCCCATCATATGCAGCCACTTGTGCCCCATCAAATGCAGCCACTGTGCCCGTCAAATGCCGCTACTGTGCCTGTCAAATGCTGCCACTGTGCCCGTCATATGCAGCCACTTGTGCCCCATCAAATGCAGCCACTGTGCCCATCAAATGTAGCCACTGTGTAGGTCAAATGCAGCCACTGTGCCCATCAAATGCAGCCACTTGTGCCCCATCAAATGCAGGCACTGTGCTCCTCAAATGCCGCCACTGTGCCCCATCAAATGCAGCCACTGTGTACGTCAAATGCAGCCACTGTGCCTGTCAAATGCAGCCACCGTGCCCGTCAAATGCAGCCACTGTGCCCCATCAAATTCAGCCACTGTGCATGTCAAATGCAGCCACTGTGCCTGTCAAATGCAGCCACTGTACCCGTCAAATGCAGCCATTGTGCCCATCAAATGCAGCCACTGTGCCCGTCATATGCAGCCACTTGTGCCCAATCAAATGCAGCTACTTGTCACCATCAAATGCAGCCACTGTGCCCGTCAAATGCCGCCACTGTGCCCCATCAAATGCAGGCACTGTGCCCATCATATGCAGCCACTTGTGCCCCATCAAATGCAGCCACTGTGCCCGTCGAATGCAGCCACTTGTGCCCCATCAAATTCAGCCACTGTGCACATCAAATGCAGCCACTGTGCCTGTCAAATGCAGCCACTGTGCCCGTCAAATGCAGCCATTGTGCCCATCAAATGCAGCCACCGTGCCCGTCATATGCAGCCACTTGTGCCCCATCAAATGCAGCTACTTGTCCCCATCAAATGCAGCCACTGTGCCCGTCAAAAGCCGCCACTGTGCCCCATCAAATGCAGGCACTGTGCCCATCATATGCAGCCACTTGTGCCCCATCAAATGCAGCCACTGTGCCCAACAAATGCCGCTACTGTGCCTGTCAAATGCTGCCACTGTGCCAGTCATATGCAGCCACTTGTGCCCCATCAAATGCAGCCACTGTGCCCATCAAATGAAGCCACTGTGCCCGTCAAATGCCGCCACTGTGCCCCATCAAATGCAGCCACTGTGCCCATCAAATGCAGCCACTTGTGCCCATCATATGCAGCCACTTGTGCCCCGTCAAATGCCGCTACTGTGCCTGTCAAATGCTGCCACTGTGCCCGTCATATGCAGCCACTTGTGCCCCATCAAATGCAGCCACTGTGCCCATCAAATGTAGCCACTCTGTAGGTGAAATGCAGCCATTTTCCCCTTAAAATGCAGCCACTTGTGCCCCATCAAATGCAGGCACTGTGCCCCTCAAATGCCGCCACTGTGCCCCATCAAATGCAGCCACTGTGTACATCAAATGCAGCCACTGAGCCTGTCAAATGCAGCCACTGTGCCCGTCAAATGCAGCCACTGTGCCCATCAAATGCAGCCACTTGTGCCCCATCAAATGCAGGCACTGTGCCCCTCAAATGCCGCCACTGTGCCTGTCAAATGCCGCCACTGTGTCCGTCATATGCAGCCACTTGTGCCCCATCAAATGCAGCTACTTGTACCCGTCAGATGCAGCCACTGCGCCCGTCAAATGCTGCCATTGTGCCCCATCAAATGCAGCCACGGTGCCCATCAAATGCCGCCTTTGTGCCCCATCAAATGCAGCCACTGTGCCCCATAAAATGCAGCCACTGTGCCCATCAAATGCAGCCACTGTGCCCATCAAATGCAGCCACTGTGCACATCAAATGCAGCCACTTGTGCCCATCAAATTCAGCCACTTGTGCCCAATCAAATTCAGCCACTGTGCCCCATCAAATTCAGCCACTGTGCACGTCAAATGCAGCCACTGTGCCTGTCAAATGCAGCCACTGTGCCCGTCAAATGCAGCCATTGTGCCCATCAAATGCAGCACTGTGTCCGCCATATGCAGCCACTTGTGCCCCATCAAATGCAGCTACTTGTACCCGTCAGATGCAGCCACTGCGCCCGTCAAATGCTGCCATTGTGCCCCATCAAATGCAGCCACGGTGCCCATCAAATGCCGCCTTTGTGCCCCATCAAATGCAGCCACTGTGCCCCATAAAATGCAGCCAATGTGCCCATCAAATGCAGCCACTTGTGCCCCATCAAATGCAGCCACTTGTGCCCCATCAAATGCAGCCACTGTGCCCCATAAAATGCAGCCACTGTGCCCATCAAATGCACCCACTTGTGCCCCATGAAATGCAGCCACTGGTGCCCCATCAAATGCAGCCACTGTGCCCATCAAATGCAGCCACTGTGCCCATCAAATGCAGCCACTGTGCACATCAAATGCAGCCACTTGTGCCCATCAAATTCAGCCACTTGTGCCCAATCAAATTCAGCCACTGTGCCCCATCAAATTCAGCCACTGTGCACGTCAAATGCAGCCACTGTGCCTGTCAAATGCAGCCACTGTGCCCGTCAAATGCAGCCATTGTGCCCATCAAATGCAGCACTGTGCCCGTCATATGCAGCCACTTGTGCCCCATCAAATGCAGCCACTGTGCCCATCAAATGTAGCCACTGTGTAGGTGAAATGCAGCCATTTTCCCCTTAAAATGCAGCCACTTGTGCCCCATCAAATGCAGGCACTTTGCCCCTCAAATGCCGCCACTGTGCCCCATCAAATGCAGCCACTGTGTACGTCAAATGCAGCCACTGAGCCTGTCAAATGCAGCCACTGTGCCCGTCAAATGCAGCCACTGTGCCCATCAAATGCAGCCACTTGTGCCCCATCAAATGCAGGCACTGTGCCCCATCAAATGCAGCCACTGTGCCCATAAAATGCCGCCACTGTGCCCCATCAAATGCAGCCACTGTGACCCTTCAAATGCAGGCACTGTGCCCATCATATGCAGACACTTGTGTACCATCAAATGCAGCCACAGTGCCCGTTAAATGCCGCTACTGTGCCTGTCAAATGCTGCCACCGTGCCCGTCATATGCAGCCACTTGTGCCCCATCAAATGCAACCACTGTGCCCATCAAATAAAGCCACTGTGCCCATCAAATGCTGCCACTGTGCCCCATCAAATGCAGCCACTGTGCCCATCAAATGCAGCCACTTGTGCCCATCATATGCAGCCACTTGTGCCCCATCAAATGCAGCCACTGTGCCCGTCAAATGCCGCTACTGTGCCTGTCAAATGCTGCCACTGTGCCCGTCATATGCAGCCACTTGTGCCCCATCAAATGCAGCCACTGTGCCCATCAAATGTAGCCACTGTGTAGGTCAAATGCAGCCACTGTGCCCATCAAATGCAGCCACTTGTGCCCCATCAAATGCAGGCACTGTGCTCCTCAAATGCCGCCACTGTGCCCCATCAAATGCAGCCACTGTGTACGTCAAATGCAGCCACTGTGCCTGTCAAATGCAGCCACCGTGCCCGTCAAATGCAGCCACTGTGCCCCATCAAATTCAGCCACTGTGCATGTCAAATGCAGCCACTGTGCCTGTCAAATGCAGCCACTGTGCCCGTCAAATGCAGCCATTGTGCCCATCAAATGCAGCCACTGTGCCCGTCATATGCAGCCACTTGTGCCCAATCAAATGCAGCTACTTGTCACCATCAAATGCAGCCACTGTGCCCGTCAAATGCCGCCACTGTGCCCCATCAAATGCAGGCACTGTGCCCATCATATGCAGCCACTTATGCCCCATCAAATGCAGCCACTGTGCCCGTCGAATGCAGCCACTTGTGCCCCATCAAATTCAGCCACTGTGCACATCAAATGCAGCCACTGTGCCTGTCAAATGCAGCCACTGTGCCCGTCAAATGCAGCCATTGTGCCCATCAAATGCAGCCACCGTGCCCGTCATATGCAGCCACTTGTGCCCCATCAAATGCAGCTACTTGTCCCCATCAAATGCAGCCACTGTGCCCGTCAAAAGCCGCCACTGTGCCCCATCAAATGCAGGCACTGTGCCCATCATATGCAGCCACTTGTGCCCCATCAAATGCAGCCACTGTGCCCGTCAAATGCCGCTACTGTGCCTGTCAAATGCTGCCACTGTGCCAGTCATATGCAGCCACTTGTGCCCCATCAAATGCAGCCACTGTGCCCATCAAATGAAGCCACTGTGCCCGTCAAATGCCGCCACTGTGCCCCATCAAATGCAGCCACTGTGCCCATCAAATGCAGCCACTTGTGCCCATCATATGCAGCCACTTGTGCCCCGTCAAATGCCGCTACTGTGCCTGTCAAATGCTGCCACTGTGCCCGTCATATGCAGCCACTTGTGCCCCATCAAATGCAGCCACTGTGCCCATCAAATGTAGCCACTCTGTAGGTGAAATGCAGCCATTTTCCCCTTAAAATGCAGCCACTTGTGCCCCATCAAATGCAGGCACTGTGCCCCTCAAATGCCGCCACTGTGCCCCATCAAATGCAGCCACTGTGTACATCAAATGCAGCCACTGAGCCTGTCAAATGCAGCCACTGTGCCCGTCAAATGCAGCCACTGTGCCCATCAAATGCAGGCACTGTGCCCCTCAAATGCTGCCACTGTGCCTGTCAAATGCCGCCACTGTGTCCGTCATATGCAGCCACTTGTGCCCCATCAAATGCAGCTACTTGTACCCGTCAGATGCAGCCACTGCGCCCGTCAAATGCTGCCATTGTGCCCCATCAAATGCAGCCACGGTGCCCATCAAATGCCGCCTTTGTGCCCCATCAAATGCAGCCACTGTGCCCCATAAAATGCAGCCACTGTGCCCATCAAATGCAGCCACTGTGCCCATCAAATGCAGCCACTGTGCACATCAAATGCAGCCACTTGTGCCCATCAAATTCAGCCACTTGTGCCCAATCAAGTTCAGCCACTGTGCCCCATCAAATTCAGCCACTGTGCACGTCAAATGCAGCCACTGTGCCTGTCAAATGCAGCCACTGTGCCCGTCAAATGCAGCCATTGTGCCCATCAAATGCAGCACTGTGTCCGCCATATGCAGCCACTTGTGCCCCATCAAATGCAGCTACTTGTACCCGTCAGATGCAGCCACTGCGCCCGTCAAATGCTGCCATTGTGCCCCATCAAATGCAGCCACGGTGCCCATCAAATGCCGCCTTTGTGCCCCATCAAATGCAGCCACTGTGCCCCATAAAATGCAGCCAATGTGCCCATCAAATGCACCCACTTGTGCCCCATCAAATGCAGCCACTTGTGCCCCATCAAATGCAGCCACTGTGCCCCATAAAATGCAGCCACTGTGCCCATCAAATGCACCCACTTGTGCCCCATGAAATGCAGCCACTGGTGCCCCATCAAATGCAGCCACTGTGCCCATCAAATGCAGCCACTGTGCCCATCAAATGCAGCCACTGTGCACATCAAATGCAGCCACTTGTGCCCATCAAATTCAGCCACTTGTGCCCAATCAAATTCAGCCACTGTGCCCCATCAAATTCAGCCACTGTGCACGTCAAATGCAGCCACTGTGCCTGTCAAATGCAGCCACTGTGCCCGTCAAATGCAGCCATTGTGCCCATCAAATGCAGCACTGTGCCCGTCATATGCAGCCACTTGTGCCCCATCAAATGCAGCCACTGTGCCCATCAAATGTAGCCACTGTGTAGGTGAAATGCAGCCATTTTCCCCTTAAAATGCAGCCACTTGTGCCCCATCAAATGCAGGCACTGTGCCCCTCAAATGCCGCCACTGTGCCCCATCAAATGCAGCCACTGTGTACGTCAAATGCAGCCACTGAGCCTGTCAAATGCAGCCACTGTGCCCGTCAAATGCAGCCACTGTGCCCATCAAATGCAGCCACTTGTGCCCCATCAAATGCAGGCACTGTGCCCCTCAAATGCCGCCACTGTGCCTGTCAAATGCCGCCACTGTGTCCGTCATATGCAGCCACTTGTGCCCCATCAAATGCAGCTACTTGTACCCGTCAGATGCAGCCACTGCGCCCGTCAAATGCTGCCATTGTGCCCCATCAAATGCAGCCACGGTGCCCATCAAATGCCGCCTTTGTGCCCCATCAAATGCAGCCACTGTGCCCCATAAAATGCAGCCAATGTGCCCATCATTTGCACCCACTTGTGCCCCATCAAATGTAGCCACTTGTGCCCCATCAAATGCAACCACTGTGCCCCATAAAATGCAGCCACTGTGCCCATCAAATGCACCCACTTGTGCCCCATCAAATGCAGCCACTGGTGCCCCATCAAATGCAGCCACTGTGCTCATCAAATGCAGCCACTGTGCCCATCAAATGCAGCCACTGTGCACATCAAATGCAGCCACTTGTGCCCATCAAATTCAGCCACTTGTGCCCAATCAAATTCAGCCACTGTGCCCCATCAAATTCAGCCACTGTGCACGTCAAATGCAGCCACTGTGCCTGTCAAATGCAGCCACTGTGCCCGTCAAATGCAGCCATTGTGCCCATCAAATGCAGCACTGTGCCCGTCATATGCAGCCACTTGTGCCCCATCAAATGCAGCTAATTGTCCCCATCAAATGCAGCCACTGTGCCCATCAAATGCCGCCACTGTGCCCCATCAAATGCAGCCACTGTGCCCGTCAAATGCCGCCACTGTGCCCCATCAAATGCAGGCACTGTGCCCATCATATGCAGCCACTTGTGCCCCATCAAATGCAGCCACATGTACCTGTCAAATGAAGCCACTGTGCCCATCAAATGCCACCACTGCGCCCCATTAAATGCAGCCACTGTGCACTTCATATACAGCCACTTGTGCCCCATCAAATGCAGCCACTGTGCCCGTCAAATGCCGCCACTGTGCCCATCAAATGCAGCCAGTGTGCCCCAATCATATGCAGCCACTGTACCGCATCAAATGTTGCCACTTTGCCCACCCTCCTTATCAGACCAGCTCAGGGCACAGGGTGCCAGACACAAGCACTCCTCCTTATCACACCAGCTCTGGGTGGCTCAGGCGTGACTGGGTAGCGGGCACCATGCCAACCCCCTCTACCCCTCCCCCCCACCTTAGCAACAGCTCACCTAGGACACCCCATCACAAGCCGACCCCTCCGCCTGTTACCGCACTAGCTCAGGGCCAGGGTGAGCGGCTCTGTTACGCATTACACCCGGGCGGCAGTTGGAGGGAACACACACAGTGTGCAGCGGCAGCCATGCCCCCCAGGTAGAGAAACTAAGTGAAAGGCTCAGCAGCACAGTATTGAGAGGGGAGGACCTGAAGGATGCACGCTGGAGGTGTTCCGACTGAAAAAAAAATGCATAAGGAAGCCAGGGCTTTCGTCACCCTCGGGATGGTGTCACCCCTCTGGCGGGTGTCACCTGGGTGCGGACCACACCCCCCTAGCGATGCCACTGGTAACTATATGTAACTATGTAAGCAGTCACCGTTGGAATTTGGACTGTCGTATCTGCATGAAGGGGGGACAGAACGAAAACATTCCGTGTATCCCTCCCCTTAACTGCGAGCAAAATATTACATCTCAAGCAGGCTCTCTCCCCCCCGTTTAAGTCGGGACTCTACATGCCGCTGGGGTAAGCCCTGGCGATTAGATCGCACGGTGCCACATGCGCCAATTCCATGATCATAAAGGTGACTAAAAAATGGCACGCTTGTGTAATAATTGTCCACATACAAGTGGTACCCCTTTCCGAATAAAGGTGACACCAAGTCCCAAACAATCTTGCCAGCGCTCCCTATGTAATGTGGGCAGTTCTCCGGCTCTACGTGACTATCTTCTCCCTCGTAAACCATAAAATTATATGTATAGCCTGTTGCCCTATCACAGAGCTTATACATCTTGACCACGTACCTGGCACGCTTGCTGGGAAGATACTGTTTGAAAGACAAGCGGACAGAAAACTTAATCAGGGACTCATCAACGCAGACAACTTGATGGGGAGTAAACAAGGCTGCAAACTGTTGGTTGAAGTGGTTTACGATGGGCCGAATTTTGTAGAGCCGATCATATTCAGGGTCACCCTGAGGATGACAGAGTTCATTGTCGTTGAAGTGCATAAACCGCAAGATCTGCTCGTATCGTGTCCTGGTCATGGAGGCAGAGAACACGGGCCGCAACTCACTCCTGCTGCAATGATCATCAACAACTATTCCCTGTATCCTCCTCCTCCATCCCTCCTCTGTGTCCTTCTCCCCCCCCCCTCCTTCTTCTCCACCTCCCTGTCCTCCTCCTTAGCCCCCCCTCGTCCCCCGTAGCCAGCTTCCCTCCTCTCTTCTCCCGCCAGCTGTGGGGATCTGTCAGGATGGAGAGCGGAGGAAGGGACCTGTCATTTACCGACCCCTTCCTTTTCTGAATTAGACACAGTGAGCGAGATTGCTCCTGTGTCCTGTGAAAACTGAGCAGAGTAACCTGTATGTTACTCTGCTCAGTTTATGAATGGACAGGAGCCGCTGTCTCCTGTCCATTCATCTTCAATGCTGAGAAAGGGACTGGGGAATCTGTGCCCTAAGCCTTTTTCTCTGTCTCAAAGGGGAGATGTCAGGGGTCTGTTTAGACCCCTGATGTCTCACCAAAGCCCTCCCTCCCCCCAACAGGGTTGATTAAAAAAAATGCAAAAAATGTAAAAAAAATGAAATTGTAAACAAAAACTATAAAAAGTTTAATTATAAAAAAAAATTATAAAATAAAAATCTACTGACACCTACCCCCTGCCCTACCAACACTGTCCACTGCCCCAACCCCCTCCCCCCAAAAAGCATTAAACAAAAAATGTAATTGTAAAAAAAAAATTTGTAAAAATAGAAAATACTGACACCATCTACTGCCCTACTGACACCATCACTGCCACATACTTCCCACCCCTTCCCCAGAAGCACTGTAAAAAAATATTTTAAAAAATGATTTAAATAAAATAATAAACAATAAAATTGTAAAAAATAATAGAGAAAATAATAAAAACAAAAAACTACTGACGCACTGCTCTACTGACACTGCCCACTACCCCCACCCCCAATCATTGTGAAAAACAAAAAATAAAAAAATAAATTGTAAAAAATAATTAAAAAAATAAAATTGAAAAACAAATATAAAAAAAATAAAGACTACTGACACCGTCCACTGCCCTACTGACACCATCCTGTACGTACTACTCACCGCTGTACACTCCACACTCCTCACATGCACATTATACCCACCACCATACACTCTGCACTCCTCTCCAGCACAAACTACATACCGCCATACACTCCGCACTATACATTCCCTATTTAACATTACTAAATTCTGCACTATGTAAGTAATCTCAGACTCTATTAAACCACACCCCATTTAAGCCAAGCGCAATATGTAGCACAGCTTAAGCCACCCTCACCTCCCTGAAATTTGTTTTTCTAGGTTGGGATGTCTGAACTCTTAAATTCGGAAACAGTAATAGGTTTCCTATCTCTGGCAAGGGTCAACTGGGGATTAGCGGCGATGAATTGACCAGCATAAAAATTGCTTTGATCCACAATAGATCTATAGAGATCTTCTGTGAAAAACAGTGAAAAAAAATCAAGCGAGGTAAAATCCACAGTTTCCACCTGAATTCCAGGTTGGCCAGTGAATGGGGGAAGTATGGGTGCTGCAGAAGTAGTGGGCTCCCAATTAGGATGGGCAAATGCAGCGGGAAGGGCACTGTGTTTGTCTTCTTGGTGGCTGCGGGACACTACTTGTGTTAGCCACCGCACCAGCTTGAACTGCACTTATGGGACTCGTCACGTCACCAAGTGTTACTGCATTGCTGGTTTGACCAGGGTGTACTAGGCCGCTGGTGATTGCTGGTACACCAGAAGGATGAGCGACACTAGTACTGGCTCTCTGCTCCATACGAGAGCACTGCAGTTCTTGCACCTCAACAACAACAGAAGAACGGGATCGGGTATGCCTGACCTTAGCAGGGACCACTACTCTGTCGTCAGAGCTATCTGTTAGGATGCCGCTGCTGTCTACTGGTTTGTATTCTGAGCTTGAATCTGACAGATGGGTGACTTCCTCTTCACTCTCATCTGTAAAGCTCATGTTATGCGTAGGCCTCTTCACTAATGTACCTTCGATTGGACATTTTGGCCTCTAAATTTACTGGTACTAGTGAGACTCACAGGAAAAAAGAGCACCTGATTGTCATAGCCCTTGAATCGCTACCAAAAAAACTGTTAGCGTTCGCGAGGTATCAGGCCTGACTCTGCGAATGCTGCAGTTATGTGTTTTGTGTTTTGTAAGTGACAGTGATCGATTGATACTGCACTTGGGTGGGCTGGTCAGAGGGGCTAAACGCAGGTGCTAGCAGGTATCTGGGCTGATCCTGCTAACGCTGCATTTTTGGGAACCCTAAACTACTGGGGATGCTAATATAGTTCTGATCAGATCAAAGAAATTGATCCGTTCAGACACTATACTACTAAGGGAGGTGTATGGTGCGTGCATGGGTGTTAGTGCTACTGGCACTAATCTGACGCTGCCTGGGGCGACGCAGACCCTGAATGGCGCTAAACTGACCCTAACTGATGTCACCCGCCAGGCGATCAGGGGGGTTAAACCTTTATTAGGTAATATATGGCGGATGCCCTGACGCTATAAAAAATAACGAACTAACCAGCGTCACCCATGACACTAATACGGTTATCACTGGTGACAAGGGGTGAAAGGGTTAACTGGGGGTGATCAAAGGGTTAAAACCTTTATTCGGTAATATATGGGGGTACCCTAACCCTATAAAAGACTGACGGTGAAACTAACCAACTAACTGGCTAACCCATGACACTAATACGGCGATCAGAATATAGATCTATACACTATATTAGTGACACTGGTGACAGGGGGGCGAAAGGGTTAACTGGGGGGCGATCAAGGGGTTAAACCTTTATTAGGGGGGTTTAGGGGGGTACCCTAGACCTACCGGGGCCTACTACTAACTGCTCTAACACTTATTAGTGTCACAAATGACACCAATGCAGTGATCAGTGAAAAATCTGAGAACTGCAATTGGTGACACAGTGACAGGGGGTGAAGGGGTTAACTGGGGGGGCAATCGAGGGGTGATCAGGGGGTGACAAGTATGCCTACGTGTACTGGTGTTAGTGTAGTGTTGTGCAACTCACGGTTAGATGTCCTCTCTCCTCTCTCTGGAACCTAAAAGAGTTCCACGAGGGGAGATGACATAATTTTCTCTGCCTGTGTTTACACTTACTGGCGAATGAGAGACTGTCCTCTGCCTGTGTTTACACTTACAGGCAGAGGACAGTCTCTCATTCGCCAGAACGATCACCAGGACAGGCCAGAAATCATTGGCCTGGGCTTGTAGACCGATCGGTTCTGAAATGAATCCGATCACCGCGGGTACCGGGAGCTCACACGCCCCCTAGGTGGCCGAGCGCCCGACGTATACCTACGGCGTTTTGCCCAGGAGAGCCGACCTGCCACAGTATAATGATGGCGGCTGGTCGGCTACTGGATAAATTATAAATAAAGGCAAAATGTTTTGTTTTTTTTAGTTTTGTATGGAGTGCAGAGAGATTATAACCCCTGTCAGGTTTGTATTGCTTTCTGTGCCACCGTTAGGGAGGTTCCCACTCTCTATTTGTCCTGTTTACCATCATCTCAAAAGTGAAAGGAAAATAAAATCCCTAATATTCTATTGTTCCCAGAACAAGAATAGAGGGGAAATCTTCCAATTGGGGCATTCATTTTGCTAACCTTGGCGACAGCCAGGGATTCCCTGACTTTGGAAGAATTTCATCTCACTTCCTGTTATGACTATGGAACAAGAAGTGAAGGGAAAACTCCCCTATGTAACACAGATGGCAAAAAAATTAAAAATAAAATAACTGAAATCTAAAATGAAAAAAAAAAAAGTTTTGCCCTTAGTTCTAGTTCTGGAAGCATTAATACAAAGTGTTTCCTGAGACCTAAATGTCATATATAAATCCCATTATAACAGATGTGGAATGCTTGTTGCTATGCTATTTCGTAGAGAAGGATACATCTCTTCCACCAGTTGTTCTTCACTTTTCTCACAATAATAACTTTTTTTTAATTCTTTGTATGAAGAAACTTTTCTTTGTAATCTACATAAAATTAGATTTCCTTTATCTGTTTCCTGTTGCATTTAAAAGAACCCAAATTTCTTTCACATACAAGAAGAATTTTTCCTCTCTATTATATTTGGCACGGGTTGCAAAAGATTGACCTTCCTGTCAGTCACATTCTGAATTGACTTTGTCCACTTGCCGAGAAGCTGGGTGACTTGTACTTGTTTACCTGAAATGGCCTTAGCCCTGCTAAGGACTGTTTCTGGTGAGAACAGTCAGAAGTCTCCAGGAAAAACATAAATGTGGTAGCATTAATTTAATGAATTAAACGCAGAGTATGAAAAACCCTCATTACATGCTATATAACATACTAACAAAACCAGTAAAGCATTTGCTTTGTGTATAGAGAATATACAGTGGGGACGGAAAGTATTCAGACCCCCTTAAATTTTTCACTCTTTGTTATATTGCAGCCATTTGCTAAAAATCATTTAAGTTCATTTTTTTCCTCATTAATGTACACACAGCACCCCATATTGACAGAAAAACACAGAATTGTTGACATTTTTGCATATTTATTAAAAAAGAAATACTGAAATATCACATGGTCCTAAGTATTCCGACCCTTTGCTCAGTATTTAGTAGAAGCCCCCTTTTCATCTAATACAGCCATGAGTCTTTTTGGGAAAGATGCAACAAGTTTTTCACACCTGGATTTGGGGATCCTCTGCCATTCCTCCTTGCAGATCCTATCCAGTTCTGTCAGGTTGGATGGTAAACATTGGTGGACAGCCATTTTTAGGTCTCTCCAGAGATGCTCAATTGGGTTTAAGTCAGGGCTCTGGCTGGGCCATTCAAGAACAGTCACGGAGTTGTTGTGAAGCCACTCCTTTGTTATTTTAGCTGTGTGCTTAGGGTCATTGTCTTGTTGGAAGGTAAACCTTCGGCCCAGTCTGAGGTCCTGAGCACCCTGGAGAAGGTTTTCATCCAGGATATCCCTGTACTTGGCCGCATTCATCTTTCCCTCAATTGCAACCAGTCGTCCTGTCCCTGCAGATGAAAAACACCCCCACAGCATGATGCTGCCACCACCATGCTTCACTGTTGGGACTGTATTGGACAGGTGATGAGCAGTGCCTGGTTTTCTCCACACATACCGCTTAGAATTAAGGCCAAAAAGTTCTATCTTGGTCTCATCAGACCAAAGAATCTTATTTCTCACCATCTTGGAGTCCTTCAGGTGTTTTTTTAGCAACCTCCATGCGGGCTTTCATGTGTCTTGTACTGAGGAGAGGCTTCCGTCGGGCCACTCTGCCATATAGCCCCGACTGGTGGAGGGCTGCAGTGATGGTTGACTTTCTACAACTTTCTCCCATCTCCCGACTGCATCTCTGGAGATCAGCCACAGTGATCTTTGGGTTCTTCTTTACTTCTCTCACCAAGGCTCTTCTCCCCCGATAGCTCAGTTTGGCTGGACGGTCAGCTCTAGGAAGGGTTCTGGTCGTCCCAAATGTCTTCCATTTAAGGATTATGGAGGCCACTGTGCTCTTAGGAACCTTAAGTGCAGCAGAAATTTTTTTGTAACCTTGACCAGATCTGTGAATTTTATTTGCTCTGACATGCACTGTGAGCTGTAAGGTCTTATATAGACAGGTGTGTGGCTTTCCTAATCAAGTCCAATCAGTATAATAAAACACAGCTGGACTCAAATGAAGGTGTAGAACCATCTCAAGGATGATCAGAAGAAATGGACAGCACCTGAGTTAAATATATGAGTGTCACAGCAAAGGGTCTGAATACTTAGGACCATGTGATATTTCAGTTTTTCTTTTTTAATAAATCTGCAAAAATTTCAACAATTCTGTGTTTTTCTGTCAATATGGGGTGCTGTGCATACATTAATGAGGACAAAAAATGAACTTAAATGATTTTAGCAAATGGCTGCAATATAACAAAGAGTGAAAAATTTAAGGGGGTCTGAATACTTTCCGTCCCCCACTGTATACCTGGTTGATCCTGCCTTCAGCTGTCCCGTCTTTGCTGTGTCCCCATTGCAACATGAGATTTTGTAGAACCACTGTTGTCATCTACTGAGCATGCTCCAGTTTAAATTGCTTTCTAAGCTCTTAATTTCTTCCTTTTTTCTTATCTGTGCGGCCCACATGACTATAGAGTCATGCATGTGGGCGTATAAACAGTGGTAAATGACCCCTCCCTCCCTCCTCCTTCATGTCCCTCCTTTGCTAAACACAAGGTGGGTGAGATATAGCATGCTAACTGATTGTATTCACTAACAAACTCACAAAAAACTTAAAGTGGTTGTAAATGCATGAAGGTAAAAAAACCTTCTGTATGCAGCAGCCCAACCCCCATCCCCCAGCCTCCCTAATACTTGCCTGAACCCACTCTCGATCCAGCAATGTCCAGGAGAGTCTTACCTCTAAGGGGACTTGCCCTACATATTGGCTCCCTCTGCTGTCAATCACAGCCAATGAGCCAATCAGAAGATAGAGGGGGCAGGGCCAAGCCACAGCTCCTTGTGTGAATGAACACACAGAGTAGCGGCTCAGTTCGGGTGTCCCCATAGCAGGCTGCTTGCTGTGGGGGCACCCGGCAGGAGGGAGGGGCTAGGAGTGCCGACGTGGGAACTGAGAAGAGGAGGATCAGGATTACACAGAACTGGTAAGTATAACATGTTTGTTATTTAGAAAATTAAAATACAAGACTTTAATATCACTTTAATTTTAATATAAATCAGTATTAAACATATCTAATGTAATTGTTAATACCTGTAAAGTAAAAAAAAAGAGCCCTGAATGCAAATGCCGTCTGAACAAAATGAAAGCTAGTGTTAATCAGTTTTGACTCCCCTACACCATATTAATGCACAAAAAATACACATTTGATGGTGGATAAAGATTTATTGGAAGCTATAAAACAGTTATTTGATATTTATAACACAATTTGAGTTGCTCGCCTAAAATTGTTCTTTACATCATGTGACTGGCACAGAACAAATCAGGGCTGTGCAGACACAGACTCACACTGTAGAGGGCATATATCAGTAATAGAAGCCCCCCCCCCCCCCCCCCCCCCAAGGATCTTTCCCTGCAGATGCCAAAGAACAGAGAAAGATCATTTGACCCACACAACAGTGCTGCAGGAACAAGGGACTTAGAGAATTTAAAAAAAAAAACAATAACAAAATACACTGGCATGATATATATATGTGTAGCACTAACTCACGAGGGAGCTGCTGATTTTCAGCGGGCTGTTACCGTCACCTTTTTCCCTGTAATTCCACCAGTACCGGGTCTAGGGTCCCGTTGAGCTTACAGTCAGACAATGGAGGCAACAGTCACTTGAGTACTTGTCCAATGCTTTAATGGGGAGTAACTAAAAGAAGTAGCAGTAAAGAGGTAGAAGAAGAGTTACAGGGAAGTTCAAATACCTTTTCTTGGTGTAGCATCAAGGAATTTAAATCTTTAGGATGAAGGTATCCTTAGCTTAGGATTAAATCTTTGCCCGCCCGGATAGGTCTCTCTCACTAACCTAGCAGCCGGTACGCAGCACGAACAAAAGTCTCTGCCACAGACTTGGGTGAAACAAAACTGTACGATCCTCTGTCACAGGATGTAGTAGTTTTTTTGACGAACAGCAAACACAGTACCAGAACCTTTAAGCCGACCCGGCAGTACTTGTGCGGTAATGTAGCTTAGGATATGTCCTCCAACCGAGTCACCAGGCCCTTCTTAAGACCAGCCTTGCATGGTCTCTTCCAAGATGGGTCCTCCCCTGGATCTTCCCGATTGTCCGGCTTCTTCCCGCAGGACAGACAGCACAGGACCATCCCAGCTATAGCAGGCCCCAGACAGACTTCTGGGCCTACTTGTACGGCTGCAGCAACGCAACCCTCCAAGCCAGAGGGCTACGGGGTAGAACTACACATACCTCTAGGCCAGGAGGGCCACAAGGCAAGAAGACCTTGAAATATGATGTCTGTCCCATAAATACCCTCTCCCAGAATGCAACTAGGAGGACCACCTCCGCCGAGTTATCTCCGGGACAGAAGAGCACTCATACACTTTAGCTTGTTGCTTTTCCAACACCGGCCCATGATAACAACGACACCCACAGGCCCAATGTGGAACTGCACGCAACACAGCCAAGCTGGAACAGAGGCTAATCTAACACTAGATTGAATCCGAACTATGTACAGAACAGATGACCCACTAAATTTACCTATAAGCGGTAGATTGAAAAATCTACCAGCGCTACATATGTTTATATATATATATAGATATATCTATATATATATAGATATATCTATATATATATAGTCATTGCTGCCCTATGACCGAGACAGATATGGATCACATAAACACGCGACAATACTTACAACATAAATAGACCTGAAGTGTGCCTTGGTGGTCTGGTCAGTATGCCAAGAAAAGAGGGCATACCCAAGATAGGTAATGGGTTGTTATGGAGAAGGATGAGTTGAGAAGTGCCCTGAAAAAGGGAAGGGAGGGAGGGTGTCGCGCACTGAGACCGACAGAGAGCATGGCCAAGTGGGCTGCTTAAATACCCCTAGGGCTCCGCCCATAAATTCTGGCCACCATACTGGCCTTCTTATTTATGGTCGTGGCCCTATGACTAAGACAGATATGGATCACATAAACATGCGACAAGACCTACAACATAAATAGACCTGAAGTGTGCTTTGGTGGTCTGGTTGGTATGCCAAGAAATGGGGGAAAAGACTCAGATAGGGGTATAACTCTTTATTGATTCTTGTAGTTATTGAGCCGGCTTGGTGAAGGCCTGTGCCATTACCACCTGAGGATTTGGGATCTATGTAGCAAAGCAAGCAGACTTCCATCTGCCTAATTTCTTGATCACGTGGTCTGTTGCTACATGCTGGGATACAATTGAAGCTGCTCCAATCCAGAAGGAATGTCCAGAGAACTGACTGGAGTTAAAGCCCAAGTTGCCTAGGAGGATCCTGACATGCCTGATAAATTGGCTGCCACTCAGGGGGCTGGATGGAAAGGGTAGCAACGGACTACCACCTGATTGGCTGGGTAGATGGGACAGGAGCTGGTCGAGCACCGTCACTGGGCACCAGGCATTGTTAGTCTGAAACAGGTTGATGTCAACTCCGGGACTGGTTTGTTGAGTTTTGGAGACTGTAAGATGAAGGGTGTAATGGTTCTTAATGGTTCTTAGATGGCTGCTTGGATGACTAGGCTGGGCAAAGCCCCAAATGGAGAACGAGTAAGGATTTCAGACATGATGTCCCTGAAGATGGCACTCGTGATAGGTAGGCATTTGCCACTAGCTACGGGCTGGTGCTTCTGTATGCCCCGTATGAGGGACCTGACTGCATGGGCCCTGAATACTGACGGTTTACTGTGGTCTTGTAAGGACAGAAAATGCTGAACGCCGGTTAGGTATAGCCTGATGGTATTGTGAGAAAGGGCCAGCTGCGTGTGGCAATATGATATGAAGGCTAGGACGTGTCTAACTTCACCTATCTCTGCCTCGGAGCAAGAGGCCAAAAACTTGCGGTAAGTGTTCCAAGCTGTGCGATAGGCCTTCAGTGTTGCGTGCCAAGGAGTGGTTAACGACCTGGGTTGCAGCGGCAAGGTGTGACTTTAGTCCATTGTCAGCAACAACCAGGGTGGGACAGGAATAGTCATTGGGTCCACTCCAGGCTCCTGGTGGAAAAACAAAGTAAAGTTGAAACAGAACAGCACATCAGCTGCGATATTGCATTTCCCTGGAACATGTTTGCAGAAAGTATTAAACTGGTGATGGAGTAACAACTGCATGAGCCAGCCCAGGAAGGACATGATGGGGAGTGACTTGGACCTGTCCTTATTGATGATGTCGGCCGTGGCCTGATTGTCTGTGGTGAAGACCACCGTTTGTCCTGTCCAGGTGTGGCCCCAGACCTGGGCAGCTGCCATGATGGGATACAGCTCGAAGAGTGATGAAAACTGAGTGAAACCAGGGATTAAGAGGATTTCTGGGGACCAAGGTTTGGCGAACCAGTGTCAGACGAAAATGGCCACAAAGCCCATGGAGGCTGCGGCATTGGTGACCACCTGTGGTGACTGAGCTGATACTACCGGGATGAACATTGAAATTCCATTCCAGCTGGTGAGGAACTCGTCCCACGTGGCTAAGTCTGCTACTGCTGCTTGATCTAGTTTGAGAACTCGGTCTGGATCTTGCACTGATGTGAGAAGGACTAAAAGCCGTGATATAAAGGACCGTCCTTGAGGAATAATCCTCATCGCGAAGTTGAGCATCCCTAGTAAGGATTGCAACTGCCTCCTGGTGCACCCTTGTGACAGGGTGAAGTCGTGGATAACTGTCTTGATACAGGCTAGTTTGTCAGGAGGCAGGCTAGCTTTCATGGCATGTGTGTCCAGAATGACACCTAGAAAGGTGAATGTGCTGGGCCTTCCACTTTATGCTTAGCTATAGGCGCGTTGAGATTTTGAACACTATTCTCAACTTGTCTAGATCTGCCGCGGGTGTGCCTGGTTGCTCGATGAGCAGGAATTCATTGAGGTAGTGGATGACCGTGTGACAGCAGGCCTGGTGAGACAGAATCCCTGTGAAGGCCTGAGCAAAGATGTCGAACAGCCACGGGCTGCTCTTGGACCCGAAGGTCAACTTGGTGGGGAAGTAGTAAGACTCCCTCCACTTAATACCGTGCCATCGCCAGAGGGACGGTTCGATAGGGAGGAGTTTGAACGCATCAGATCATATCTGCTTTGGATAGCCAGGCGCTGGGTCCTATCCTAATGATGGCTTGGATGGCCAGGTCAACTAAGGCGTACTTGAGGGAAAATTCCTTGGAGGGAATCAGGGAGTTCAGGCTCGGGATGTGAGAAGAGTGAGGTGCAAACAATTCGTACACTAAGCAGAGTTTATTAGAGAACTTGCCCTTAAGCCCAATAGGGCTGACTCTCCAGACTGGGAAAGGTGACTGTGGGAAGGGGCCGATGATGAAGACTTTATCGAGTTCTGTCTGTAGTAAGAGTCTATTGCTTGTCCGTTGATAGCCGCCAACTGGAGGTTCCTGCATTTGTGGGTAGTGAGGGGTGAGGTGGTGAGGCCCGGTGTGGAACCCTGCTGTGAAGCCGTGCACCAGGAACAGGCCAGTTAGGGGGTGGGGTGTGTAGAGAGGTAGAAGCCCAACCAACAGACATCTATCCGGCCTAGTCAGGATTTTCCCTCCTGTTTCAGTTGACAGGTGGCCCTCGGGTGAGCTTTATGGCATGCTGTACAAATATGGAGTAGACTGCACTGGCCATGAAAGCATTCGCCGTGAATGAAATTGTTACAAATGGTGGCTCCCCCTAGAGAAAGGATAGGCCATCCTAGTCTGTCCACTGCCGCGGCTGACCAGGGGCTGGCAAGCCCTAACCGGTGCCGGAGGAGGAGGGGGGGTAGAAGGGACGCCTTGTGACTGCTTCAGATCACCAATTGCATTGTGGGTAGCGGACTGGCAATTAGTACAGAGCGGGGAGCGGAGGCCTCTCTGTGTCAGAAACGCTCCAGTCCGTCTTGACCTGGAACTGGCTCAGCCTGGTAGCTGCCTTGGCCGAAAACAATCGGTGGTAATCGTAAAAGGCGTGCCCTCCATACTTGTAACCTAAGTTTAACGCTACTGGAGATGATATTGCGTGATTGCAAGGGTCTCAATGAATATGGGGTTGTTGAGCCGATATTGCGTGGTAGCAAAGGTCTCAATGATTATGAGGTTGTTTGAGATGATATTGCGTGGTTGCAAGGGTCTCGATGAGTATGGGGTTGTTTGTGGCGATATTGCGTGGTTGCAAGGGTCTCGAGTGTCTGGCTGCTGAGACGATATTGCGTGGTTGCAAGGGTCTTGATGAGTGTCAGGCTGCTGAGACAATATTGCGTGGTTGCAAGGGTCTCGATGAGTATGAGGATGTTTGAGACGATATTGCGTGGTTGCAAGGGTCTTGATGAGTGTCAGGCTGCTGAGACAATATTGCGTGGTTGCAAGGGTCTCGATGAGTATGAGGATGTTTGAGACGATATTGCATGGTTGCAAGGGTCTTGATGAGTGTCAGGCTGCTGAGACGATATTGCGTGGTTGCATGAGTCTCAATGAGTATGAGGTTGTTTGAGACGATATTGCATGGTTGCAAGGGTCTTGATGAGTGTCAGGCTGCTGAGAAGATATTGCGTGGTTGCATGGGTCTCGGTGAGTATGAGGTTGTTTGAGTTGATATTGCGTGGTTGCAAGGGTCTCAATGAGTATGAGGTTGTTTGAGACGATATGGTGTGGTTGCAAGGGTCTCCATGAGTATGAGCCTGCTGAGACGATATTGTGTGGTTGCATGGGTCTCGAGTATGCATTTGATGGCACAGTGGTTGCGTTTGATGGCACAGTGGTGGCAATTGATGGGCACAGTGGCTGTGTTTGATGGCACAGTGGCTGCGTTTGATGGGCACAGTGGCTGCGTTTGATGGCACCGTGGCGGCAATTGATGGGCACAGTGGCTGCGTTTGATGGGCACAGTGGCTGCGTTTGATGGCACCGTGGCGGCAATTGATGGGCACAGTGGCTGCGTTTGATGGCACAGTGGCTGTGATTGATGGCACAGTGGCTGCGGTTGATGGTATAGTGAGGCTGCAGTTGATGGGGTTTTTTTTCAGAATTTTTTAGTTTGTTTGCACCCCCCCATAAATTGTGAGCACCAGCCACCACTGTACTTCTCCCATCAATCCACTACGTAAAAGAGATAAACACAGGAAGACATGTTTGAAGAATGTTATAGGGGCGTGTCCAGAGGGTGGTGATAAATAGCGTATCTTCTGAATGGTCTGCAGTTGTAAGTGGGGTGCCCCAGGGCTCTGTCCTGGGACCAATTCTGTTTAACTTGTTCATAAATGATATAGAGGTTGGTATAAATAGTTCAATGATAAATAGCTGATAATGCAAAGCTAAGCAGGACAATAACTTCACAACAGGATATAACAACTCTACAGGAAGACCTTGATAAAATAGAGCGGTGGGCAACACATGACAAATGGGGTTCAATGTTGGAAAATGTACAGTTATGCACTTGGGGGCTAAAAATATGAATGAAAATTACACACTAGGGGGGAGAACCTCTGGGGGAATGGAGGATGGAGAAAGATTGGGGGGGTCCTAGCATATCACAGGCTCAGCAATAGCATGCAATGCCGAACTGCAGCAGCAAGGCCAGTAGACTATTGGCATGCATTAAAAAAGGTATTTACACATGAGACAAAACTCTGGTTTGGCCACACCTTGAGTATGACGTCCAGTTCTAGCCTCCAGTCCTCAGAAGGGATGTGCTGGAACTGGAGAGGGTCCAGAGAAGAGCAACAAAACTAATAAGGGGCCAGGAGGATCTCAGTTATAGGGAACCTTTACAATCAATAAACGTATTCTCCCTGTGATAGAAATGCTTAAGAGGAGATATGACAATGATTTATAAACATCTTAATGGTGATTCCAGCATAGAGAGGAAACTATTTAGTCTCAGGTCACTCAAGAAGACGCGTGGTCACAAAATGAAGTCTGACAAGATGTGGCTCAACCTTAAACTGCATATGGGATTCTACTGTTATGCCGATCGGACTTCTCGTCGGAAAAAGATATGACAGCTTTTCCGACGGGATTCCGCTCAAGTTTGCCTTGCATACACACGGTCACGCAAAAGTTCACTGAAATTACGACCGTCAAGAACGCGGTGACATACAACACTATGACGAGCCGAGAAAATTAAGTTCAATGCTTCCGAGCATGCGTCGAATTGTTTCCGAGGGATTTTGCGCATCGGAATTGCCACAGATGATCACATTTTCGGATAGGAACTTTTCCCGACCGAAAAATTGAGAGCATGCTCTCAATCTTTTGCTGGCTGGAATTCTGCCAGCAAAAAAACGATGGAGCATACACACGGTCACATTTTCCAATGGTGAACTCTCATCGGTCTTTTGCGAAAGTCTTTTTGCCAAAATTCCGATCATGTGTATGCGCCATTAGAGCGGTAAGGATGTGGAACTCCCATTCACAAGCAGTGGTTTCAGCAGGTAATGTCGCTAATTTCAAAACAATTCTTAGATGGGCATCTTATTGAACACAATATACAGGGATATAGGAAGTGGCAGATACATAATACACCACATCTAAGAACTGGTAAGCTGCAGTAGTTTACATTTTTTGCTTTGGTGTTTAGCTATGCTTTGGTTGCTGCTGGCAACAAGAACAGTTCTCTCCTCAGTCTCTTTCATGTAATATTCCCATTGATTCCCATTGTGTGTGCAGCAGAAGACAGAGATCTGATTATATTGTAGTGTTTGCTTATTTTGGTGGCTGTGGTTCCAAAGTTGGAAACAGTAGACAAGGAACCCTAGGCAAAATATTACACTGTACCTGAATCAGTAGCATGTCTCCGCTCTCTTCAAAAGACAGCTGGATGGTGCTGGCACAATATAAATAAACTCATTATTAAAGGAAAACCTCATTAAAGTCATGGAATGGTTTACATTCACACAATTGAAATGCGGAAACAATTATGGTTCAGCTGCTCACATTAATAGGTCACATCCAAAACATAATCCTCCCATTATTCACTAGTTTAAACTAACCGTTAGTAGCATTTACAATAAACTCATCAACAGGAAAGTAGTAATTTGTAACATTAGTCATTTTTTAGCATTGTAGCAACAAAAATATATTGTGGCCCATAATTAAAACCCATGAGGCTTTGGAGTTGTAGGTACAAGCTGGTCATAATATGAAATTTTATTTTTTAAAAATGTACAAAGAAAAGTCCTTCTACAGGCAATGATAATTCACCTAAAAATGTTTGTTATTACCTTGCAGAGCATGTTATACTCACATTAGTCCCCCATCTGTATCCTATACCAATGCCATTTTTGGGTGCAGGGCACTGATAATCCAACGCTGGAGATGTGCCCATGTCGCTAGTCCCCGATGGTCCCCTTGTGCTGACTTCATTGCCTGCAGACTCTCTTCTGGATCCTGAGGGTACCCTGGTGCTGGATAACCAAAAGGGTTGAGCAGTTAAAGTGATTGTAAAACCTTGTTTTTTTTTTTTTAAAAATATAACATTCTTACCTCCACTGTGCAGTGCGTTTTGCACAGTGTGGCCCCGAACTTCGTCTTCTGGGGTCCCCCGGCGGCGCTCGCTGGTCCTCCTCACATGGGTAAACCCCCTGGGAGAAGCGCTCCCGAGTCCAGCATTTGCACGCATAGACACAGAATGCTGGACTTGGCCCCGCCCCCCGTGTCATTGGATTTGATTGACAGCAGCGGGAACCAATGGCTGCGCTGCTATCAATCTATCAAATCAAGAGCTGAGAACCCTGGGCAGAGAGGTAGAGCACATCTCCACTGAGGGAATGAACGGGCTCAGGTGAGTAAAACGGGGGGGCTAGGGGGGCGGTCAGCATCAGAAGTTTTTTCACCTTAATGCATAGGATGCATTAAGGTGAAAAAACACGAGGGTTTACAACCTCTTTAAGCAATCCACCAGTTTTAATTTATCTCAGAGAATAATAAGGGCAGTACCTAAAAGTTAAGGGTTTTTGTTTACTTAGCTCAAAGTCCTTATCACAGTTATTTAGATTACTAATTTAGAAGGAACAGTGATCTCAATCTTCAATTTCTCTTCAACATGCACTAGCCACCCCCATACTTAAAAAGTCCTCACTGGACACCACCGATCTCAACAATCTCCTTGCTCCTCTTTTGTATCCAAACTCCTTGAACGTTTAGTCTACAACAGACTGAGCAACAATCTCACTGAGAATAACCTTCTTGATTGCCTTCAGTCTGGATTTCTCCCTCAACACTCCACAGAAACTGCTCTCCTAAAACTCACGAACGATCTGCTAACGGCTAAATCCAATGCACACTATTCTGTACTCCTACTCCTTTACCTCTCTGATGCCTTTGACACAGTGGACCACGCCCTACTCCTCAAAAAACTCCATGACTGTATTTTTTAGATGGTTCTCATCCTACTTAACCAACCGCACCTTTAGCGTTACTTACAATTCTGCTTCCTCCTCTTCCTTTCTCTGCCGGGGTTCCCCAAGGTTCTGTTCTTGGACCTCTCCTATCCTCAATCCTATCCTCAATCTACATCTTCTCCCTGGATCAGCTGATAGCCTCCCATGGTATACAATACCATCTCTATGCTGACGACACCCAAATTTATCTCTTTACCCCTCAGCTCACTCCCTTAGTCTCCTCATGTATCACTAATTTACTAACAGACATATCAGCCTGGATGTCACATCACTTCCTCAAACTCAATCTATCCAAAACCGAGCTAATAATATTTCATCCCCCACGTGCCTCTTCCCCTGATCTCTCTGTTAAGATCGATGGCACAACTATCAACCCATACCCCATGCCAAGGTTCTAGGTGTAATCCTGGACTCTGAACTATCCTGTTGGCCCACCAATCACTTTCCAAATCTTGCCGTCAACCTCAACCTCTCCAACATCTCCATATTACGCTCTTTCCTAACCAACGATACCACAAAGCTCCTAATTCATTCCTGATCATCTCTCACTTCAACTACTGCAACTCCCTCCTCACTGGATTACGTTTATCCCCCTATCCCCCTTCAGTCCATCATGAATGCTGCTGCCAGACTCATCCACCTTACCAACCGTTAAGCGTCTGCTACTCCTCTCCGTCCATCCCTCCACTGGCTTCTACTCACCCAACAAATTAAATTCAAAATGCTAACAACAACTTACAAAGCCTTCCACAACTTTGCCCCCAGCTACATCCATCACTAACCTTGTCTCAAAATACCAACCTAATCGCTCTCTTCGTTCCTCCCAAGACCTCCACCTTTTGATTATCAAAACATGTATTTCTGATTTCGTATATGTATATATCACACTTGTTTAATAATAATAAGGTAAACAGAGTAAGCATAGTCAAAACAAGCCAGAGTTCAGTAACCGGATCGGGTAGTCAGCCAAGCAAATGTCAGAGAGCCAGAGATAAACGTAGTAGTACAGCAAGCAGGATCAGGAGCCAGAAGGTACGTCAGCCGAGCAAGTCTTCAACAGGAACGCAGGAGAAAGTCTCTGTGATGTTGACAAAGGCAAAGGCAGAGATCAAGTGAGCTGGACAGCTTTAAGTAGGCAGGACTGACGAGCAGAATCAACAACAGCTGGGTAACTGTGTAGACAGATGGGAGCTGGCAATTAGCTGACAGCTGAACGGCCAGCTCAGAGAAGGAAGGGCTGAGCCCAGCCCTGACAATATTCTGTTAGAAGTCATATTGTGTAACAATTGTCTTGATTGTGCTCAAAGGCTATTTACGCCTTCATTTGCAAAGAATGCTATCTCTGCCTTTGAAGATAGCCTTAGAATTGACAAGCTTATGTGAATGACCATCTGCATATCAATGAATGTCACCAGAGTATTAAGATTTGACTTAAAAGGAACTTTTTTGTAAGACATATAAATTTGTATCAGCTGTACTAGGGAGTAGGGATTAGCCAAACACCCCCCGGTTCAGCTCGCAGTAGAACATGCGAATAGGCAAAAAATTTGTTCGAACACCGTTAGAGTCTATGGAACACGAATGTGAAAAATCAAAAGTGCTCATTTTAAAGGCTTATATGCAAGTTATTGCCATTAAAAGTGTTTTGGGGACCCGGGTCCTGCCCCAGGGGACATGTATCAATGCAAAAAAAAGTTTTAAAAACTGACATTTTTTTGGGAGCAGTGATTTTAATAATGCTTAAAGTGAAACAATAAAAATGAAATATTCCTTTAAATATCGTGCCTGGGGGGATGTCCTTAGTATGTCTGTAAAGTAGAGCATCTTCCCATGTTTATAACAGTGCCACAGCAAAATGAAATTTCTAAAGGAAAAAATGTAATTTAAAACTGCTCGCAGCTGTAATGTATTGTCGGATCCCGGCAATATGGACAAAAATACCAAAAATACAAAAAAAAGTCCATATCCTCTTTCACTCATCTGCTTCCGCATAATACAAAAAGTCATGTAAAGGATAGCTCCAAACCAAAGAAAGCTCCAGGCCCTGATGGCCTTACTCCAATCTATTACAAAACCTTTTTTGAGACGCTCTCTAAACCGCTAGTAGCTGCACTTAATTCGATTACGAAAGGCAACTCCTTCCCTATAGATTCCCTCAGAGCTTACATATCTCTCATCCCTAAAGAGGGAAAGGACCTGCTTCGGTGTGGGAACTATCGACCGATAGCTTTACTGAACACCGACTTGAAACTGTTTGCCAAGATCTTGGCGAACAGACTGCTCCCACACATACCAAGCCTAATCCACAAAGACCAAGCAGGCTTTGTTCCCCAACGAGAACCCCGCGACAACACAATTAGGGTGCTTAACCTTATACATGCCGCGAGGACCTCACGGCAACCCCTTCTCCTGCTGTCAACAGATGCGGAGAAGGCTTTCGACCGGGTAGATTGGACATTTGTTAGGGCTACTCTAGAGCATATTGGTCTCCGTGCGTCGATGCTCAGTTGGATATTGTCACTTTACTCCAACCCCACAGCCGCGGTTAGGGTTAATGAAACCAGGTCGGGTTACTTCAACATTCGGAATGGCACCCGGCAGAGCTGTCCCTTATCCCCCCTAATCTTTATACTTACTCTGGAACCTCTGCTATGTAAGATACGGGCAAACCCCCATGTTGAGGGCTTCCGCAAAACATCAGGGGCCCACAAGGTCGCCGCTTTTGCAGATGACCTTATCTTCTTTTTAGCTGACCCCATTGCCTCGCTCCCCGTTCTGCTCCATTCCTTGCGGGAATATGGGGCCTTGTCCTTATTCAAAATAAACATGTCTAAATCTTCTATGCTCAACATCACACTGGGCTTGCACACTATCCGACAATTGCGCTTGGAATACCAGTTCCACTGGGCAACTGATACCATTCCTTACCTAGGAGTGGCTATCACCTCGGACCCTGCCAACCTCTACCAAGCAAATTTTGCCACTCTACTTCACAGACTCAAAACAGATCTGCAGCAATGGCACTCCCTCACTTTAACGTGGTTTGGACGCTGTAATGCCATCAAGATGACAGCACTCCCGAGGGTGCTCTATCTGCTGCAGGCTCTCCCCATACGTCTCCCACCCTCTTTCTTCAAGCAAATCGATGCATTGTTTCGAGAATTTGTCTGGTCGCACAGGCAGCCACGCATTAAACTACAACTACTCTATATGGCGAAACGCAGGGGAGGGGTGGGACTACCGGATGTGAAAGCATACTACAGGGCAACGCATCTCACCAGACTAATAGACTGGTATTGTCATGCAGAGGCCAAACAATGGGTTACAATGGAGTTAGAAGACTCCGGTGGTACAGCCAAGAGTTGGCCGTGGCTTTCCACTCCGATTCCGAAGACCATTGCCGACCACTCAACCCTAGGAAACACACTGCAAGTTGCCAGAGAAACCTTTCGTAAAACCTTGGTATCACCCATTCCCTCTCCCATGGTGCCGATTCTAGGCAACCCAGACTTCCTTCCAGGCTGCCAGGGTCCAATTTACAGATCCTTGTCAGGAGAGAATAGATGGCCTCACCTTCACGACTTTCTGGGTCCCAATGGCTGGCTCGGGGCGGCTGCCGGATTGGAGGATCTTGATCCGCCATTGGACTTTCTGAGTGGACTCCAACTGCGTAACTTTATACGCCGATGCGCTCGGACTCTGGGTCCCCCACGCCCACTTACGGAGTTGGAACGTATATGTCATCGCAGAGAGCCCATACGCCACTCTCTATCCTTGATTTACTCATCTCTGATTGCTCCGGCAGAGGGCTTTGTGCCCCCCTTCCTCGCTAAGTGGGAGACTGAATTGGGAGTTTGCTTTGATGAAACACAAGGGGAAAAGATTTTACATTTCGCCCAAAAATCCTCTCTGGCCACAAGGGTTCAGGAGACATGTTACAAAATTGTGACTAGATGGTACAGAGTGCCATCCACCCTACATCGGTTCTTCCCGCAGGTTCCAAGTCTGTGTTGGCGTTGTGGAGCAGGTGAAGGAACAATGCTCCACATTTTCTGGGACTGTCCCAAGATTAAACCTTATTGGCGGGAGGTGACAAGTACGATCAAGCATCTGACAGGTGTCACTTTAGAGGGGGATCCTGGGGCGTGTCTGCTGCACCTCTCTAGACGTCCAATCAAGAAGTATAAAGCCTCCCTCACTATTCAATTACTAAATGCTGCTAAGGCCTATATCCCTCTATTTTCGAGATCGGAAACCCCACCAACGAAGGTCCAGTGGTATGCCAGGGTTAACGAACTGCGTGATATGGAAGATCTTACGGCCACCTTGCATGACAGGGAGGAGGCTTTTCGGGAGACATGGCGTCCCTGGCAACACTTAATTTATTCCGAAGCTTTCCTCCGGGAGGTAACTTAGCTTGAACATCCCCTGGTATGGGGGCCCCGCCTGGCTGGGGGGTCACACCACCGCTTCTCCTCCTTACCCCTCCCCCTCCTCCCCTCCTCCCTCCCTCTCTTCCCCATGTTTCTCCCCCACTTTTGCCTCTTCGCTCTTTACCTTCCGTTCTCTTCTAGCCCCCCTCATCCCTCTTGTGTTTTTACCCACTTCCCTACACTCATCCGGCTAAGGGAAGGTCTGGTCAGATATACTGTATATCATGGTTTGCATTGCACTATGGTAGTTACCCTCTGCCGGACTCTACTGATCTGCGAGGGATTCTTTATCCCTGGTCAGTGGAGAGTTTCTTTCTTCATTCTGTTGTTTTATTTAATTACCTGTCGGATAAGGACAATTACACGATCTGATAGACTGTAAAGGGCCAATCTCAGGGAATTACTTTTATATGGGTATTAGGATAGTTATTGCATCAGACTCTTTCATTCAGTCAGGTTCCATATCTACCCTAAAGATTGTGTAATCAAGAGAAATGTTTATTTGTACGTTAATATTGACATCAGATTCTGTTAAAGGCTTATCCTTACTTTTGTTTTACATTATACATAAAAGCTATATGTGGTTTTGGTACTGTGTACATCAAACTGTAACATGCACTTTTGGAAAATAAATGAATTTAAAAAAAAAAAAAGTCATGTAAAGAGAAAAATAAGAAATCAATCAAAAAAATCTAAAAATTAAAACTGGAAGAAAAGATATACCAAGGTCTGTAAATTTTAAGTGAAAGCGCTATCCAAAGCCTTAAATATGGCTCCTGATCCGTAGCAGCAACACATTCCAAATCCTTGAGTATTAGACCTCCTACAAGAAATCAATATATCAAAAAGGGGGGATAAGGCCAAAACAGCCATAAATCAAAAATGTATATATAAAGTCTTCCAGATAGAACAAAGCTTACCCTATGGACAAAGAAACCCTCTGTCTCTGCGTCACCCCGCTCTGCAGTGCTCAGACTGCTCAGAGCGGGGGCCTATTTCAGTGATGGCGCCAGACACCCGCACCTGCGCAGTAACTCGTAAGAGCACATGTGCGATGGGCGTCTCCGGCCGGGAAATAGTGGAACGCATGACGCGGCCCCACGGCCAGGAGGGGGCGGCACCATGCGCCCCACACCAAACCACCAAAGAGACAGCCAAATGAAATAGGAGCAAACGGAACTTAAACTGAAAAACAAAAAATTTAACAAAAACAAAAAATAACTAATCCGCTCTATCTAGGAGAATTCATGCAATCACAGGTTAGCAAGATGTCTGTCTTAAATTTTGAATCTCTCGTGTAGTTATGGCAAGAAAGGCCTTTAATTTAGAATTTAAATTTGGAGAGGGAAATTTATTTGACTTCTTTTTTAAGTTAGATTTACCCGAAATTCCGCTAGTAGTTTGGGTGATTTGTTCCTCTAGTAAAGCCTCGATGTCTATCTTGTCTATCAGATCACTATTTTCCTGATCCTCCAAAAGGGAGATCAGATCATCTAAGGCTTTCTTTTCCTGTGCTGATGCTTCTTCCCCATGTGTAGGCTTTGCAAATAAACATTTAAGAATTAACTTACAGGCAAAAAGATGGAGATCTTTGATGATCTCAAAGGTATCAATGTAAGAGGTGGGGCAAAAGGTAAATCCTTTTTTCAATATTACAATCTCATCATCTGATAATGTATAATCCGATGAATTAATAATACTTAGACCATCTTCAGTTTGCTCATCCTGTACCTCATGTCAATAAGCGTCTGAGGGTCCGCCCGTGGTGGGTTCCACGGGGTGGGGGGTCCTCAGATTGCCGACCCTGCCCATGGGGGGCCACCACGCGAGTTACCTGCCCTAGGTGTGTGTTCAGTGCCCACCAACACTGAAGTCGATTGTGTAGACATCGTGGATTCTGTGATGTGCTTTTTGTTGTTTGCTCCCGTCCCCGGAGAATGCCATTTATGCTTCTGGGTTGCTTTTCGTTCCTGCGATGTCTGTGAGAATGCAGAAGAAATAGAGTTTAGAGATGAATTAGATCCCTTCCCTTTATTCCAATTTTTTAGATTGGTTTTTCCTTGTTTTCGTGTCTGAGTATTTCTCTTTTGCCAGCGATATGCATTACCCTCTCTAAAGACTGTTTTGTCCCTCCAGAATTTTCTGTCCTTTGTGGTTATCAATTCCTTGACCATCTGATCTATATGGGTTTTTATCCCCTCCTCCTGTTCTCTATATGTAGGTAAATTCTTAAAAACCACCTGCACCTGAAAACAACTTGAGATCTGGACTTACGTGAATATCTTGGTTTAGTGGATTTTATTACAGGATTTTCTCCAAAAGTGGAGGAGATTTCAGCTACCTGGTCATCCTGCTTTCCGGCTCAGCCATTATGTTTTGATAGCTGCATCTCCCAGCAGAAGCAGCCCTAAAAGGTAGCAAAACTCGGGTGTCTTCTCCTGAGACCCTCTTTGTCCTCTTCATCTTAATGGTTAGGTGCATTTTACAGTTCAGAAGTGCAAGCCCCATCCTAGTCCTGTGCTGTCAAACTTTACAGGACAAATTAAACTTTAGTAAAGTTGTCCTTTAATATGACAGGCGGCCCAACTGGTCTAATGCTTATCTTCCTTCCCGAGCCATCGATCAGTCCTCCAACAAGGTCCTGACCTACTCTTTATATTGAGCATGCTTGTTGTCACCCTATCCATTCCCATGGTAAGCTGTACTGCAAGGGACCACTGGAGGCTGCCATAAGTAGTTTATTTACAGGAAATAATGAATGCATACCCAGAATTTGGAGGCCAAAGGAGACTGAAAAATCAGGCAGTATGGTATGCATTATCCCAGACAGGCTGCATTTAGGGCGATTGGTGGATTTATTAAAGACAACTTTACTAAAGGTGAGGTTGTCCTTTGAATTAAAATGTTTACCTCCCTGATGTCTAAACATCAGTAACATGTTTCCTCTGGAGCCCCCTGTGTAATACTGCACATATGCTAGGCTTATGCAGCACTTGGCAATAAAGTGTAGTGCCCTGTACACACGGTCGGACATTGATCAGACATTCCGACAACAAAATCCTAGGATTTTTTCCGACGGATGTTGGCTCAAACTTGTCTTGCATACACACGGTCACACAAAGTTGTCGGAAAATCCGATCATTCTGAACGCGGTGACGTAAAACACGTACGTGGGGACTATAAACGGGGCAGTAGCCAATAACTTTCATCTCTTTATTTATTCTGAGCATGCGTGGCACTTTGTGCTTCGAATTTGTGTACACACGATCGAAAATTCCAACAACGGATTTTGTGGTCGGAAAATTTTATAGCCTGCTCTCAAACTTTGTGTGTCGGAAAATCCGATGGAAAATGTGTGATGGAGCCCACACACGGTCGGAATTTCCGACAACAAGGTCCTATCACACATTTTCCGTCGGAAAATCCGACCGTGTGTAAGGGGCATAACAGTTTCTGCCCTGCACATGTGCTAAACTAAATATCAGGAAAAGGCAGTCTGATAACATATCCGGGTTGGGGGTATATTTTCAGGCACATACTAGAAGGAAATTTGCATTTTATTTCTTTTATTACCCTTGTGCACAAAATGTATACATTATAGAACTTGTTTCAATTTACTTCTCAGTGAAGAACTGTGCTATTCCCAGGAGCTGATTTACCATGTGGTAAACTGACCCCAAAAGACCTTCTTGGGTTGCCAACTACCAGTCCAGTGCCCTCCACTGTACCGCTGTCATCGCAGCCTGCTGTCTATTGATAACCATGATATGACTTGGCTTTGCAAGCTGCTGTTGATGACAGAAATAGACTATCCCTGCAGCTCTTCCAAATGTACATTACATAACACGGAGCCATTGAAGAAGAGCCACCTGTAGTAAATACTGCTCAGATGGGCTAAATGTACTGGAGCATGAGAGCTGAAGAGTGATCCACAAATCATGTAAATTTTGAATAGCTCCTAATTGTCTCTCATTTGGAAGGATTGCCCCTCTTTTGGAACCAAGTCCCCCTGTCTTTCTTTCTTTCACAGTTGTCCCTCTTTTGGTCCAAAGACATGCTGGTAGGTTAATTTGCTCCTGTCTAAAGTTGGCCATACATTATGCTAACTTTGTCCAGTTCCTGATGAACTGACCTAAATTCACCTTTAGATGACGCCTCAGATGACGTCTTGATGACGAAACGCGTAAGGCGTGGTCACGTTGGTACGCATACGTCGCGGTTAAGCTTCTGTTAGTTTACTTCCGGTTTTCGGCAGTTCGGCTGTGGAACGCAAGCCGCTGCCTCGCTACTGTTTCAGCCAGCGGCCCTACACTAGCCGGCGGAACAGGTTTATCTGCTAGTCAGACTTTACTGATTTTAACTAATTTGTGTAAGCTGACTGAATAAATAAAAGTCATTTTGGATTTACACTATGAGGCTCCTCTCTTCTCCATATATGGACACGCTCTGGTGGACTTTTTTAAAGGACTAGTGATAACCTAACCAGGAAGAAGATCACGGAAACACAGAGGGGGACACCGATCGATTTCCTGCCAGTGGATTGACTTTCATTTGCCCATTACCCCTGCAGAGGTTGGGCTTTCCGGTGAGTGGGGACACATATGGGGGTTCCAGAGGAGGAGATTATACAACGACCACAATCATTTACACAGGATTTTTTTGGAAGCAAAGTCACTTTTCACAGAGTTTCTTCCTTCTTATTTTTACATATATAGAACTTTAAATCTGCTTGGACACTTATATCATTTGGATTTGATTTTTGAAAATTCTGCCACATTACCACATCAATTATATTATTGTTTATATCTGTGCATTTTTGGGGTATTTTTTGGGTATTTTTTATGCTTTTTCCTTTGCGATTTTGTAAACTAGCACTAATATTACGCACATATTTATACATTATTTTTGTTTCCCTTTTTGAGTGCACGTATTTCTTTTAGGATTATCTACACCGCATTTGCACTTGACTTTTTAATCATACGTTGTTTATATTATGTGTTGTTTTACACCTGTGGCACATACACGTGATATGTTGTTTGTTTACGATTTGTTCATAGTATTTCTTATATACTACCACCACTTTGTAGGATATTAGTATTCTATTACATACATTTTTGAACAGCGCCACATTCCCCACCAGAGATTTCTAAATTCGCCTTGTGCCCCCTTCTACCTGTCAACATTTGACTAAAACATTTAAGAAGCCAGGTGCAAAAAGTGTTGGCCAAACAGCACCTGCATCCAATTAGATGCTGCCAGTGTTTAGGATAGTTTGATAGCCAGAGGAGCCTCTCAGATCAGGAAACACTGACACCAACGATCTTTTCAGTTATCTGTTGTCGGAAATTCCGAGCGTGTGTACACAAGTCCAAGGCACAAAATTCCACGCATGCTCAAAGTCAAGTAGAAGACAGAAGCACTCGGTCTGGTAAAACTAGCGTTTCGTAATGGAGATAGCACATTCGTCACGCTGCAAATTTTTTAATATTTCAATGCAGCGCATTCTCTTCTGCTTTATAATGCTAGAATAATTAAGTTGTTTTGCTGCTGATATTCACACAGAGTTCTGACAAACTGATTTCTTTATTATTTCTCGTGATCTCCTGAATAATCTTTTTTTTTTTTTTCGCCAGATCTCCATAATAATATTTTTATAGTGATCTACTTTTTTTTTTATCAAGTTTTCCAGATTTTTTTTTTTTTATAGTGATCTCCATAATATTTTTTGTCGTTTTGTGTGTCAAGTTACCACAACACCATTATTATCAAAGAGGTTGGTTGGTTGGTGTTGGTGTCCCTTGTTAATTTGACATTGTATTTTTGAAATGTACCTTTCTACTCACAAACAAACTATCCTTTTTGAACTAAAACACATAGCCAAGGATTTGTAAAAAAAAAAAAAAAAGAAATTTATTAGGGGTCATAACAAAATAAAAAGGAAGGCAAGGCTGGATAAACTGTTGAAATTGGCGAAGCCTTTGTACCACAGGGCAGACATCAATTATTTGACAGGCCAAATTGGTAACCTGAGGAGTCCATTTAATAGGGAGCACAATATGGTCCAGGACTCCGAGAGATCGGGAGCAGTAGCAGATGACATATATGTCCCGAGGCTGTGGTCTTACAACAGCTTGCGTCTTTTGCCAGACCAGACCGAACCTAGGCCATCACTCTCAACACTTTCTTCTACGCTTCCTTCCAGGCTGTGGCTGTGGTGTTGGAGTTGTGGCAGGAGGTGGAGGAGGAGTATGGTCCAACTCACAAAGATGACTATTCTTGGTGAGTTTGCGCCTCATCCCCTTATTTAGGGCGTGAAATATGAGCTCCTCACTGATGAGACGTTGGCCCACCTCCATTTCCTGCATCTTACTGGCCGTCATACACGCAAAGGCCCCCTGGACATTAGGGGTGTTTGTGAGGACCGCAGTAGCCTGCCGAATCAAACCAGGCGCTGACTCCTCCACCCTCCTCCCCTTCCTGGGCTATTTTGTTGGAAGGTGGAGGCGAGGAACCTGGGATTCGGGCAGGCTACTGGGCATGGCCACCTCATGGCTGCCACTTTTCCTGGCCACCTCTTGGCTGCCACTTTCCCCGCCACCTCCTGGCTGCCACTTTCCCCTGCCACCTCCTGGCTGAGACTTTCCACGGCCTTCTCCTGGCTGAGACTTTCCTGTGTATGAAAATGGGACATAGTTTTCGTTTTTTAGTTATCAATCACACACAATTTTGAATTCATGACTGTTGCAAATTGAATGTTAACAAATAGAAAAGACTATCCTTCTGACCCCAGCATTTTTCATTCTTGTCCCAATCATTTTTGGCTACTACTGTCTATTGATATGTAAACCACTTTGTTAAATCTGAAATTAGTAGTCAATAATAAGATCTAGTTAATCATTAATTTTTTGTCAAGAAATATGTTGAACAATGCTATACCTGGCTCAAGCCACATCTTCCTGGGTGGAAGGCCCAGGTTGGACTTCGGAAGCCTCATCTGTTGTGGAAGGAAGTGTGGAAGGAAGAGTGGAAGGAAGGGTTGAGAGTGATTGCCTGATTTCAGTCTGGTCTGACAAAAACTGCAGTCTGTCGTAGTACCACAGCCTGGGGACATAAATTTCATCTGCTGCTGCTCCTGATCTCATGGAATCCCGGACCTTTTTGCGCTCCCTAATATATGTGTTCCTCAGGCCACCAATTTTGGCCTTCAAATACTTGATGTCTGCCGTGGGAATCACCGGCTTCACCAATTCCAACAGTTGATCCAGCGCTGCCTTCCTCTTTATTTTGTTGTTATAAAATTGGTGTTTCACTTGCCACAGACAGGGCAGCTCCCTGTATTTATCAATGAAGTTGGGGTTGAAGTCATGATCATTGAATTTATCCATATTCTCTGCAAGACACAACACAAGATAAACTCTAATGCCAGGCTAAACTCTCCTAATCTTGTCCCAATATAGGCCTCAATCTATAAGCAGTATAGGCCATTAACCACTGATGCCCCAAGTTAAAATGGTACCTTCGTAATGCACGATCAGCGCTTACGCTACTCCGTCCTCTGCTCACAGATTGTACGTACGGCGCGCGCGTGTTATACTTTATATACACTGCGCATGCATGAAACTCCGCCTCTGACCTTCTTTCTAGTATATTCCCCGCCCCTTCTCTTTCGGTGCAGTGGAAGAGCACATGGCGGAGAGACAACAGGTGCCTGCAGAGGAGAGCAGCAATGACGAAAACCCGGAGCCAGAAATGTCCTGATCTCGGAGGAGATTTAAGGCCTTAAATATGGCCTTTGTTGAGATGGTGGAGATAGTTGACATTTTGAAGAGGGCCGACTATGATGGGAAATATGGACCGTACAGCAACCCAAATGTGAAAAAGGCCAAAATCATGACTAAAGTTGTAAGAAGTCTGCAGAAAAATTTTGGGGTACGACGATCCAAGGAGCAATTGAGGAAACGCTGGTCAGAACTCAAATTCAGGGAGCAGAATCAGTACAGAAGGATCAAGAGAGTGCTGCAAAAAAGTATTTGTCGTGTGTTCCTATTAGTATTATTACTTGCATGCTGTTCCATGTGCTTTTCTTTACTGTTGTACAGTTTAAAATGGCGTTTAACATGGCTAGTTTCAGGTTCGTGGGCACAGTAATCATTCGTAGTAAACATCATTCATTCGCCCACTATTACGATGTTTTTGACAGATGCAGGTTAACCACATTTCTTCAGGCCTATTTGTATTAAAAGAAGTTTAGTACATTGTTGTTTAGATTTGTTTGTAACTAGAATGAATTGCAAACTTGATTCAGTGTAAGGAGAGGACACTCAGCAGCTGTTTACACATCTGGACGCAGGAGCACTAGTGTGGGACACCAGAACGCCCTTTTTAGGGTGTCCCAAACAGGTGCTCCAGTGGATACTAGGGGTGTCTCCATGTGTGAAACTTTTTGAAAACAGTTAAGTATTCCAGCTTGAAGAAAGGGAAAAAATCATGTCTTCAGCTTGTAACTCTGCCAAAACAGACAATTGTACACCACTTCCAAGCAATGTTTCATATTCCTATTTCTTGCCTCAAATATCTGTGTGCTAAGTATACCTTATTTTTTATTCACATAGGGAAGAAAAGACTCGGGACATCTGAGGACCAAGAACACCACACCTCCTAAAGAAGGGGAAATCCCCACACCACAACTTGAGGATGAGGATTCCGAGGTACATGAATTGGGCGAAATACTGACCACAACAGGTCAGTGTCTGAGACCACAGCTTCAGGTAATAGATGTATGCCTGCATATTTATAATACCTGGTGTTTTTTTTAATTTTAGGTGATGTGGATGTTGTGGAAGAAGAAACTCATTTCACCAGTGCAAGTGCACACATCCTCATCGAGGAGATCATGGTGTGCAATCGGGATTTAGAGAAGATAAAGGAAATTATCAATGATGTTGAACAAAAAATGAAGAACATCATCGATGTTTTAGGCAGAATCTAAAACACACAAAAATTGTACCGTTTTGTGGAATTTGTTCTTTTAAATCAAGTTTTAAAGTAATTTGAAAGCCAAATTTTGAAGATGCACACAGTGTGTCAACATGTGCTATCTGCCATCACGGGATATCAATATACGTGTTTTGTGGGTGCAACCCCTTCCTCGCAACTCAAGTAGGTGAGAAGTAGGAGTTGATCCCCCATGATGGGAGCTAGTACATGTTGACATTAGGCATGGGATCAGGAGTGAAATCCAAATTTTGACTCCCAATTTCTGTGCATCTTCAAAATTTGGCTTTTACAGGGGTGACATCATCCCATCTGATGAAGGCAAGATCAACACAGTTTGGACATACTAATGTCTGATATTGCCTTCAAATTTTCAAAGTTGAACTTTGTAAGTTCCTGAGTTGTGTATGTTATTATGGTTTAAAACATGCCTGTTTAACCAAAAAAAGTCTATGTCAAACATAAATGTTATACACCAAAGATGTTGGTTTGTTCAAAAACTCTTTTCTAACGCACATGTGAATGTGCACAGGGTAAAATGTTTTCTACTCAACAATGTGTGGCTTCTTCTTTCAATGCTCAATACCAGTTTTTCGAGTAAGTTGGTGTTTACAGTGACAATGGGAGTTTTTTTACTAAAGGCAAATCCACTTTGCACTACAAGTGCACTTTCAGTGCAGTTTCGGTGCACTTGCAGTGCAAAGTGGATTTTTCTTTAGTAAATAACCCCCACAGTGCTCTAAAATTTGCCCCAATCAGGCCATTTTAGGGACTCACAACAATTAATTCATGGTGCTGAAAAGGATGATTATTTTTATCATCAATGCATTACATACATTAACAACGAAAACAATGTGTGTGTGTAGCAGACGACATAATAGTTAGCTGAAGAAGAGATTGTCACCTCATGTATCAAATAAATTACGTCTGCACTATTGAAGTAAATGGTCAAAAAGAAAAGCCCATTGGAGAACCTAGGAGACAGCTAAAAGTAACACAAGCAGTAAATCAAATAAAATATTAGTTCAGTTTATAATAAAAATGTATTTAAAAAATGTTTCACACATTCGCTGGCAGATTAATGGCCCCCCTACCCTCAAAGTACTCAAGATAATTTTGTCTTACTTCGTGGGCGCTTTGCGGGGGCAAGCCAGGACGGCCAGCTTCAAGTGCCAAATTACTATTTGGTAATCCGGCCTCAGCCCCAAATGAGGCCACATAGTTTGTAGCATTTTTGCGGAGATAATTGTGTAGAATGTAACAGGCAAGCACAATATGGTTCAGTTTATATTCCGCCATGTGGATTGGTGTCAGAAATAGGCGGAATCGGCTGGCCATTATTCCGAAAGCATTCTCCACCACTCTTCTGGCTCTGGCCAGCCGGTAGTTAAAAACCCCCTGGTCCGGGGTGAGGGTCCTCATCGGAAATGGCCTCATGAGATGGTCACCTAGCCCAAACGCTTCATCAGCGATGAACACAAACGGAAGACCAGCCACGTTGTCTTCCGATGCTGGCAAGCCCAAGCCACCATTCTGGAGCTCTCTGTAGAACTCCATCTGGGCGATGACTCCACCATCTGACATCCCGCCATTCTTCCTCACGTCCAAATACTTGTATGTCGCCAACACCACCGTCATCAACACAATACTATTAAACCCCTTATAATTATAATAGTATGACCTCGAGCTGGGGGGTGGGACGATGTGGATGTGTTTCCCATCTATTGCCCCTCCACAGTTTGGGAAGTCCCACTGTTGGGCAAACTGGGATACCACAGTCTGCCATTCCTGTGGGTTTGAAGGAAACTGTGGAGTGAAACAAGCAAAAAAAATAGTACTTTTGCACATAAACATTGCAAGCAGAATAGACACAAACATTCTTTGCCAACATAAGTATAACATTTTTTGAAGTGAGTCTTTAAAGACAAAAGTAAAAGGTCCACTTAAAAGATTCCTCACCCCCTCTGATGGCCCATTGTAAAAATTTTATGTTGGGGGGAGATGTTTTGGACTGGTAACCCTCTCTACTTCATTGAGAGCTGAATGCATAAATAATGTGTTTTACTTTGGCCAGCCCCTCCTTACTTACACTATTGGCAGCCCACTGGACAGGTAAGAAGTGTCATAATCTAAAAATATGAATACACACTGAACAAATGGAAGCACATTTTTACATTTTCCAATTACCTATCAAGATAATAGGAGAACAAAACTTTAAACAGTACCATTTGAAAGTATTCAGGCAGGCCCTTGCACTACATGCTTTGGTGAATTCATCCATAAATATGATCACAAAACAGGTAGGTATAGTGTGTATGGGTTTGGCAAAGTCAGCAGATAGAGGATTGGTATCAGCTGACTTAGCGGTTGGCGGGGGAGGAAGGGTTCCAAAGGAGTTTTGCCCCCCTCCAAAAACAGCCTCTTGCACTCTGCCTGAATTTATGGACAGAAATAACATTTGGACACATTTTAGGGGGTGTTTAGGGTAAACACTACAATGGAGCTGACAAAATACATTAAGTGACTAGGCTAGGTGTATATGGGCCCAGGATAGCATGCTGAGGAGGTTAGTGAAGGCAAATATGCATGAAGGACAAAAAAGGAGCATTAAAAGCTTCCAGCATGCATGAGAACAAAAAGGACATTCACAGCATATTACAATCATGGTAATTAGGGAATAATGAAATAAATACAATACATTAGCAAACATTAAATACATAGAACGTGATGTTAAAGGATAAAACTTACCTTAATATAGTCCTTCTGCAGGACCTGAATGATGGCAGAACAGGTCACTGGAATAATGATCCCCAGAGCCTGGGGGAGATGCTTGTCGAGAACTTGATGTCCTGCAGAGTTCTCCCCATTGCCAAGTATCGCAAGGCGGCGACGAGTCTCTGCTCGGGAGTGATGGCTTGCCGTATGCAGGTGTCCTGCTTGGTAATATAAGGGGACAGCAAAACCAACAGACGATAAAAAACAGGGTCCGTCATCCGGAGATGATTCCTGAAATCTTTAGGATTATTCTCACGGATCACCCGCAACAAAGGCATATGTGAGAATTGGTGACGCTGGAGCAACCAGTTCTTCGTCCATGAACTCCACATCACCCTGTTCATGGACAGGGCTTGGGTCAAAGTAAGAACCCCAACACCAAGCCCCTGCACAGCACGAACTCTACGACGCGTATGTACCCACAACATGGATAGAAAACGATCGGCTGGTCATAACAAACTAACAGAACGCACTGAAAATCAGAAAGAACCTGAGAAGAACGATCTGAAAATCAGAAACGAGCAGACGAGAACACACTGAAGAACAGATACGAACCCACAAGCACAAACTGAAGAACAGTAACGAACTGAAAAGCACGAGCCTGAAAAGCGCGAATCGTCTCTCACCAAACTTCTACTAACGCGAGATTAGCAGAAGGAGAGCAAAGGGTGGTGCACTTGGTATTGAACTTCCTTTTTATAGTCCTGTCGTACATGTTGTACGTCAGCGAGTTCTTGCCGATCGGAATTTCAGACATTTGTGTGATCGTTCATATGCAAGACAAGTTTGAGCCAACATCCATCGGAAAAAAATCCACGGTTTTGTTGTCGGAATGTCCGATCGTGTGTACGGCCCATTAGTGTTAGAGTTGGAGTTTACATGAGAATCCTAACTCTAAAGCCCCGTACTCACGATCGGACTTTCCGCCAACAAAACCATGGATTTTTGTCCGAAGGATGTTGGCTCAAACTTGTCTTGCACACACACGGTCACACAAATGTTGGCCCAAAATTCCGAACATGGGAATGTGGTGACATACAAGACGTACGACGAGCCGAGAAAAAGTAAGTTCAATAGCCAGTTCAATAGCCTTCTGCTTGATTGAGAGCATGCGTGAACTTTTGTGCGACGGACTTGTGTACACACTATCGGACTTTCCGACAACAAGTTTTTTTGGCGGAAAATTTGAGAACCTGCTCTCAAACATTTGTGGGCGGAAATTCCTACAGCAAATGTTCGATGGAGCATACACACGGTCAGACTTTCCTACAACAAGCTCACATTAAACATTTCCCTGTCGGAAAATCCGACCGTGTGTACGCGGCATAAGAATAGTTTTATTGCACAATGTTGGTTTCTGATTGGTCACACCCAGAGCCAAACAGAAAGCCAACATAGCATAGTCCCACCCCCATGGAGAGAGAGACCTCCGAAGAGTGGGAGTATGGGTGGGGTTGTCTTTTCATATAGTTCCCTATCTGGGAGATGCTGGTTCAGTGCTGGGTCCGTTCTTACTGGTGCTCATGCATAGACATGACTCTGTCCTAAAGCTGCCACCGGATGATATAAAATTCAGGTTAGGAACATATGAAGAGAACCTTTTGAGTTTATCATAGCTTAGCAGTTCACTGACCAGTTTTATGTGTTGCCTAGAAATGTTCTTTAAGATCTAGTGACCAATATATGCCCAGAACGAGCTCTGTGCAGAGTCCAGAGTCCAGCTGGGATGGGAGCCTTGGAGAGAGTCCAAGTGTCAGTATCCCACATTAAATAATGATCCCTTGTTTCCTGGCCTGGGCTCTTGCTGGGTCTGGACTACATACACACATGGATGTGAAGAATCTTATATATATACAAAACAGACATCAGTTTGTATTCCAACATAACTGTCACCTCTGCTATCCTCATTTGTTAACAGCTCATGCTTAGCGTTTATTATTTTCTTGGGAACTTCTGTGTGCCGTCAGTGTGAGGCAGGAGGCTATTCTCCTCCAGTGGTGGATTTTCTCTTTTCTTCTCGTTTCTGTAAACTGCTCTTTGTTTGAATAGGAACCTGCACAGTCATACTTTAAACAGTTGAGTCATGCGTGTCCACTGCAGACTCATTGGAACAATTTTATTGACAGAGCAATTTCTGCTCTGCTGGAAGGAGAATGAGCAATGATGAACTTAGCAAAAGGTGAACCCGTGACCAGGCTTTGGGCATAATACTTACACAATGTGCACATGCAGTAAATGTGCTTTAAAACAAGCCCTCACTGGCCTTTGTAACTGCAATAATTGTGGAATAATTAATTCTCTATCACTGCAGAAGCACTGAGATAGTTAAAGCTGTACTTGCAGCAGCTCAGCCTCAGCATCTATACTTTCAGCAGTATCTACTTCCCCCTTGTAGCAGTAACTGAGTAGCTTAACTACCCCTGCTTCCCTGTCCTATCAATAACTCAGCTTAACTATTCCTGCTCCCCCCTCCCAGTAGTAACTCAGCAGCTCAGCTCCAAGTGCCCCCCCCCCCCCACCCTCCAGCAGGAACTCAACAGCTTAGCTCCTCCTGCTTCCCCATCCCAGCAGTAACTCAGCAGCTTAGCTCCTCCTGCTTCCCCCTCCCAGCAGTAACTCAGCAGCTTAGCTCCTCCTGCTTCCCCCTCCCAGCAGTAACTCAGCAGCTTAGCTCCTCCTGCTTCCCCCTCCCAGCAGTAACTCAGCAGCTTAGCTCCTCTTGCTTCCCCCTCCCAGCAGTAACTCAGCAGCTTAGCTCCTCCTGCTTCCCCCGCCCAGCAGTAACTCAGCAGCTGGCTTTTCCTGCTCCCCCCTCCCAGTAGTAGCTCAGCATATCAACTCCCTCTGCTCGCCTCCCCCAGCAACTCAGCAGCTATGCTCCCCCTGCTCTCCCCTCCTGGTAGCTCAGCTCCCCTTCCCTCCCCAAGATTAACTTAGCAGCTCTGCTCCCTTTTCAGCAGATACTTAGCAGCTCTGCTCCCTCTTTCGCACCTGTGGTAAATTCTGCAGTTGGAATTTATTATGTTTCCCGGGTTTTTCTTGGCAGGTTTTCTTGGGTCTGACCCCCCCCCCAGTGGTTTTCAGCTTGGCTCTGATCTGGTCGGGTATGTGCGGTCTTACTAAGGGGGCCCTTATCTGTTGCCAGAGTCTGGATTCCCAGCGCCATGCCAAGATCGGAGCTCCATACCATCCCTGGACTCAACCAGTTTTGGACTTTTTTTCTATGCAGGTATGCTGGAGCAGCCACAAGCCTGAGTTAAGAACTAGAGATGTTAGAGAAAAGACTGCCCTTCATTTCGGTCTGTTGTCTGTATATGTCATCATGGTAATTTATTCAAGTAAAGCATCTGAAACTTTTCCTTTGCCTGGTCTGAAGTTTCTCAAGGGGTGTAATGCAAGTAACTGGTGTTTATAGTCTACAGCTCAGATCACTATACACCAGCGGGGGCCCGTCCATAAGGGGCGCCCAGGGCGCCGCCTCCTCTCTCCAGGCCACCCCCTATATGCAATGGATAGATTCATGCATCGCATGAATCTATCCACGGCTGCAGTGGCCACCCCTATTCATGCGTCCGGCCCCTTTCAGGGCACCCGGTGCATGAATTACAGTGGCCGGGTTTTTTTTTAAGCACCTTATTAGAGCCACAGTCTCTAATAGGCTTCAAAATAGGGTGGGCTCGGGTTGCAGAGAATGCGACTGAAGCCCACCCAGGTTTGTTACAACAGCGAATATTCATTCGATGTAACAATATTGATATCATATTCAGTGTAACACTGAGCCTCAATCTGGCCATGTAGAAGTGGGTGTGAGACCCGTTTTCCGATTGGCCGAGAAGACTCCTGATTGGCCGCCCAGGAGGAGGAGGGAGGAAATGGAAGCCGCCGTCGCCATGATGGCCTGTGGAGAGCAGGAGAAGCAGCCGAGCAGGGGATGCTGCTGGTAATGTTGTAAGTGCCACCGACCGGGGGGAGGGAGGTTTGGGGGTGGCATACTGTTTGCTGCCCCCCAAGAAAATTTCACCGTTCGCCATGGCTATACACATTGGGGTGTGAAGATAACGATGCAAAAGTTCATACAGTGTGAAGATGCAATGACAGCCAAGGGTAACAAAGGTTTCTCTAACAACCTGTCGTAAGCGTGTACATATGATAGGTGAGATAGGCCTCTTGCAGCGAGGGAGATGTTGTCGGCACTCCTTCGGCCACGATCTGTCTCCCATAGCATCGGGAGCAGTTCTGCACCACCAGAGCCCTCATCCTGTACACAGGTATGGAAGAGGAAGAGTTAAGTGAAGTGCGTACATGGAGTAAGCACTAGGTGCATTGTGGGGCTCCATACCAATTACTGGGTGTGAGGTAGGGGTGATACTCCGGACAGATGGAGAAGATATGGGCTCTGTGTGTCCCTCCTAAATGACCTAAAGTGACCATCAAAAAAGTTTATTAAAGATCAGTTGGCTGTTCTAGTAAAGGTGCCCCCCGTAAGGCAAGTGACCCCATACAAAGTGCCTAACGCAGCCCAGAAGAACCCACCCTTCATGTGACACTTGTTTGGTGCCCAACGGAAAGGGAAACATGGAGGATGTGACGATCAACCACGATCAACCATCCCACCTACCCTTCACCCCTCCCCAAAGGAGTAACTCAGCAGCTGAGCCAAAGGCCTTCCTTCTCAGAACTCACTGGTGGGAGGGGAAGCATTGTGAAATAAGGTTCTGAGTCACTGCTGGAAGGGGGTCCAGAGGGAGCTGAGCAGCTGAAAGAATGATGTGAACAACTTTAGCTATTCTGCTGTGAACGTTGAGGATGAGTTGGTTCACATTGCATAAAGAAGTAACGGCAGGCTGTTTTAAAAACTCATTTACTGCTTGTTAAAGTGGAACTTTACTTACCTTCACTCCAGAAATGCGATATCTCAAAGCTCCCTGCCGGCTGCTGACAGCCAGGCAGCTTCTGGGTACCAAACTCCAGTCGTTTTAATTGGCCAGGCCAAGGTTACATCACTCCCATGCATGCTTGGGAGTTCACTCATCTTGGCTCTGACGAAGTTATTCACAAAGCCGTGCATGCACAGCTCAGTTTACAAGGGGTGGACAGGCAGATAAGAAGCTTTAATGCAAAAGAAACACAGTATGTCTCTTCTGCATTAAAAAACATCCTTGTTACACAAACTTTTTTTTTTTTACCTAAAGTTCCACTTTAAATGTATGTAGCTAAGAATTTGTAAATTCTTGAATGTCCATCAGCTGGACACAGGTTCACTTTAAACACAGAGGCTATATAACAATGTGTTTCATGTACACTCACCAGGCCACTTTATTAGGTACACCCTGCTAGTACCAGGTTGGACCCCCTTTTGCCTTCAGAACTGCCTTAATTCTTTGTGGCATGGATTCAACAAAGTTTTGGAAACATTCTTCAGAGATTTTGGTCCATAGTGGCATCAAATTATCACACAGTTGCTGCAGATTTGTCGGTAGCAGATCCATGATGCAAATCTTCTGTTCCACCACATCCCAAAGGTACTCTATTGGATGAGATCTGGTGACTGTGGAGGCCATTGGAGTACAGGGACCTCATTGTCATGTTCAAGAAACCAGTGGTGAGATGATTGGAGCTTTGTGACATGGTGCATTATCCTGCTGGAAGGAGCCATCAGAAGATGGGGACACTGTAGTCATGAAGGGATGGACATGGTCAGCAACAATACTCAGGTAGGCCGTGGTGTTTAAACGATGCTCAATTGGTACTAAGGGGCCCAAAGTGTGCCAAGAAAATATCCTCCACACCATTACACCACCACCAGCCTGAACCATTAATACAAGGCAGCATAGGCGTGCGCAGCCTATTGCATTAGGGTGTGCACCCAAAAGCTCAAGCACACATACGTGTGTATATGTATGTATGTTCAAAAGTATTGGGACACCTGCCTTTACACATACATGAACTTTAATGACATCCCAGTCTTAGTCCGTAGGGTTCAATACTGAGTTGGCCCACCCTTTGCAGCTATAACAGCTTCAACTCTTCTGGGAAGACTGTCCACAAGGTTTAGGAGTGTGTCTATGGGGATGTTTGACCATTTTTCCAGAAGGGCATTTGTGAGGTCAGGCACTGATGTTGGATGAGAAGGCCTTGGTCACAGTCCTCACTCGAATTCATCCTAGAGGTGTTCTATCGGGTTGAGGTCAGGACTTGTGCAGGTCAGTCAAGTTCCTCCACCCCAAACTCACTCATCCATGTCTTTATGGACCTTGCTTTGTGCACTGGTCCAAATCATTTGGTGGAGGGGGAATTATGGTGTGGGGTTGTTTTTCAGGGGTTGGGCTTGGCCCCTTAGTTCCAGTGAAGGTAATTCTTAAGACGTCAGCATACCAAGACATTTTGGACAATTTCATGCTCCCAACTTTGTGGGAACAGTTTGGGGATGGCCCCTTCCTGTTCCAACATGACTGCACACCAGTGCACAAAGCAAGGTCCATGAAGACATGTACTTAGCAGGGCTGGTGGGAAATAACTTCAAGTGCAATAATTCACATTATAACTGTAACTAAAACATACACAATTAAGTGTAACACTCTAAAAAATAAAAATTCCAAAGTGTGAACCTCCCAACTAAAAAGTTGTTGCACTTGAAGTTAATTTGTATTACAATTATCTGTAGAGGGGTTTCCACCATCCCTGCTAAGGCAGCACTGATGAGCACTAATAGGCTGCACTGATTGGCAGCACTGATTGGCAGCGTTGGTGGGCACTAATTGGTAGTACTGATGTGCACAGATAGGCAGCACTGATTGGCACTGATAGGTGGCACTGATGGGTGGCACTGATGGACACTGATTGTCAGCACTGATTGGCACTGATAGGCGGCACTGATGGGCACTGATATGCATCATTGATGGGCTCTGATTGGTAGCACTTATGGGCACTGATAGGCTCTGATTCGCATCACTGATTGGCAGCACTGATGGACACTGATTGGCAGTACTGATGGACACTGATTGGCACTGATAGGCAGCACTGATGGACACTGATGGGCACTGATAGGCTGCACTGATGGGCACTGACTGGCAGCACTGATGGGCACTGATAGGTGGCACTGATAGGCAGCACTGATGGGCACTAATTGTCAACACTGGCACTGATAGGAAGAACTGATGGGCACTGATATGCAGAACTGATGGGCACTGATTGGCAGCACTTATGGGCACTGATGGGCACTGATATGCAGCATTGATAGGCAGCATTGGTTGGCACTGATAGGCAGCATTGGTTGGCACTGATTGACAGCATTGGTTGGCACTGATTGACAGCATTGGTTGGCAGTGATTTACAGCATTGGTTGGCACTGATAGGCAGCACTGACTGGCACTGGTTGGCACTGATAGGCAGCATTGGTTGGCACTGATAGGCAGCACTGGTTTGCACTGATAGGCAGCAATGTTTGGCAATGGTTGGCACTGGTTGGCACTGATAGGCAGCACTGATTGGCAGCATTGGTTGCACTGAAAAGCAGCACTGGCACTGATTGGCAGCATTGGTTGGCACTGATAGGCAGCATTAGTTTGCACTGATAGGCAGCACTGGTCTGCACTGATAGGCAGCAGTGGTTTGCACTGGTTGGCACTGATAGGCAGAATTGGTTGGCACTGATAAGCAGCACTGGTACAGATAGGCAGTACTGGTTGGCACTGATTGGCAGCATTGGTTGGCACTGATTGGCAGCATTGGTTGGTACTGATTGGCAGCATTGGTTGGTACTGATAGGCAGAATTGGTTGGCACTGATAAGCAGCACTGGCACGGATAGGCAGTACTGGTTGGCACTGATAGGCAGCATTGGTTGGCACTGATAAGCAGCACCGGCACTGATAGGCAGCATTGGTTGGCACTGATAGGCAGCACTGGTTTGCACTGATAGGCAGCACTGGTTTGCACTGATTGGCACTGATAGACAGAATTGGTTGGCACTGATAAGCAGCACTGGCACTGATTGGCAGTACTGGTTGGCACTGATTGGCAGCATTGGTTGGCACTGATTGGCAGCATTGGTTGACACTGATAGGCAGCATTGGGTGGCACAGATAGGGGAGAGGAGGAGTTTCACATTCAGGAGATCGTGAGAATTGCCAGAGCTGTTCAGTGTATGAAACTGTCAGCTAATGACACTGCATGCAGGGAGAGACACAGCTGTTAAAAGTCAGCGGTGATGTTGGTGGTGGGCGGGACTGAAAAGTTACCAAACACCAGCCAATAGGATGGGTCTGGGCGGGTCGCTACATTTCTCTGGCTCCGCCCCCTCTCTGAAGCAGCCCAATCATTGGCTGGTGTTGGTCCCGCCCACCCTCAACATCGCGGCTGAGCTGTGATGACTTACAACTCAGCCGCGATGTCGGGGGTGGGCGGGACCAAGTGCTATAAACACCAGCCAATGTTTGTGCTGCTTCAGAGAGGGGTGGGGCCACATAAATGTAGCCGCCCACCCAGACCACCATCCCATTGGCTGGTGTTTAATGGCCATTCGGTCCCGCCCACCCCCGACATCACCCCGACATTTTGACAGCTGGTGTCTCTCCCTGCTTGCAGTGTCATTAGCTGACAGTTTCATACACTGAACAGCTCTAGCAATTCTCACGATCTGCTGCCTGTGAAACAGTTTCACAGGCAGCGTGGGCCACACACTCTCTTGGATGCAGCATTTTGGGGCAAATCTCTGGAGACAGCACGGGGTGATTAGGGTGTGCCCAGGCACACCCGGCACACCCGTGTGCACGCCTATGCAAGGCAGGATCGATCCATGCTTTCATGTTGACCCCGCCATCTGAATGTTACAACTGAAATTGAGATTTATCAGATCAGGCAACATTTTTTCAATCTTCTATTGTCCAAGTTTGGTGATCCTGTGTGAATTGTAGCCTCAATTTCCTGTTCTTAGCTTACAGGAGTGGCACCTGGTGTGGTCTTCTGCAGTTGTAGCCCATCTACTTCAAGGTTCAATGTGTTGTGCGTTCAGAGATGGTATTCTGCATACCTTGGTTTTAACGAGTGGTTATTTGAGTTACTTGAGTTATTTGAGCCTTTCTATCATCTCAAACCAGTCTGTCCATTCTCCTCTGACATCAACAAGGCATTTTCCTCCACACAACTGCCGCTCACTGGATATTTTCTCTTTTTTGGACCATTCTCTGTAAACCTGAGAGATGGTTGTGCGTGAAAATCCCAGTAGATCAGCAGTTTTTGAAATACTCAATCCAGCCCGTCTGGCACCAACAACCACGCCACATTCAAAGTCACTTAAATCCCCTTTCTTCCCCATTCTGATGCTCGGTTCGAACTTTAGCAAGTCGTCTCCGCCACGTCTAGACTAAATGCGTTGAGTTTCTGCCACGTGATTGGCTGATTAGTAATTTGTGTTACCAAGCTATTGAACAGGTGTACCTAATAGAGTGGCCGGTGAGTTTATATAAGCCTAGCCTTAGATGGACTGGTGATTTACAAAGAACTACAGGTGGTGGGATATCTGTTTGCTCTTGAATGCAATGCTGCTCTACTAAGACCTGCATAGATCTGCTCTATAACTCGACTGAGGGGTTTTGTTTGGTAATATATTGAAATTTTCCATACTTCATAGAAAACGGGTGATTGCTGTATACTCATGCAGAGAATGCCGAACTGACAACCTCATATTATCCTATTAGGAAGCCTTGCACTGGTCAGAACATCACAAGTGATACTTGAATTGGGTACATCATTTGCAAGGATTGGGACACTATTGTAGACATTCCTGCAACCCCCTCCCTTCCAGAGTGTGGGAAAAGGTCACTTAGAGATTGATTACATGGTGCCGTGTCTGGGGAAGAAGGGGGGGGGGGGGTACGCCTCCATCCCCAATACCCCAGAAGTCAGGATGTTTCAGGAGACTATGTCAGAGAAACTTCCATTACTACTAAACACCTTAAATAAATACAGCTTTGGAAAATATTCAGTACTCATTATCATCCAGTCTTTTTTCTCATGCAGAGGAAGTTCCATTAGAATCTTTACAACCCAATGCTTCAAGGTATGTTGGGTATCTGCATCTCACCACAGCCTATGGCGCCTAGAAATCAGAGACTGGTAAATGGTTTGGGGCAGAGGGTAAGTAAAAGAAAGGAAAAAAGTAAAGTACAGAGGAGTAAAAGGGAAGGGGGTATCCCTGGGGTCATGTGCGCCATGGTTTGTGGACCAAATGGAGTTCACAATTGATATCAGAAAACGTCGGGATTCCAGTAAAGAAGAGTCAAAATTTGGTTAGAGACAATGGTACAATGGGAGGTAGCACCGGGAGGGAGGAACTAGGGCACAGCATAGGAAACATTGAACCTCATACACCAGGAAGTGTTGGATACTGGTGGAGGCCAATGCTCTGCAGGACAGTGAATATGGAAGTCCACCAGACGTATAAGTATTAGTAAGATTTTTTTAAAAAAACCTTACTTGTAAAAGAAGTCAAGCTAAACCTGTCAGGCATGGTCATGTTGGTGCTGCTAGTAAGATTTTAGATTTTTTTTAAGATTTTGGATTTTAATAATATTGCACTAAAAGCATTTTTCTCCATCTTTCATTTGCTGCACCTGAGTTGTGAATTGTAAGTTCCTCTTGTAATATAAATTTGGAAGGTCTCCAGGATAGCCGTGGGTGAGACGAATCTGGTCAAATGACGGTGTAAAACTGATGATGACTTGTGAGCTGAGTGCTGGGAGGCTGATCCACAAAATGAGTTTTGACTTACAGTAAGGTGGTAAGGCAGTTCTAGACTTAGACATGTGAACTTCCGAAAAAATTGTTTGTTTTCGTTTCATTGTTTTTTTTGTTTCTTTCGAAAATTAGAAAATTCTAATTTTCGAAATCCTGAATTTCCAAGTTTTCGAATTTTCGGAGATTCGAAATTCGAAAATCCGAAAATTCGAAAATAAGAAAGAAAATCTGTAAAATTCAAAAGAAGGAAAATCCGAAAATTAGAAATAATAACAAACTAACTATTAAATTATAGGTATTGGAATTTCTAAAAATTAAAATTTAGAGGAAGACGATGCTTCCTCTAAGTCAGTGGTTCTCAACCTCCCTAGTGCCTAGACCCCTTGATAAAAATTTCCCAAGTTGTGGGGACCCCTAACAGTAAAAGAATTTTCTAGCGTGGTTTGTCAGCGCCCAAGGTAAGACAAGTCATTTGCGCCCCTAACCCATGAACATTTAGTGCTCCTTGAGTCCCTTCCACTCATACAGTATTAAAACCCCTTATGGTACATTTTAGGACGTCCCACTCTCTCTTTGTTCTCCTTTCTTTCCCTTTTATCTCCCTCTATCCTAATTTCTTGTTTTTTTTCCCCATTCCTCTCTCTAGCCATCTTTCTTGTTCTTTCTCCTATTCTTTCTCTCCTTTTTCTTTGTTCCTCCCCCTCTTTTCCTCTCCCTTCCATGTATTCTCTATTTTTAATCCTTCCTCCTTATTCCAGGTAGTGTTAATCACTATGTCTCTGAATTTGTTGTGTCTCGCAGCAATGACACCTATGCCAAAATCAGGAGATAGGGTCTCCTTTAGCCCCTCCCAGTTCACATTCCTCACCATGAGGAACCTCTATTCTCTGCCCCCCAGCTATGCCGTAAACTGAATAGGCAGCTAGGAAGAGGCTGAGTGGGCGACCGTGGGCTCCGGCAACAGCCCAGCTGGGCGGCTACAGGTTCCAGGGACAGCCCTGCTGGGCAGCCGCGAAAAAGGCTGGGAGAGCGGTGCGGGATTCAGAAACAGCCCTTTGGTTTATGTGTAATGTTAATCATGTGTATTTTTTTGTGCTATTATGCGATAATAAATTGAATACTTTCTTAAACAAACTTTCAATAATTGTGTGCTACCTTAGTAACAGATATTGATGTCTCCATTAAAGATCCCATCCACTTAGAGGAAGCACCGTCTTCCTCTAAATTTAATTTTTTATCCATTACCAGGGATTTGGAGACATCTATTTGTTTCTGGAAACAGTCCAATAATACTCTCTCTTAGGTATTGGAATTTCCTTCCAAATTTGTCTGTTAGTGAATGTAATGAATACAAATTTATCTGAAGTTGCGAATTATCCGAAATAGCGAATGCCGCAATGTATGAGCGAGTTTGCGGTGAAGGAACCTGACTGGCCTACACAGAGTCCTGACCTCAACCCGATGGAACACCTTTGGGATGAATTAGAGCGGAGACTGTGTGCCAGACCTTCTTGTCCAACATCAGTGCCTGACCTCACAAATGCGCTTATGGAAGAATGGTCAAACAACGTTCCCATAGACACACTCCTAACCCTTGTGGACAGCCTTCCCAGAAGATTTGAAGCTGTTATAGGTGCAAAGGGTGGGCCAACTCAATATTGAACCCTACGGACTAAGACGCCATTAAAGTTCATGTGCGGGTGAAGGCAGGCATCCCAATACTTTTGGTAGTGTATCTCAATGCCAGTGCAGGAGTGGAAACGTGTACATACATACAAAAGCTGTAACTCTCCCTCTTCTGCTTTGTCATTGCAGGTAAATAATGGATTCCTAGCAGAAGCAAGGTGCTGTCATGGAGTTCTTGATGAAGGAAGGGTGCAGGCTGTCCAACATCCACAGAAGGCTACAAAATGTTTACGGAGATGACACCACTGACAAGATCAATGTGCACAGATGGATGAAGAAGTTTAAGGAAGGGGAAACCAGCACTGAAGACAAACCACTCTAGCAGGAGACAACCCCTCCTTCGTTAAGAACTCAATGATGGCACGTTGCTTCTGCTTGGAATACATAATTTACCTGCAATGAAAAAGAAGACGAGTTCTTATAGGGGAAGAGTTACGTTACCAACATGTGAAATTTGAATGACCTATGTGAGTTAGCCACTTGACCTCTGGAAGATTTACCCGCCCCCCCCCCCCCTCCTCCTGGCCATTTTTTTGCGATACGGCACTGCATTATTCTAATGGACAATTGCGTGATCATGCAACGCTGTACCAAAATAAAATGTATGCCCTTATTTCCCCACAAATAGAGCTTTCGTTTGGTGGTATTTGATCACTTCAGCATTTTTTATTTTTGCGCTATAAACAAAAAACTATTTTGAAAAAAAAAAAATATTTTTTACTTCCTGCTATAAAATATTTTCAATAAAAAATCTAATTTCTTCATCATTTTAGCCAATATTCTGCTACATATTTTTTGTAAAAAAAAATTCCCAATAAGCGTATATTGATTGGTTTACGCAAAAGTTATAGCGTCTACAAACTATGGGATATATTTCTGTAATTTTTATTTATTTGAATTTTTTTTTCTAGTAACGGCAGCGATCAGCGACTTATAGCTGGACAGCAATATTGCAGCAGACAAATCAGACACCTGACACTTTTGACACTTTTTGGGGACCAGTGACATTATTACAGTGATCAGTGCTAAAAATAGGCACTGTCACTGTACTAATGACACTGGCTGAGAAGGGGTTAAAATCAGGAGCGATCAAAGGGTTAACTGTGTGCCAAGCCTGTGCTTTTGTACGGTGTGGGGGAGGTGCTTTTACTAGGGGAAGACATGGATCATTGTCCCTGCTTTGCAAGAACACAGGATCCATGCCTTCCCTACTGACAGAATGGCAATCTGCCTTGTTTACATAGGCAGACTGCCATTCTGCCTCTGTACCAAATGATTGGCGGGTGTCAACAGACATCGAGTCCGTGGTGCCCACAGATCAGCTCCTGCTGTGTATATTCACAGGGAGAGCGGGGCGGCAGCAGTGTGCATGCGCGCCCCTACCTGTAAGTGTCGGATCACGTACTAGATACGTGATCCAGTGCAGCAGTGCCACCTTGCCACCGTATATATATGTTATACGGTCGACAAGTGGTTAATACAAATTATGCCCACTTTTTCATTACTGTCGGGACTTCCCCTCGTATTTGTGTCACATAGTTCATAAATGTGATATTATTTCTCTTCCTGTTTTGGTTTATAGTCTCGGAAATGACCTACACTGTGAGCACACATTTTGGATCATATAATTTTTAGTTACATTTACATTCTTGAGTTTGTGTTTGCTTTTTTTATTATTTAGCAAATTACTACTACCCTGTTTCCCCGAAAATAAGACCTAGCGTGATTGTCGGTGATAGCTGCAATATAAGCCCTACCCCCCAAATAAGCCCTAGTAGGTCTTATTTTCAGGGTAGGGCTTATTTTTATGGAAACAGGGTAGGGCTTATTTGGGGGGTAGGGCTTATATTGCAGCCATCACCAACAATCACGCTAGGTCTTATTTTCGGGGAAACAGGGTAGGTACTGTATGTGTGAGTATGTCTGTGACGGTTACCATCTATCCAGGTCGTGGTAGCAGCAGTAGTTAGTCACATTCAACACAAAATGTTGAAGAAGTTTCTTAGCTTCTCCAAGCCAAGTTCTAATGGGTGCTTTGAAGATACTCAACATTTATTTCTTTGGACATCATCTGTCTTCCACATATAATGCTGTTTTATCATCTCTGCCCTGGCATCTTGGCAGCAATTCACACGCTTAACCATGTAAATCAAAACATTAAAATTTATAAAGCCCTCCCAGCTACCTTGGTGTCTTCCTAAAAAAACTCTTCTAAGGTCCTGCTCCAGGAGCAAAGCCCAGGGGTCTCCTACTGCAGGACAGGACCCAGGAACACTGATGCTTGCTGTTCAGGCTCTCTCACCACCTACTGGGCAAACCACCCAGGGATTGGCTGAGGTCCCTTAAATATTCAGGCTGCATGCCCTGCCCTTCCTCCCACTATGTTTCTGGAATCCCGTAGAAGACAGGAAGAAGCAACAGAGCAGCAGCCTGGGAAACACTGAGCAGCCCTAATCAAACTGTTGCTTCTCTGATTATAGTGGGGTTAACTAAATTTACCTTGCAGCCTACACTAAACTTGAAGGGTGATATACAGTATATATATATATATATATATATATATATTTATTTTTATTTCACAGAAAATAGCTATATCAGCCAACTGTGATCTCTACACTTGCAGTCAGAAGAAGTAAAGCACAGTCACTGTGTGGCGCTAGTAAGTAGAAAGAAGAGTCTGCATATAAAATGAGCAAGTATGACTGCCCCATGTGTTTATATAATCACATTCTATAAAGAGACCAGGTATTTAAAGCAGTGTTAATTTTGTCGACTAACATGACTAAAACATTTTAGCCGACTAAAATACGACTAAAGCTAAAACAATTGAGATGACTAAAATACGACTAAAACTAAAATGGAATTTTAGTCAAAAGACTAAAATGGGACTAAAACTAAAATGCCATTTTTAGTCAAAAGACCTATGCCGCGTACACACGAGCGGACATTACGGCGGACTTTGCCCGGCGGACTGGATTTCGTCGGACAATTCGATGTGTGTGGGCTCCAGCGGACTTTGTTTTCTCAAAAGTTCGACGGAATTAGATTTGAAACTTGTTTTAAATTTATCTGTTGAAATCGAGTCCGGTCGAAAAGTCCGCCGTCTGTATGCTAGTTCGACGGACAAAAAGCCACGCTAGGGCAGCTATTGGCTACTGGCTATGAACTTCCTTGTTTTAGTCCGGTCGTACGTCATCACGTACGAATTCGACGGACTTTGGTGGATTGTGTGTAGGCAAGTCCGTTCATTCACAAAGTCCGTCGGAAAGTACGTCGAAAAGTCCGCCGGGCAAAGTCCGCCGTAATGTCCGCTCGTGTGTACGCGGCATAAGACTAAAACTAAATTGAAATTTGACTTTAAAATTAACACTGGTCTGTAGTGCATGTTCATTCCTCAATACCATAAATAATAACATATTTGATTTTTTACTCCAGCAGTGTATAATGAGTTTGGAAATTGTAGAGAAATGTTAACTAAAGCATCACAATTTAATTACACCCATTAGATTTTAGACGACTAAAATCAGTTTTAGTCGACTAAAATGTACTGGAGATTTTAATCGACTAAAACGTAGGACATTTTAGTCAACTAAAATTTACTGGAGATTTAGTCGACTAAATACGACTAAAAATAAAACAATTGCAGAAGACTAAAATGGGACTAAAATTAAAATGCCTTTTAAGTCCTAAAACTAAATTGAAATTCGCTGCCAAAATGAACACTGTTTTAAAGTACTAGCACCATTTTATATCATTCACATTAACCTGATCACCTTTACATTTACAGTGTAGCACCCTCTAGTGTTTTAAGGTTGTAAGTAAGGTTTTGTCAGTGTAGGAAGATTTATGCAGGCTTGGCTGGCAGGTAACATCACTGAGACCTCCCACTTATTTCCAGAACGTGCTGGAACCCTCTGGAAAGATAGGAGGTGAGCTGAGGTGGAGCTGCCTGGAGTATTCTGAGGGCCCTGACCAATCCCTAACTTGAATTGGCAGGGGACAGGCCTCCTCAAATACTCAGGGTCAGACCAGTTGGGAGAGAAGTTGTTCGGGTGGAAGCTGGAGATGAAGTGTTATGCCCCGTACACACGGTCGGACATTGATCGGACATTCCGACAACAAAATCCTAGGATTTTTTCCGACGGATGTTGGCTCAAACTTGTTTTGCGTACACAAGGTCGCACAAAGTTGTCGGAATTTCCGATCGCCAAGAACGCGGTGACGTCAAGCACGTACGACGAGACTAGTAAAGACCAGTTCAGAACCAAGCGCGGCACCCTTTGGGCTCCTTTTGCTAATCTCGTGTTAGTAAAAGTTTGGTGAGAGACGATTTGCGCTTTTTTAGACTCGTGGTTTTCAGATCGTTTTCTGCCGTTCAGTTTGTGCTTGTGGGTTTGTATCTGCTCTTCAGTGCGTGCAAGCAAGCTACGCGTGACTTAGTCATTGTGTTCTTGTTCGTTCGTTGCTGTTTTTCAGGTCGCTCTTCACAGGCCTTGCTGTTCTTCAGTGCGTTCTGTTACTTCGTTCTGAGCAGCCGACCGTTTTCTAGCCATGTTTCGTATGCGTACTCCTCGTAGAGTTCGTGCTGTGCGGGGGCTTGGTGTTGGGGTCCTGACCTTGACACAAGTCCAGTCCATGAACAGGGTGGGGAGGAGTTCATGGACCAAGAATTGGTTGCTTCAGCATGACCAGTTCTCTCATATGCCTTTACTCCGTGAGATCCGTGAGAATAATCCTGATGATTTCAGGAACTTTCTCAAGATGACGGACCCCGTGTTTCAACGTCTGTTGGCTTTGCTGACCCCCTATATCAGCAGGCAGGATACCTGCATGAGGCTAGCCATCACTCCGGAGCAGAGGCTCGTCGCTACCCTGCGGTATTTGGCGACAGGGAGAAGCCTGCAGGACTTGAAGTTCTCGACAGGCATCTCCCCCCAGGCTCTGGGGATCATTATCCCAGAGACCTGTTCTGCCATCATTCAGGTCCTGCAGAAGGAGTATATGAAGGTAAGATTTTTATCCTTTAATATCACATTTTATTGTATTTAATGTGTGCTAATATATTGTATTTCTTTCCTCATTCCCTAATTACCATGATTGGAATAGGCTGTGAATGTCCCCTTTGTCCTCATGCATGCTGGATTTTTATGTAATTAATTTTTTAGGTCCTTCATACAGATTGTCCTTCACTAACCACCCCAGCATGTTCTCTCCTGGCCCTATATTCACCTCATGTAGTCACTTAACAATGTATTTTATCATTTTTAGTAGTGCTTTACCCCAAACACCCCCTAAAATGTTTTGAAATGTTATTTTAGCTTTAAATTCAGACAGAGTGGCAGAGGCTTATTTTTTGTGGTGTCCCCAAATTATTTTTAGTAACCCTCCCCCAACTGCTAAGTCAGCCGATCCCAATTCTCTATCTATCCTCAATCATCTATCTGCTGACTTTGCCAAACCCATACACACTATACCCACCTCTTTTGTGCTCTGATTTATGGATGAATTCCCCAAAGCATGTAGTGCAAGGACCTGCCTGTATACTTTCAAATGGTACTGTTTGGATTTTTAAGATCTGATTATTATCTTTAGTCAGGTAATAGCAGAATGTTCAAATGTGCTCAAATGTGTACAATGTGTATTTATATCTTTGTATTCGGACACTTCTTACCTGTCCAGTGGGCTGCCAATAGTGTAACTAAGGAGGGGCTGTTCCAAGTAATACCCTGTATTTAGGCATTCATCTCTCAATGAAGTGAAGAGGGTTACCTGTCCAAGATTTCCACCCCCCCCCCCCATAATGTTCGAAATGGCCCATGAGGGGGGGGGGGATATGATAGGTGTACCTTATACTTTGGTGTTGTTAAATTCCCCTTAATAAATGCTATCTGGAGGTTGCCCCAGAATGTTTGTGCCTAATCTGCTTGCCATGTTTCTGAGCAAAAATATTAATTGTTTTTTTTTTCCTCAACAGTTTCCTTCCACGCCACAGGAATGGCAGACTGTGGCCTCCCACTTTGCCCAGCGGTGGGACTTTCCTAATTGCGGAGGGGCAATTGATGGGAAACATGTCCACATCATCCCACCACCCAACTCGGGGTCGTACTATTTCAACTATAAGGGGTTCAATAGTATTGTGATGTTGGCAGTGGTGTCGGCTAATTACGACTTCTTGTATGTGGACGTGGGGAAGAATGGCCGGATGTCCGATGGTGGAGTCATCGCCCAGACGGAGTTCTACAGGCGTCTCCAGAATGGCAGCTTGGACTTGCCAGCTCCAGAGGACAATGTGGAAGGACTCCCATTTGTGTTCGTTGCTGATGAAGCGTTTGCGCTGGGGGACCACCTTATGCGGCCATTCCCTATGAGGGCCCTCACCCCTGAACAGAGGGTTTTTAATTACCGGCTGGCCAGAGTCCGAAGAGTGGTGGAGAACTCATTTGGAATCCTGGCCAGCCGGTTCTGCCTATTTCTGACACCTATCCATATGGCGGAGTATAAACTTAATCATATCATCATGGCGTGCTGTATTCTCCATAACTTTTTAAGGAAACATTCGGCCAACTATGCTGGCTCTGTTGGGCCTGAGGCCGGAGTGATACCTGAAACAACACTGACGGCATTTGAAAGCGGTCGTCCTGGCTTGCTATCCCTGAGTACCAGGGCCGTCTTTAGCGCAGGGCAAACGGGGCACTTGCCCAGGGCCCAATCTTTGTTGTGGGGCCCGCGCTAGCTGTGAATTGGGGCCCCGATCACAGCTTTGCAGAGCGCACAAAGGATACGGGAGGATGTATTCGGCGCTAGCCAGCTGAGAGGGGGCGGGGTCGGGAGCTCCACTGACGCTCTGACCCCGCCCACGTGCAGCCTGTGTACTCGGAAAACAGCTTCTGTAGTGAGAGCCAGTGATCGGAATGGGAGTGTCAGTGGAGCTTCCGGCCCCGCCCCCTCTATACTGGCTGGTGAATACAGAGGTCCGGGGGCGGGGCCGGGAGCTCCAATGACACTCCCACTCCAATCACTGGCTCTCACTACAAGCGCTCTATTACCAGTACACAGGCTGCACGTGGGCGGGGTCAGAGCGTCAGTGGAGCTCCCGGCCCCGCCCCTCTCAGCTGGCTAGCGCCGAATACATCCTCCCATGTCCTCTGTGCGCTCTGCAAAGCTGTCATCGGGGCCCCAATTCACGGGTGACGTGGGCCCAGGGCCCACCCAACAAAGCATCAGTGGAGCTCCCAGCTGCTTTAGTGAGAGCAGAGAGTGGAAGCCCCGCCCACAGTCCTGAATGTATGTAGTGAGTTTGGCTGGCCAGGTATGTCCTTACACCCATAAAATGCCTGACTGTTTAAATCCTGAGCTGTGTTATTTAACTGTAAAGCTGTGCATTGCTGAAAGTTCTCTGACCATCCCCTGTATAATGTCTGCAGTCTCTGATTGTCTCCTGCAGTATGTCCGCAGTCTCTGATTGTCTCCTGCAGTATGTCCACAGTCTCTGATTGTCTCCTGCAGTATGTCCGCAGTCTCTGATTGTCTCCTGCAGTATGTCCGCAGTCTCTGGTAATCTCCTGCAGTATGTCCGCAGTCTCTGATTGTCTCCTGCAGTATGTTCGCAGTCTCTGAGTGTCTCCTGCAGTATTTCCGCAGTCTCCGATTGTCTCCTGCAGTATGTACACAGTCTCTGATTGTCTCCTGCAGTATGTCCGCAGTCTCTGATTGTCTCCTGCAGTATGTCCGCAGTCTCTGATTGTCTCCTGCAGTATGTCCGCAGTCTCTGATTGTCTCCTGCAGTATGTCCACAGTCTCTGATTGTCTCCTGCAGTATGTCCGCAGTCTCTGATTGTCTCCTGCAGTATGTCCGCAGTCTCTGATTGTCTCCTGCAGTATGTCCGCAGCCTCTAAGTGTCTCCTGCAGTATGTCCGCAGCCTCTGAGTGTCTCCTGCAGTATGTCCGCAGTCTCTGGTAATCTCCTGCAGTATGTCCGCAGTCTCTGATTGTCTCCTGCAGTATGTCTGCAGTCTCTGAACCTCTCCTGTAGTATGTGTATTAATGTGCCCCTTTACTTGCTCAATTATTTGGGATTGCTCCACTGCTCAGTGAGAGGTAATGATGTGCATGAACCTCTAGCAACCAATCAGCAAACAGTAGTGATCTGCTTTAATCTCTAGCAACCAATCAGTAAGTGCTAGTGATGTGCTGTAACCCCTAGCAACCAATTAGTGAGCGCTAATAATGTACATTAACCTCTAGCAACCAATCGGCAAGCAGAAATTATGTGTTGTAACCTCTAGAAACCAGCCATTGAGCAGTAATGATAGGCTGTAACCTCTGGCAAACAATTGCAATCGCTGTGTGATCTGCTGCAGTAAACTGATTTTGAGTCTACCTGCTATTTTTTGTATGTCTCAGAATGGAGGGGGGGCCCCAAGAAAATGTTTGCCCAGGGCCCAATCAAAATTAAAGACGGCCCTGCTGAGTACCCGTGATGTTCGGTTACGATACCTGGAGTTCTTTGCGGGTAGGGGGGCCATCAATATGCCAGCAAATATGTGAAGCCTTTTTCAAATAAAAAAGCCAAAAAAAGAAATTCTTTGTGGACATTTACTGCTTGTGTTTGTTTTAGCTGACCCTGACAGAAATGTGTTGAGTCCAGAAAATGGCGTGGTTGTGTAACCTTATACAAAGCACTGTTGGGTGTTCTTGACTAAATGCAAATACACTTTTCACTACAAGTGCACTTGCAACTGCACTGAAACTGCACTTGTAGTGCCAAGAGGATTAGCCCTTAGGAAATAACCCCCATTTTCACCGAAAACACCAATTACATCACCACCAAAGTGTTTTAGTGTTGACACAATAATCCACACATTCTTGATTAACACACTTTTTAATACCTGCACAATCACATGTGCATTTACCAAAGGTTTTTCAAACAAACCAACATGTTTGTTGTCGAACAATTTTTGGGGTAGCATTATCAAAAATAGAAATGTCCATTTAACATAAAACAGGCATGTGTAAAACCAACAAGAAAGACACAAATCTTGAACTTACAAAGTTCACATTTGCTAGAATTTGAAGGCAATATCAGACATGAGTATTTAGGAACTGTGTTTGATATTGCGTTCAGATGGGGTGAAGTCACCCCAGGAAAAGCCAAATTTGGAAGATGCACACCAATTTACGAATTTCAACATGTGCAACCTGCCATCACGGGGGATCAAGGGACGTGTTTGGGGTGAGAAACCCCTTCCTCTCAGCTACTTTATTATTGAGGAAGGGGTTGCCCCCCCAAAACGCATCCATTGATCTCCCGTGGTGGCAGATAACATATGTTGACACACTGTGTGCATCCTCCAAATTTGGCTTTGGGAAAAATTACACAAACATTTTTCACATTGTAGCACACCAAAAAAACAAAGGGATTTGGAGGGGCTTTAAACTCGCCCCAAAACATCAATGATGTTTATATTTTTTTGAATAACATCATTGATGTTTTTCTTGAGGTTTTCCAATTGTAAATTACACCCCATGATCTCCCCGATCAGGATCTGGGCACTTTCGGATGTGAAAGGATCTGGATCCACAACATCACGATCACCTAAAAAGAGAGGAACCCCAAAAAAAATTAGGTGTCAAAAATATGCCGCCATCCATCTCTTACCTGAGCCTGTGGTCGCAGACACTCACCTGTTGTGGTGACTAGTTCCACCACGTCTTCTTCCTCCTGCTCAGCTTGTGTTGGGGGGATTTCACCTTCTTCCAGAGGGGGGGGGGCTCTGGTCTCCTCGGATGAGGGGTGTCCTCCGAGTCTTTTATCCCCTATGTCAAACAAAAATGGTATAATTAGCACACAGATATTTGATGGCAGAACTATAAATAGGAAACATTGCTTGGAAGTGGGGTACAATTGTCAATTTTAGCAGAGTTCCAAAATGTAGCATTTTCAGTGTCCTTTGTCAAGCTTCAATACTTTACCTGTTTGGTACAAGCTTCACAGATGTAGCCCCCCTAATGTATACACTGGAGAACCTGTGTGGCCCCCTAATAAAAATGGTGTTCTTGTGTCCCACACTATAGTGCTTCAGTGTCCAGATGTGAAAACAGCTGCTGAGTGTCCTCTCCTTACACAGAATCTAGTTTGCATTTCATTCTAGTAACAAAGCCATCTACACAACCAAATTCGTTTCAGACAAGTATAGGGCGTAAAAATGGTGGCCAAATGCATATGGCCTAAACAATGGTGTTTTATAGGCCGAAAGAAAAATGTTTGCTACGAACGAATAATGTGCCCATGAGCATGAAAGTTGCCATTTTAAACTGTACAACAGTTCCTAAAAGCACATGGAGCAGCACGAACGTAATAAACAAAGAATAGGAACACAGGACAGCTACTTACTTTTTTGCAGCACTCTCCGGATCTTTCTGTACTGCTCTTAATCTCATAATTTCAGGTCCGACCACCGCTTCCTGAGCTGATCTTTCGATCGTCGTACCCTGAATTTCCGGTGCAGACTTTTGACCACTTTCGCAATGATCTTGGCCTTTCTGACATTGGGGTTGGGGTAAGGTCCATACTTTCCATTATAGTCGGCCTTCTTCAGGATGTCCACCATCTCCAACATCTCCCCAAAGGACATATTTGAGGCCTTAAATCTCCTTCTGGATTGGGACGTTTCCGGATCCGGCCTCTCCTCCTCCTCGTTGCTACAATTAGCACGATCCTGCTGTGTATCCGCCATGTGCTCTTCCCCCACTGCGCAGATCGAAAAGGGGCGGGGAATAGACTAGAAAGAACGTCAGGGGCGGGCGGAGTTACACGCATGCGCAGTGTGCATAAAGCGTAACACGCGTGCGTCTTACGTACGATCTGTGAGCAGAGGAAGGAGCATTGGAGGCGCCGATCGTGATAACGAAGGTAAGATCTAAACTTGCGCCTATACTGCTTCTAAATGGAAGCCTATATTTTAACAAGATTAGGAGAGTTTGGCCTGACCTTAGGGTTTGTCTTGTGTTGTGTCTTGCAGAGAAAATGGATGGGTTCAACAACCACAATTTCCTCCCCCTGTTCATAGACAAATACAGGGAGCTGCCCTGTCTGTGGCAGGTGAGACACCCCCAATACAACAATAACCAAAAGAGGCAGGCAGCGCTGGAGAAACTGCTGGAGTTGGTGAAGCCGGTGGTCCCCACAGCAACCATCCCTTATTTAAAAACCAAAATTGGTGGCCTGAGGAGCACTTATCTTAGGGAGTGCAAGGTCACAGATTCCCAGAGGTCCGGAGCTGCAGCAGATGACGTTTATGTCCCCAGGCTGTGGTACTATGAGAGACTGCGATTTCTGTCAGACCAGACTGAAGTCAGGGAATCCCTCTCTACTATTCCTTCCACGCTTCCTTCCACCCCAGCTGAGGCTTCTGATGTCCAACCTGGGCCTTCCAGCCAGGAAGAAGTGGAGAAGCCCAGCTGGAGTCAGGTATATAATTCCTCTACAGATTTCTGGTCAATAAAGAAATGATGTTTACTATAGATGTTATTATTGATCACTAATTGGTGATTGAAAAAAATTGTTTTACATATCAATAGACAGTAGTGGGCACCCAAAATTGTTAAAAGAAACAAAAATGCTGGGCTCAGAATGATAGTCTGTTATATTTGTTAACATTCAATTTGCAACAGTCAGGAGGTGAAAATTGTGTGTGATTGATGAAGAAAATACTAAAAAAATGTCCCTTTTTCATACACAGGAAGAGCTCAGCCAGGAGGAGGTTGTGGAATGTGGCAGTCAGGAGGAGGCGGGGATTAGTGACAGCCAGGAGGAGGCGGGGCTAAGTGTCAGCCAAGAGAAGCCTGGGACCATTCGCAGTCTGACTGAATCACAGGTTCCTCCCCTCCGTCTTCCATATAAAAGAACGAGGAAGACGACTCCCATGCAGGATTCTGCGTTCAGGCTCATTCAGGAGGCTTATGCGTCCCTCCGAGCCTTACCCACTCCTGAAGAGGCCTTTGCCTGCATGGCTGCCACCAAACTGCAGGGCCTGCAGGAGGGTCAACGCAAGCTATGTGAGGACCTGCTTTATAAAGTCCTAAGAAAGGGGGTGAGTGGGGAACTAACACCCAAGACCGACGTGATTGAGTTGGACCATCCTCCTCCTGCTGCCACAACTCCACCACCACAGCCACCGCGTGGAAGGAAGCGTGGAAAGAAGACCTGAGAGTGATGGCCCTGGGTTCAGTCTGGTCTGACAGAAGCTGCAGTCTCTCGTATGACCACAGCCTGGGGACACAGATGTCATCTGCTGCTTTCCGGATCTCTGGGACTTCTGGACCAGACTGCCCTCCCTTAGATAAGGACTCAGGCCACCAATTTTGCTTGAAAATTATTGATGTCTGCCCTGGGGGTCCAAGGCTTCACCCATTTCTGCTGTTTCTCCAGCGTTGCCTCCCTCTTTGTTTAGTTGTAAGCCCTTAATAAATGTTTTTTTTGGGGAAATTATACTCTCCTGTGTGTGTTTTCATCCAAAAAGGACAGTTTGTTGGTGACGATTCAGGTACATTTCTAACATAAAATGTGAAATTAACAAGGGACAACAACACCAAACAATCTCCTACAGATTAAATAGAACAACATATCAATGGTGTTGTGGTAACTTGACACGAAAAACACACAAAAAAATATTTCAGGAATGCAAATAAAAAAAAAAACACCCTTCAAAAAAATACAAACACAAAAAAATAATCTACATTAAAGCCAAAAAAAAAAATTACACCAAAATAATGTTGTCAGATGTGAGAAATCAAAATATATTGAGTGAATCACGATAAATAGTAACGAAATAAGTTTGTGAGAAGTGTGTGTGAATATGAGCAGCAAAACTACTTAATTCTTGTCACATTATAAAGAAGAAGAGAGTGCGCTGTATTAAACCATTTTTAACATTGCAGCGTGACGAAAGTGCTGTATCCATTGCGAACGCTAATTTTACCAGACCGAGCTGTTCCGTGTCGGAATTTCTTCTGAGCATGCGTGGCACTTTGTGCGTCGGAACAGGCCACACACGGTCGGAATTGACGCAATCGGATTTTGTTGTCGGAAAATTTTATCTCCTGCTCTCCAACTTTGTGTGTCGGAAAATCCGATGGAAATTGTCCAATGGAGCCCACACAGGGTCGGACTTTCCGACAACACGCTCCAATCGGACATTTTCCATCGGAAAATCCGACCGTGTGTACGGGGCATTAGGCTGTCGTGGCTTTTGAGGGAGCTCCCCAGTCTGGGCGGTTGACCTTGGGCCTGGGCTCGGGTGCAGACAGGACCTTCCTACAACCAACGGAGGTGTCATGGACAGAAGGCACGGGAGCAAGGAGAGGACAGCAGGAGAACACTGCCAGGCAAAGTCTCCAGGAGGAACTACAAGATGCAGCCAAGATGGTGAGTGACACACAGTCGGGAGGACTGGGGGGCACACCTGAGAGGACTGGGTGCAAGCAGACTGGGATGGGGGGAGAGCCAGTGAGGAGGACTGTGGTGGCACGGGCAGTAGAAAAAGGCAGCTGCACTCAGGAGCTGACAGGGCCTGATGAGGTGGTACTGGGAACAGTAGCCACGTGGGACAGCTAGCACTAGGGCTACCATTTTTTTTGCTACACCATAGGGGCCCGCGGCCCCTGCCTGCAAAGGGCATTTGACTTTGGGCCAGGCTAAGCCAGTTTCAGGCTTGCAATTCAGTGCTAGCTGGTCTTGAGTGTTGTAGTTCTACAAGCAAGTCTGTGCTGAAGGTAGAAGAGAAAAAGTGTGCATATACAGGTGGTGTATATAGTTTTAGTCCCTATATTCCAATCTGTAATCAAGTGGGCATCCCATAAGTACCCTATCCCCATCCAATGTAAATCCCCTAAATAAAAACAAAAAACAAAAAAACAAATACAAGGACTATTTCTCGACTGTTGGGTGTCTGGAAATTTGTGAGAGACGGACCACAACTACCAGCAGCCCCTAAGGGGGTACCGCTACAACAGTATATCTGAAACTGTTAAGATAATTTCTACCCTTTAAGAAAGTGAATAAATATGAATTGGAATACTTTTTTTTCTTTTTTGTAACACGAGCAGACAGCAGCTCATCACAGTAAACATTTTCTAGCTTCTTTTCCTAAGATATTGTTTTTCCATCATCTGTCAGGCCTCTAGGAATTTCAGAGGAGTTGAAGATAACATCTGAACTTGGTTTACCTCAACAATCAGAGCCAACTTGTTTGTCCTGTGCCTGAAAGATAGAAGTCATGTCACACAAAACAAAAAAAGCTAATATGACAGAAAGAGATGACACCTCAGACCTGTGTTTAATGTGATGCTTGGCAGCTGGCCATAGATAATAGATGGAGACCAGACAACCACCTAAGGCTGGCCATAAACTGATTTTTTTTTCATTTAGCTTGCTGGCTAAAACAACAAAGAATGGTTGACTCCCCCCGCTGGGCTATTGTACTCTGACAGCCACTGCTGGTGGCAGTCAGGATACCTGAACAGCGACTGCACATGTTTCAATGACCTTGCGCTCCTCGAGACATGCTTGGCCAGTCCATCACCTTTACTCTCAGCTTCTTTAGCAAGGCAGTGGTCACACTGGAGGTGTGTTTAGGGTGGTTGTCATGCTGGAATACTGCCCTGTGACCCAGCCTCCGAAGAGAGGCGATCATGCTCTGCTTCAGTATGTCACAGTACATGTTGGCATTCATGGTTCCCTCAATGAACTGTAGCTCCCCAGTGCCGGCAGCACTCATGCAGCCCCAGACCATGACACTCCCACCACCATGCTTGACTGTAGGCAAGACACACTTGTCTTTATACTCCTCACCTGGTTGCCGCCACACACGCTTGACACCATCTGAACCAAATAAGTTTATCTTGGTCTCATCAGACCACAGGACATGGTTCCAGTAATCCATGTCCTTAGTCTGCTTGTCTTCAGCAAACTGTTTGTGGGCTTTCTTGTGCATCATCTTTAGAAGAGGCTTCCTTCTGGGATGACAGCCATGCAGACCAATTTGATGCAGCGTGTGGCGTATGGTCTGAGCACTGACAAGCTGACCCCCCACCCCTTCAACCTCTGCAGCAATGCTGGCAGCACTCATATGTCTATTTCCCGAAGACAACCTTTGGATATGATGCTGAGCATGTGTGTTCAACTTCTTTGGTCGACCATGGAGAGGCCTGTTCTGAGTGGAACCTGTCCTGGTCAACTGCTGTATGGTTTTGGCCACCGTGCTGCAGCTCAGTTTCAGGGTCTTGGCAATCTTCTTATAGCCTAGGCCATCTTTATGTAGAGCAACAATTCTTTTTTTTCAGATCCTCAGAGAGTTCTTTGCCATGAGGTGCTATGTTGAACTTCCCGTGACCCAGTGGTGTTGCGGGGGGGTGCGGCACGCACCAGGTGACACCCGCCAGAGGGGTGACACCGGGGCCGGCGCTGCTACACAGTGTACTATATTGCTTGAAGCTAGCAGTTCGAGCAGGGCACCCAGCTGTGCGGGGGAGGCTGCTTGTATCACTCTCCAGTCAGGCTAAGCTGTCACTCGAGACCTCCAATATCTCTCGAGGTAGCTGGAGTTGGTGGGCGGAGCTGGGGTGTGGCTGTCTCTTCCACTCCTCCCACAGACTCCTTCACTCTGGCTGATCCCGCAGCTGAAGAAAGAGAAAGAGGCGAGGACACAGCAGCCCCGCTCGGGTGTCTGTCTTCATCTGCAGGCATGCTGTAAGTTGCTGTGTAAGCTGTAAGTCCCAACCTTCCCTATAGCCCCCCAAACTGCCACTATACCACCCCAAACTGCCCTATACCACCCCAAACTGCCAATATACCACCCCAAACTGCCCTATACCACCCCAAACTGCCAATATACCACCCCAAAATGCCCTATACCACCCCAAAATGCCAATATACCACCCCCAAACTGCCCTGTACCACCCCAAAATGCCAATATACCACCGCCACCTGTCATATACCCACCCAGCCTGCCCTATACCACCCCAAACTGCCAATATACCACCCCAAATTACTCTATCACCCAAACTGCCATATACCATCCTAACCTGTCCTATACCACCCCAACCTGCCCTATACCACCCTAGCCTGCCACTATACCACCCTAGCCTGCCACTATAACACCCTATACTACCCTACCCTGCCACTATACCACCCTATACTATCATTTACAAGGGCCAGTTTGTGGCGCACCCCATGACCATGCGCTGCCTGCAGGGCACTGGGCAGCCTAGACAGGAGGGTGACACCATGTTTTACCGCACCAGATGACACCGACCCTAGTGACGCCACTGCCGTGACCAGTATGTGAGAGCGATAACACCAAATTTAACACACCTGCTCCCCATTCACACCGGAGACCTTGTAACACTAACGACACACATGACACCGGGGAGGAAAAATGGCTAATTATGCCCAATTTGGACATTTTCATTTAGGGGTGTACTCATTTTTGTTGCCAGTGGTTTAGACATTAATGGCTGTGTGTTGGGTTATTTTGAGGGGACAGCAAATTTACACTGTTATACAAGCTGTACACTCACTACTTTACATTGTAGCAAAGTATCATTTCTTCAGTGTTGTCACATGAAAAGATATAATAAAATATTAACAAAAATGTGAGGGGTATACTCACTTTTGTGAGATACTGTATATTGTTTGAATATCTAAACAGCAATTGCATCTATATGGCTGTCAATTCCTTAACTTTTTCACTCAAAATAGAGTTGGGTGGTGCCAACAGGGCCACCTATGGCTTGAACCTTGACCAACTCAGTAGCAATCGTGCTTACCTGAGCCCCATCTCGATCCAGCGATGTTGCACGAGAGCCATGAAGGCCAGGGACTCTCCCCCCATTGGCTGAGACAGCAATGGGCACCATTGGATCCCACTGCTGTCAATCAAACTCAGTGAGCCAATGAGGAGAGAGAGTTTTGCGGGACTGAATGGACACACAGAGCAGCGGCTCGGGTGCCCCCATAGCAAGCTGCTTGCTGTGGGGGCACTCGGCAGGAGGGAAGGGCCAGGATTGCCGACAAGGAACCAGAGAAGAGGAAGATCTGGGCTGCTCTGTGCAAAACCACTACACAGAGCAGGTAAGTATAACATGTTTGTTTTTTTTTTTAAACTTGAAATTTTAATATAACTCTTTTATTGAACAAGCTGAAGTTAGAAGCTGATTGGCTACCATGCATAGCTGCACCAGATTTTGCACTCGCCAGTCTTAGTAATTCAACCCCATAGAGTTTTCACAAAATTTTGTTGTGATTGCCTGTGTGCAAAGTCTCACAGTGCTGCTAGGGCTGAATAATCCATTTGGCAGATATAATCTTTTCCAGCTTTAGTTAACAGGCACTGCTAGGTGGTGCAGTAGAGTCTTGATTGGCTGCCCCTGCTGTCCTTCGCTCTTTTAGGCCTGATTCACACCTATTCATTTTTAGTGCTTTTTGCATTTTACAGATTCGCACTACAGAACGTGTTCCATAGGAAACCATGTTAAATGGACTGTAGTGCAAATGCAAAAAGCACTAAAAATGCATAGGTGTACATCAAGCCTTATGCCTCGTACACACGATCTGACTTTCCGACAACAAAACCAAGGAATTTTGTCCGAAGGGTGTTGGCTCAAACTTGTCTTGCATACACACGATCACACAAATGTTGGCCAACAATTACGAACTAGACGTACTACGTTATTTTTCAGCTCTTTAGCGCCACCCTTTAGGCTCCTGCTGCTAATTTCGTGTTAGTAGAAGTTTGGATAGTGTTGATTTGCGCTTTTCGGTTCGCACTTTTCAGTTCGTTTTTGAATGGCCGTTCGTCACCCAAACATGTTGCGGAATCGGAGGAGAGAAAGTATAACGTGTCATTTATTATTGGCCTTGGAGTTATTACTTTGACGTTATTTTTTTGGTTTGAATAATAATGATTTGACTTGGTATATTTTCTATATTTTTGGATGCATAGAATGCACTTTTTGGTTAAGTTCTATTGGCAGATAGCATGTCTAATTTTATTTGTTTTCTTTTTTTAATGCACAATAAAAAATTGTGTAGAATAATACTTGGCTATGTGTTTTACTTCAAATGACAGTTTGGGAGTAGGCAGGGCAGTTACATTTAAAAAAATACAAAAATGTAAAATTAACAAGGGACACCAACATAGTTGTATCTTTGATCCTAAAAACTACGGGATAATGGTGTTGTGGTAACTTGCCCAAAAAAAAAAAGCATAATAATATTATTCTTGATATCACTGGAAAAAAAAAGCCTTTTTTATATACGTTTGGCAGAACGCCTTCAGTATCACCAGCAAAGCAGCTTCATTATTATCCCATTAAAGAAGAGAATTGTGCGCTGCATTTCGAGATTTCATAATTTGCCACGTCACGAATGTTAATTCTCCATTACGAACGCTAGTTTACAAGACCGACCGCTTCTGGCTCCTCCTTGCTTCCAAGCATGCGTGTTTGTACTTTGAACTTTTGTCTGACGGACTTGTGTACACACAATCGGAAAATCCGACAACACACATTTGTTGGCGGAAAATTTTAAAACCTGCTAGCCAACATTTGTTGGCGGAAAATCCGACAACAATTGTCCGATGGAGCGTACACAAGGTCGGATTTTCCCGCCAACAGCCTGACATCGAACATTTCCCGTCGGAAAATCCGATCGTGTGTATAAGGCTTTAGAGCTTTATTGAGCAATGGATTACAAAAAGTTTGAGGTTCTTGCACTAGCTGGGATTAAAAATTCCTTTAACATGTTTAATGAATAGATAACTGAAATAAAGGGTGTTTATTATATTCCATGGGATGCATAATTAGGCAGTAATGTTAGTTCAAGCAAACCCAGTAGATTAAATCACCCACTGGCAAATATCCTGGGATATAACAGTGAAATCTTTGCACCTGAGCTCTCAGCCTCTCCCATCTATTGAAGCCATTAGTGTCTCAAGCCAGCAACCACCCGTAACACCAGGGTTGGTGGGATTAAGCCTCTAAAGGCATTCATAAGCTTAAGCAACCAAGAAATATCATGTGATGTAAAATAGTGCTTGAAAAAGGAATTCTAATTTTAAACAACTAAAGTGATCCAAGCTATAAATATAGCTTACCGGATATTCCTTTTTCCTTCGGTCTTGTGAGGCAGCACACCATGCAGGAACCAATGGCAGATCAGGAAATGGCCTCTTCTCCCAGTTCCCTTCTGCATACTTTCTAATAGAGCATATCTTTATTTATACACAGTATAGACTTTTATGAAGACTGTTCTCCAGAGGCCAGAGTAAAAACTTAATTGAAAAATAAGGTGGATTCTCCCTTTGCTTGTATGTCTACCAGTGAACTCGCTAGAAGTTGACCAACAAAATCTTGGCTAAGTTAATGGATGGATCGAGGTTCTTAGAAAAATTACATTTTGGAACTGAGCAGTTCTCCTGTAGAAGTATACGTAGGATATTCAAGTTAGATTACTGTTGGGGTTAATGCAGGGGTTAGGTTAGCTTAGTGTTAGGGACATAAATTTGAACGCCATACACAAAACAACCTTCCTTTAACCACTTGACCTCCAGGAGATTTACCCCACTGTCAGGTCACCTAGAGGCTGGGTGACAGATGCACACCGTTGGGATCAGGAGTGCACCACAAGGCAGTGGACCCCACGGCTGACTGCTGCGGATGGGAGTCCAGGTGGTAAGGAAGGCAGGGTCCCTGGGACACCAACACTGATCCCACCGGGGTTAGAGCGTAGGATTCCCTGGGGCGCGGAGTCTAAGAGCCAGCAGGTGTTCACCAGAGCCTCTAGAGGTGAGGATGGACTGGGCTGCAACTGGCTCCAGGTCGCGGCCCCCAGGGTCCAAAGCCTCACACCCACAGTAGGCAACAGGAGGATAGGGATAGTAAAGGAATAAGCCAAGGTCAGGGCCACAAGCAGACAAGGACAACAGAGTTCACGCCAAGGTTCAGGGTCACAGGCAAACAGGGATAGTCGGGGACACGCCAGAGGTCAGGGTCACGAGCAGACAGGAATAGTAGAGAACACGCCAAAGTCGGTAACAGAAACAAACGTAAAGCACACGGCAGGCAGGAACAGGAAGCCAAACACACAAAGGTTGATCAGCAGGGCAGACCTGCAGTGCAGAGGTTAATATAGAGTTCTCTGATAGGAGCAGGGGTGGAGCCATGCTAGAGGAGAGTTAATAAAAGCAGTCAGTTGAGAGACAGCTGGTCTTTGGAGAAGAACACATGGAAACAGGTAAGCTGACAAACAACCTCTATTGCATAACCATGACACCCACTTCATGATCAGACCATTTTTTGCGATACGGCACTGCGTTATTTCAACTGACAAAAGCGCGGTCCTGCGACACTGTACCCAAATAAAATTTATGTCCTTTTTTCCCACAAATAGAGCTCTCTTTTGGTGGTATTTATCAGTTGACGCGTTTCAAACAAAAAGAACCGTGCTTGTTCACAGTTGTGAACAAGCACGGTTCGTTTCGCGTGAAACGCGTCAACTGATCATCATTGCAATCTTGTCTGGCTCATGACAATAAAGGAAATCTCCACAGTATCTTTTGGATTCAAGTGTGCGATCAATCTTTTCTTCTCTTCTTGATATTGCTTACAGTTATGAGCCGAGATTAGCACCTTGGACCGGGTGTGTCCATTTTTTGCCTGAAGCGGTGTGTGCACCCTTGTTCTGGTATTTAATCACCCTGTGGTTTTTATTTTTAGCGCTATGAACAAAAAAAACAAAAAAAGACAAGTTGGAAAAAAAAAAATTTTTTTACTTTCTGCTAAAAAAAAAATGCAAAATGACATAATTACTGCATGGTAATGTATTTTTAAATAAATCCATAACATAGATGCAAGTTAAATTCCACTACAGGGATTCATTTGGATTGCAGCCTTTTATGGTAGCCTTAGGCTGGTTCATACCAGGACACGTGCAGTGACGTGTTTCATGGAAATTTACACAGCCATGCATAGTTGTGATGCAGTTTTGAATGATCCCTTTCAATGGACTGTAATTAAATCATTTAGGGTAATGCATAGAAAAGTTAAAATTCAAGAATTTTCACTCAAGCTACAATACGGCCCAGAAGAGGGAAGGAATTGCATAGAAAAGTATTCAGTTTTGTCTGTTGATTTTTTTTTTCTGTGTTGCAAAACGCGTCAATACACCTGGTGTGGATAAGCTGCTAAATCCCTTTCTGATAGTCATTGTTCGAATAATCTTTTTGAATAGAAATTTGATGCACTTAACATATTTCGTGTTTTTAATATGAGATTCCAAATATGCAGCGCTAAAACATTAATAATAAAATGTTCATTAACATATCAATTAATAAATGTCAAACTGCTGGATCAATGTAGAGATGAGACAGAAGAAGCAAACACCAACTCAAAGCCTCTTAACCAGACAACAGTGAGATTATAATTATGATTATAATTGAGATTATAATTATGCAGATCTCCCAAACACTCCAGTGTCACCGATGCTCCAAGAGTTAAATTGTCATTTTATAGCCGCACAGATCCAATTTAAGCAGACAGCCTCAGTAATATAAAAAAAAACTCCCATAGTGAAGTATGTAGGAATAGAATCAATCTTTTATTAACCACTTCTTTTGATGGTATTTGACTGCCCCTGCAGATTTTTTTTTTTTTTGCGATATAAACGGAAAAAGACCGAAAATTTAAAAAAATATATATATTTTTTACTTTTTGTTATAAAAAAAAATCCAATAAACTCAATTTTAGTCATACATTTATGCCAAAATGTATTCAGCCACATGTCTTTGGTAAAAAAAAATGTCAATAAGTGTATATTTATTGGTTTGCGCAAAAGTTATAGCGTCTACGAACTAGGGTATATTTTCTGGAATTTTCTGGAATTTTACGCAGCTTTTAGTTTATGACTACCTATCTCATTTCTTGAGGTGCTAAAATGGCAGGGCAGTACAACCCCCCCCCCAATGACCCTATTTTGGAAAGTAGAAACCTCAAGAAAATTTCTGAAAGGCATGTTGAACCCATTGAATATTTCACTTTTTTGTCACAAGTGATTGAAAATTCATCACTAAATGATATATTGCTCAAACATGACATGGGCATATGTGGAATTACACCCCAATTACAAACCAATCACCGCCTTTATGCCTCCATGGCATGTTTGAGCAATATATCATTTTGTGACAACTTTGTGCAAAAAAAAAAGAAAAAAGAAAAAAGCTTGTAATTTTCACGAAACTTGTGGCAAAAAATAAAATATTCCATGGACTCAACATGCCTCTCAGCAAATAGCTTGGGGTGTCTACTTTCCAAAAAGGGGGTGGTGTTGAACTGTCCTGGCATTTTATGCACAACATTTAGAAGCTTATGTCACACATCACCCACTCTTCTAACCATTTGAAGACAAAGCCCTTTCTGACGCTTTTTGTTTACATGAAAAAAAATATATTTTTTTTGCTAGAAAATTACTTTTAACCCCCAAACATTATATATTTTTTAAAGCAGAGGCCCTACAGATTAAAATGGTGGGTGTTGCAATTTTTTTTTCACACAGTATTTGCGCAGCGATTTTTCAAACGCAATTTTTTGAAAAAAAAAACACTTTTTTTTAATTTGAATGCACTATAACACACTATATTGCCCAAATGTTTGATGAAAGATGATCTTATGCCGAGTACATGGATACCAAACACGACATGCTTTAAAATTGCGCACAAATGTGCAGCGGCAACAAACTACTTCCATTTTTAAAAGCCTTTAAAATCCTTTACAGGTTACCATTTTAGATTTACAGAGGAGATCTACTGCTAAAATTACTGCCCTCAATCTGACCTTCACGGTGATGCATGGTGCAATTGCTGTTTACATATGACACAAGACCCACACTTGTGTTCCCCTTTGCGCGTGAGCACGGGGGGACAGGGGTGCTTTTTTTTTTTTTTTTGAGGCGACCTGCAAGTCGTGCCGCCTCTGGTGTGAACCGAGGCTAAACATACAGCCAGAGCTACAATGGAATGGTTTAGATCAAAGCAAATTCATGTGTTAGAATGGTCCAGTCAAAGTCCAGACCTAAATTCAATTGAGAATCTGTGGCAAGACTTGAAAATTGCTGTTCACAAACGCTCTCCATCCAATCTGACAGAGCTTGAGCTATTTTGCAAAGAAGAATGGGCAAAAATGTCACTCTCTAGATGTGCAAAGCTGGGAGAGACATCCCCAAAAAGACTTGCAGCTGTAATTGCAGTGAAAGTTGGTTCTTCAAAGTATTGACTCAGGGGGGCTGAATACAAATGTACACCACACTTTTCACATATTTATTTGTAAAAAATATTGGAAAACATTTATCATTTTCCTTCCACTTCACAATTATGTGCCACTTTGTGTTGGTCTATCACATAAAATTCAAATAAAATACATTTACGTTTTGGGTTGTAACATGACAAAATTTTGGAAATTTGAAGGGGTATGAATACTTTTTTCAAGGCACTGTATGACATCTTGTCATAGTAGTGAAATAGCAACACAGATGAACACACTCCATATCTATAACTGAGCCATGCGGATCCCCCCAATTCTATTTTTTTTATATTGTTAATCTTCAAAGTCTATGTTACCCCAACATTTCACATTCCTGATATGAGCCTGCTGTACCATGTACTTGTATGAAAAAGTATCCTGTTCTCTTTGTATTGCTTCCATTGCCCCCCCCTTTTCCAATTGCAAACTGACCACAGTAGGCATTGAAGCACATCTATCCCAGTGTGGTCAGTTTTCTTCTTTGCATTCAGTACAGCCTGCTTGTACTCCAATGGTCAGACTTCTGCGGACACGCCCCCTGCACAGCTCCTCCACAGGTCATGTGGTCACTTACTAAAAAGTTAAAAATAAAAAAAAGATAATTATACTGTTTTTTTTTTTTTAATATAAATATACAAAAGTTTTGCCTTGTTTAAACTGAATAGTTGTTTCACAAGATAAAGGTTCAAATATCCTTTAATGATAATTGATGAATTCCGTGAACAAGCATTTTTTTCTTCTCTTGGTCAGTGACATTTGCAAAATAATTGACTACATATATGTTCGTGTAAAAACAAAAAAAAAAAATTATGTGAGAAAAAGGCACAGGACAGCAAATATTGATGATTTCTTTTTGGCTTAGACTGATTGAAACCTTAAACTGAGCCATCAAATGGGGGATTTGATTTGTTACTGCTGTGAATTGGGTGAAGTTGAGTAGAGCATGGTCACTTACTTTGCAATTGAAATTTTCACTTATCTTAGTAAAATAATGTGAAATTCACTTTGCAAAGAACACCCAATCATGTGCAAGAAAAAACACATGATTGGGTGATTAACCACTTGCCTACTGGGCATGTTTACCCCCTTCCTGCCCAGGCCAATTTTCAGCTTTCAGCGCTGTCACACTTTGAATGACAATTGCGTGGTCATGTACCCAAATGGAAATTTTATATTTTTTTTCTTCACACAAATAAAGCTTTTTTTTGGTTGCATTTCATCACCACTGATTTTTTTTTTTTTTTACAAAATAAACAAAGACCGAAAATTTTGAAAAAAAAAAACAAAACTTTTTCATAGTTTGTCTCCTTCACTGATGTGCGCTGATGAGGCTCCACTGATGGACACTGATGGGTGGCACTGATAAGCGGCACTGATAGGTCACACTGATTGGCAGCACTGGTAGGCGGCACTGATAGGTCACACTTGTGGGCACTGTCGGGACTGCACTGATAATCAGTGCCCTCATTATCAGTGTAGATGTTCCTTTTACACAAGCTGGTTATCAGCTCTCTTCTCCTCTTCTCATGCTGTCAGAATGAGGAAAAGAATGCCGATAACCGGCTTCTGTTTACTTTGCGATCCACTGTGATTGTATACAGCTAATCACGTGGTAAAGAGCCGCTAAATGGCTCTTTACCTCAATCTGTGATCAGCAGTGTCCAGAGGACACGGCAATCACAGAGCGCGCCTCTGTGGGCGCCATCACGGGAGGACGTCACATGATACCCTCCCAGAACTGGCCGGCCGTGCTGTAGCCGTCATTCAGCAGAACCTTAACCTCATTCACAAACCTAAGGCTGGCCATACATGGGTCGAATTTCGAAAGAATTTTTTTTTGAAAATCAGAAATTTTTTGCGTTTTGTGATCCGATGGTGCCACCATTGATTTCGAAATTCGGCCAACCAAGCCTTCAATATCACCTCCTGTTGCTACAGAAAATAATTTTCGTGGCTGGGAATCTTCTTTTCTTTCCAGAAATTTTCTTTTCTTGCACATGCGCATTTCTTTTTTGATTACATTTCTCGCATGATTCTCCCATCATTGATTCGAAAATAATGTTTCAAAAAATTTCCATGTCCGATTTCTCAAATTTGATTGCCGCACGAAAATCAGCTGTTGCTGCAGCCCACTAATGGTGCGAAATACGAACAAAAAATCTTAGATAAGATTTTCGAAAGAAAATTCTTTCAACATTCGACCTATGTATGGCCTGCCTAAGTGAATTTTCTCTTTGCAAGAGGAAATTATATCTGCCTTAGTGAATGACATGAAGTTCTGCTAACTTCAATATTTCCAATCACGCCCAAACAAAAAATCGTTATTTTTTTTTTTTTAATTCTCCTTCAACATGAATATTCTTTTCAAAGTGATTTTTACTTTGTGTCACTGCATATACTTGTAGGCAGGTACAGTCTGCTGTCTCCACTGCAGGTGGCGCTCAACGGCAGCAGCAATGCAGTGGGAGAAGACTGAGTCACTGGGGCAGCAATTGGATTGGATCCTGGCCGTCCATGTGATTCTGGTGGCCATCTTAGATGTGGCAAAGTCTATTTAAGACCCTGGCCCATGGGTTCGGCACGCTCTATGTGAGGGGGTAGAGTAGGGAAAGATACCTGGTCTTTAAGGGACAGTACTAGCGGTAGGGAAATGTTCTTTATGAGGAGGGAAAATGTAGGGTCGCATCTCTCTGGATACCTTCCTGATTGGGCACAAGACAGCCAGGCCGCTTTCTGTCCCCTCTCAACAGACGCCGTTGATTCAGCTCTAACCTATTTCTTCATGTTATTAGAAACTACAAGTGTGCCAGGCTCAGTTGCTGTCCCACCTTGTTGTGAACGGTTGCTGCTTTACGTCAATATAAGTTTTCTATTACAACTGGCTGTGTGAGTTACTGCCACCACACCAAGCTGCAACCAACACCCCCCCCCCCACACATACACTATACTGCCTTTAGGGTTCAATATTGAGTTGGCCCACCCTCTACAGCTATAGCAGCTTCAATTCTTCTGGGAAGGCTGTCCACAAGGTTTAGGAGTGTGTCTAAGGGATTGTTTGACCATTCTTCCAGAAGCGCATTTGTTGGGTCAGGCACTGATGTGGACTAGAAGGCCTGGCTCCACTCTAATTCATCCCAAAGGTGTTCTATCGGGTTGAGGTTGGGACTCCGCGCAGGCCAGACAAGTTCCTCCACCCCAAACTTGCTCATCCATGTCTTTATGGACCTTGCTTTTTGCACTGGTGCGCTGTCATGTTGGAACAGGAAGGGGCCATCCCCAAACTGTTCCCACAAAATTGGGAACATGAAATTGTTCAAAATGTCTTGGCATTCTGACGCCCTAAAAGTTCCCTTCATTGGAACTAAGGGGCCGAGCGCAACCCCTGAAAAACAACCCCACACCATAATCCCCCCTCCACCAAATGATTTGGACCAGTGCACAAAGCGAGGTCCATAAAGACATGGATGAGCGAGTTTGGGGTGGTGGAACTTGACTGGACTACACAGAGCCCTGACCTCAACCCGATAGAACACCTTTGGGATGAATTAGACCAGGGGCTGCGAGCCAGGCCTTCTCGTCCAACATCAGTGCCTGACCTCACAAATGCGCTTCCGGAAGAATGATCAAGCATTCCCATAGTAACACTCATAAACCTTGTGGACAGCCTTCCCATAAGAGTTGAAGCAGTAATAGCTTCAAAGGGTGGGTCAAATCAATATTGAACCCTACGCACTAAGACTGGAATGCCATTAAAGTTTATGTGTGTGGAAAGGCAGGCGTCCCAATACTTTTGGCAATATAGTGTATATACTCATACAAATTCCCTTCACAAAGTGAAAATTCAGTTCAAAAGTGAACATGATCCAATCGTTTAGCAAAGCTACTCCAATTAGTCATTACAGCAATAACTCATCGCTTAATAAATTACTCAGTTTGAGGCTTCATCAAATCAGGGTCAAACAAAGAGCTTCTTTATCACAGCTGAAATAGCTGAATATGTGAAAAGGAGTGTAGAGTACCATCTTCTGGCAGGATAGAAGAGTGCATAAAACTAATTTGCAATATTGAACTGAGTAAAAACTAACTTTTTTTAGTCAAGTAAATATTAGTATAGTGCTCACCTCCGTAGGGAGCTGCTGATTTGCCCAAGGTTCTTTTCCCAGTTTAGTGCAACAGCAGGCAGGCACATGGCAAAAGTTACTCTTCTGGCTCATGGAACTGTCTAGGGGTTGCCTTTTTTGAACTTTATTGCTGAGAAACTTGCATAGGGCTTAGGGACCCGTAGGATACCTCATGAAAGCTGAACAATGATCAGAGGACCCTCTCCATTATATCCTTACTTCTTAGGATAGTCCTTTTAGCAAAGGCCCAGAGAAATGGACAGTACTGAGACCCCAACAGAAATGTCTCAGGCCAAGCAAACACTAGTACTCATGCACAAGGGAAAGCAGCAGTGACAGTCACCAGGATCCTACACTCAGGTGTGTACTATATCAGTCAGATATTTTCCCAGTGAACTCTCCAGATCCTGGACAAGAACAGGGCTGCCTCAGGCTTCAAACTACTTATGCCCTCCCCCAGTCACCTACTGGACACCCTTCCCCAGGGATTGGCTAAAGCTACATAAATATTCAGGCTGCTGATCTGCCTCCTCCCACCCACTATATTCTAGACTCCTCCAGAAAACAGGGTGAAGCAATCAAAACTGCAAATCGCAAATCTCAGAACAGCCCAAAGCAATCACAATCTACTCCACTGATTACAGGGGAGCAAAAAACAATTAAAAAAAAACTGACTCCATTCCCCCATCCAAACACTTGAATTTGATGAGGGAATCCTTCTCGTTGAGTCTTTGTATTATGAGAGCAGGGAGACTTCCCCGCTATCAGAATACACTGATCAGCATTGCCAGCTATAGCCTGCAGGTCTGATCGAGCGGGGAAAACTCGACAGGGCAGTTGTACAGAAGTCGATCAGTAGAAGAAGGCAACTTTATTTTTGTTTTCATAGATATTTAGTCCAGATATAAATGACAATTAGATGACCATGTTTCAAACTTAGCAGAGAAGTGGAACATGAGGTTGATTTACTAATGACAAGTGGACTGTGCACTTTGCAGTTGCTCCAGAGCTTAGTAAATGACCAAATGTACGGTCTATTTGCCTTTAGTAAATTAACCCCATAGAGCAGGCCCGGACTGGCCATAGGGCACACTGGGCCGCATGTCCATGTGGGGCCCAAAGCAGCTGCAGTAGCTGGGCTGCTCACTGAGGCAGCACCGCTCACTCGGCCTCTCTGTGGCTGGCCACCTATTTAGTGCAGCAGTCAGGGCCAGAGGGCGGAAACTATTCCATGACTGTGAAGGAGAGACCCCATCAACTGCTGGACCGGAGAGAAAATGAGTGCCCGTGCAAGCCCCAGTGCTCTCTGCCCCATGCTCTTTGGCCCCCCTAGTGCTCTCCATACCCCTGTGCTCTCCCACCCCCCACAGTGCTCTCCGGCTCCCCCAGTGCTCTCCCACCCCTGTGCTCCCCCCCCCCAGTGCTTTCCGGCTCCCCCAGTGCTCTCCAGCACCTCCAGTGCTCTCCGCACCCCTGTGCTCTGCCCCCCAGTGCTTTCCGGCTCCTCCAGTGCTCTCTGCACCCCTGTGCTCCCCCCCAGTGCTCTCCCACCCCTGTGCTCCCCCCCCCAGTGCGTTCCGGCTCCCCCAGTGCTCCCCAGCACCTCCAGTGCTCTGCGCACCCCTGTGCTCTCACACCACCCACAGTGCTCTCCGGCTCCCCCAGTGCTCTCCCACCCCTGTGCTCCCCCCCAGTGCTTTCCGGCTCCCCCAGTGCTTTCCAGCACCTCCAGTGCTCTCCGCCACCCTGTGCTCCGCCCCCCAGTGCTCTCTGCACCCCAGTGCCCCCCCAGTGCTTTCCGGCTCCCCCAGTGCTCTCCAGCACCTCCAGTGCTCTCCACACCCCTGTGCTCTCCCACCCCCACAGTGCTCTCCGGCTCCCCCAGTGCTCTCCCACCCCTGTGCTCCCCCCCCCCAGTGCTTTCCGGCTCCCCCAGTGCTCTCCAGCACTTCCAGTGCTCTCCGCACCCCTATGCCCCCCCCCCCAGTGCTTTCCGGCTCACCCAGTGCTCTCCAGCCCTCACGGTGCTCTCCAGCACCCCTTTGCTCTCCAGTTCCCCCCAGTGCTCTTCGGTGCCCCAAGTGCTCTCTGGCCCCCACCTCCCTCTGTGCTTCCTTCCCCCCAGTGCTCTTCAACCCCCTGTGCCCCCCCCCCAGTGCCCCCCTCACCCCTCACAGCTCTGCCAGGTTCCCCCTACTTTCTCCCTTTGGCTGCTGCAGGGGATCTATCAGAATGTGGAGGTATCATGGGCTGCTCAATGTCCGGGGCAATTATTTCTTCCCCAGTCTGGGCCTAAGAGCCTGCCATAGAGTCATGAATAGTGTGAAAATCCTTTTCCATTAGCATTATGGAATCCAATGTAGCAACACTTTGTGAAAAGAGAATAACTGAATATTTTCAATTCAAAGCTATACAGTCAAGTTCCATAAAGGTTCATTGTCTGTTTATGTCAGTTTTGAATAAGCATTTCTTTATATTTGATGTAAAGTCCTACAACCAGTCTGATCTCTGCGGAGGGAGCTCACCTAGTCCTGTTACCTTACTAAAAAAAAAGTAATTTAAATTCCTGACACTTCAAAGTGTGAAGGGTGAAATGAAGAGATGGGATGTTCCATTAAGACTTCCTATGTGCCGACTTCATTTTCAGGGGATGCTTCAGGCTCTGTAACAAGTCGTATTTCTTGTGCTGTCACCCTTCACACATTTATTAATTTATTTCAGGTACTTCTATAGAACGCTGTCAATTTACACAGCGCACAAATCCCCCAATTGGCCATTAAAAGTCACTTGTTACAAAAGCAAAAGAAAACTTATGCTAATTATCTACAACTATTCCTAAGAACACTACAAATTTTTAAAATAGTCTACATTTTATTCTACACCTCAGAATGACCCGAAACAAATAAATAAGTGACATTCTAAAACAAATTGGTCATTCCTGGGCTATCTTGAGAACCTTTTGATTTATGTGACTTGGGCCACAGAATAATCCTCCGCATATCTCCATAAAAACCTGTCCATGTATTTAAAGGAAACCTGTGAAGAGGAAGCTACCATTAGAAGTCTCTCCTGAAAATTCTGCACACAACAGCCACTTTATTAGGTACACCTGTTCAATGGCTTGCTAACACAAATTGCTAATCAGCCAATCACCCGCCAGCAACTCAATGCATTTAGGCATTGTAACAAAACGTCCCATACTCCGCTTGAGTGCTTTCATCATATACCGCTTCCTCCCAAACGAATATAGATATCAGATATTCCAACCGCTAACAATCACAAAACAAGACAAAACTCGTTTGGTTGGTGAACATGGACTGTTTATTAAAAACACAGGTACACAGGTAATACGCTGGACAATCTCCCCACCTTTGAATTCCAGATGGGGTAGACTGTCCAATCAGCAGGGAGAGCTGTTGGAGGAATTCCCCACCACCAATCTCACAGCTAATCTACATATACATCCCATAATATCCAAGGCAGACAGACTGTCAGGGCTCCTTCTCTGAGTTGGCCGCTCATCTGTCGGCTAATTGCCAGCTCTCATCTCTCTCAACAGTTAACCAGCTGTTGTGGATCTGCTCGTCAGTCCTGCCTACTTAAAGATCTCCAGCTCACTTCATTCCTGCCTTCGCCTTGGTCACATCACAAGAAACCATCTCCTGCGTTCCGGTTTAAAGACTGGCTTTGCTGACATCCCTTCTGGCTCCTTATCCTGCTTGCTGTTCCTCTACTTGGATCTCTAACTTCTGGCCTTGCTGATTACCCGATCTGGTTACTAAACTCTGGCCTGGCTGATTACCCGATCTGGTTACTGAACTCTGGCTTGGCTGACTACCTGATCCGGTTACTGAACTCTGGCCTGGCTGATTGCCCGAATTGGTTACTGGACTCTGGCTATGCTTTGATTACACTTACTCTATTTACCTTTTAATTCTTATTAATAAACAAGTGTGATTTTACTGTACTTCTGTCTTGGTCTGGTTCATGGTTTCTGACACGGACACAATAGAACATTGGAATACAGCCACACCCCAAATGACCCAGCAAAGAGTACACAACAAAATGAGACAATATACTATATATATATATATATACACACACACACACACACAACATTCCAGTGTGGCTGTTCAGTGAGTCTGATTATTCCAGATCAGTCAGTGTGCCCCTATTGGAGACACAGGGTGACTTAGATATAGGAGATGCATGGGGAGCTGACACAAGGTTTTCCCAACCACCCCAAGGGATTCTGGGTTCCACGGTCCCCCCGCCCAAAGTGACTCCGTCACATCTCTCCCCTTTCGGCAGCAGACTAACACAGGAGGAGACCCCAGACGGGTTGACTCCGAAGTTAGTCAGTAGTTCCAGTCCCCCAATGCCTGTACCCACACAGTACCCCAAATAAATTGTCCCAAGCAGAGCATTACTCACCCAGCCAACCTCTACCTCGCTCAGAGAACATATCCGCCACCTGGACTGGCCCGTCTCCCTGGAGTCCTTTCAGCTGCTGGAGAGAAGACAGAGTGACTGGGATCACTCCGTCATGCTGTTTGGGATCTGGGCCGACTGCCCAGCATCCCTGGGGTATACAAGTGGAGACTGAAGTGCCATCCACTACCACAAGAACTCCCTCTTCTGTTAATTGAGGGCAGATGCCAGCAGCACTCTGTTCTGTTGCCAGCTCTTCTGCTGGATTGGTGTCAGTGGAGACCGCAGTTCCATTCACCGATATTACCTCAAGCTGCAGTTGTGTGCAGAGGCCAGTAGCATTGTGCCCTGTTAGCGCTTCAGCTGAGGACCCCACATCATCCACTGTTGGGGAGTGACCGTCACCTTCTCACCATGGGCCCCTGGAACTGCAGCAGGTGTGGGGCAGAGGTCTTGGACCCACTGTCCAGTGGCCAGCACTTCAGCTGGAGGAGTCTCTTGTAACTCCACAAATGTTGCTGTTGGTACTGGGTAGAGCTCAGTGAAGTTTGGCCCCGATACCAGCTCTTCTGCTGGAGGCTCACCAGGTTGTTTTTCCTCAGCAGAAAAGTCTATCAAATCCCCAATCTATATAACCGGTGTCTGGGGATAGAGATTCACCATCTCCTGTCTTTAGAACCCAGAAGATGCTATTGGTGCTGGACAGAGGTTAGCAGAGCTCTGCCCTGTTGTCAGCACTAATGCTTTGGAGATGGCAATCTCCAGATTTTTTCTGGCATGCTGCTGGACAGGCAAATTCCTCCATCCAACTTTGTCTTGTGCAGAAACAGGTTCGTCAAGGTCAGTCAGTATTTGCTGCATTCGCCATAAGACCTCCGCGTCCATAGCTGCGGGGGCAGGTGGCCAAAGCACACTGTTACTATGCCACCTTGCCGACTCTTCAGCCAGGATTTAAGAGCTGTCTGCTGGTACTTCCTGATAATGCCAGGCAAAGGGAGCCCAGCCCTGCTGCTGAGTAGAGTCTAGCAGCGGTCTGTAGGCAATCTCCAGCTCCCATTACCTGATTGGCTAGAAACTCCAAATCTTCCAGTGCCCAGCGCACTTCCGAGACGTTCAGCATCCGTTCTCTGTATTCCGATATTTCTTCCAAACGCTACTCCAAATCTCTCCCAAAGTCAGGGTCCTGTGACAGCCTCTCTAATAACAGCCCCAGGCCGCCGTAGCCAAAGCCTTCTGTTGGGGTGTCGTCCGATGTCCATGGGCACACTTGGGCTACATACCAGTGGAGGGCTTTGTAGCTTTCGTCCAACCGCATCTCCACCTGGACCAGCCTGGTTAACTCAGCTTTCCATTCTCTATGCGATTGTTCCCCCAAAAACAACATTCGCACTTCGTACTGCGGCCAGTACCTTTCCCGGAAGGAGGAGAGAATTTTTCCCTGGTGTCGCTGCTCATGGGCTAGCACTTCCTTCCAGAGTTCCCAGCGGATAGAATTATACCATCCCAGCAGGACCTGGTCCTCTATGCTGTATCTGCATCTCTTCCAACCTCCTTCCGAATTCCTCTTCCATGGCGGCTGGTATCTGTACCTCTCCTGCTATCCGGACCTTGGATCCAGGTGGAAGTTTGGATGTCCCAAATGTATAAATAGATGGCTCCCACGCTGTCTGAAAATATAAAATATAAGAATATAAAGACCTAGGGGAAACTGCAGCAAACACCTGGTAAATTGATCCTTGACAGAAAAAAGGGGCAATGAATAAATAATGATGTTGCGCTGTGTAAAATGTAAATAACAGAATGCACAAAGTGCAATAATTAATAAATGAAAAATACCATTGACGGTGTGCTAATAATGAAAGCATATACCATAAAACATCAAATTATCAAGTGAACAAAACAAAGTGAATAAGGTCCACGTGCAAAGTCAAACAAAAGTGAAAAGTCAGACGATATGATCCAAAAAAAGGTCTGTGACAGTTGAAAAATATATATTGCATACAATCTAGGTAACACCTATTGTCCAAAACCCTTCACTACCTGTCTCGGTGTCTGGGGTTTAAACATAAGAAAGAGAGATGCCCATAGCGTGCTCCCGTTTTTAAAAAGGTCATTTATTGTAATAGCAACAAAGTAGACAAACTCACGTTTTAGTAAACAAGGAACCTGCAACAACCCACGAGCGCCACGCTCGTATCCTTCCGTCAGATGTTGTTGATACCTATTGCTCCAATCCCGACGCGTGTCGTCTACTTTGTTGCTATTACAATAAATTACCTTATAAAAACTGGATCACGCTATGGGCATCTCTCTTTCCCATGTTTAAACCCCACACACCGAGACACGTAGTGAAGGATTTTGGACAATAGGTGTTACCAAGATTGGATGGAAGCAAACAAGCTCGTGGATTGTTGAGTATGTTTACATTTTAAAAAGTGAGTGTGACTACTTTTGTCTGCTACATCCACCTCCCCTTCTTTTAATAGGATTACTCTATGGGCATTTTTTCTTTTTCTGCTTAAACCCCGCATATTGAGACCATTCGAGAAGGATTTAGCTATCAAACCAAGAGGGAGTCACTGAAGAATATCACCTGTGATTTATGCTGGATACCTTATGGTAGTAAGGTGAGAGGCTTGCAGATACACAGGTGTCATTACAGAAGATTTTTTGCAGCACTGGCCATTTATGGTGGAAGGATTCACTTTATATGCAATATATATTTTTAAACTGTCACAGGCCTTTTTTTTGGATCATATCGTCCGACTCTTCAGTTCTGTTTGACTTTGCACATGGACCTTTGTCACTTTGTTTTGTTCACTTGATAATTTGATGTTTTATGGTATTTGGATGTCCCAGACTGCAGGAAGCTACCACTGCGTCACAGGCATCTAGACGTGGTGAAGATGACTTGCTGAGGTTCAAACTGAGCATCAGGATGGGGAAGAAAGGGGATTTAAGTGACTTTGAACGTGGCATGGTTGTTGGTTTCAGACGGGCTGGTCTGAGTATTTCAAAAACTGACGATCTACTGGGATTTTCTACTGGAATTTTCACGCACAGCCATCTCTTGAATTTACAGAGAATGGTCCGAAAAAGAGAAAATATCCAGTGAGCGGCAGTGACAAATGATTTGTTGATGTCAGGGGTCAGAGGAGAATGGGCAGACTGGTTTGAGATGATAGAAAGGCAACAGTAACTCAAATAACCATTCCTTATAACCAAGGTATGCAGAATACCATCTCTGAACACACAACACATCCAACCTTGAAGCAGATGGGCTACAGCAGCAGAAGACCATACCAAAATATCCTGGACGGCCGCACACCATAGAAGACATCTTTATTGATATGAAGAAATAAAATCCAAATGCAGTCACCTCATGTACAGGGAGGAACAGGAAAGACAGCTAACATGTTTCACGCCCCATCATGGCGCTTATTCATAGCTGATTCATACAATTCGCACAGGCTCACCAAAATTGGACAATAGAAGATTGGAAAAACATTGCCTGGTCTGATGAGTCTTGATTTCAGCTGCGACATTCAGATGGTGGGGTCAGAATTTGGTGTAAACAACATGAAATCATGGATCCATCCTGCCTTGTATCAATGGTTCAGACTGGTGGTGGTGTAATGGTGTGGGGGGGATATTTTCTTGGCACACTTTGAGCCCCTTAGTACCAATTGAGTATCGTTTAAACACCACGGCCTACCTGAGTATTGTTGCTGAACATGTCCATCCCTTTATGACCACAGTGTCCCCATCTTCTGATGGCTCCTTCCAGCAGGATAATGCTCCATGTCACAAAGATCAGATCATCTCACCACTGGACAATGAGGTCCCTGTACTCCAATGGCCTCCACACTCACCAGATCTCAATTCAATAGAGCACCATTGGGATGTGGTGGGAGATTTGCTTCATGGATGTGCAGCCGACAAATCTGCAGCAACTGTGTGATGCTATCATGTCACTATGGAGCAAAATCTCTGAGGAATGTTTCCAACACCTTATTGAATCTAAGCCATGAAGAATGAATGCAGTTCTGAAAGCAAAAGGAGGTCCATCCCGGTACTAGCAAGGTGTACCTAATAAAGTGGCCGGTGAGTGTACATCCCTAGCTGTCATTCAGACTTTGAGGCCTCAATACATCGAGTCACCGGTCTGGAACAAATATACAGATATCTACTGATGAGTTTTCCTATCTGTGGCTCATAAAGCATTAAAGCCCAAATCACCTCAGGGCTCATTCACACCAGCGGTCATAAAGCCCTGTGGTTGAGCTGTAGTTTTCCCGCCCACCCAAACGCTACCCAAATGTCAAGGCAGTGGTGATTTGCTTCGCGGCTGCAGCAAGAATTATACCCCCTGTTGCTTTCGTGACCCATTCAAATGAATGGGGTCGCTCTACAAACTCCCAACAACCTCGCCCAATGCATGTGGTTGTGCTGTGCAGGGAGTTAAAGCAGGTGGTGAGCAGGCAATACAACATCTTCTCACTGCCTGTTAAATGCTCCCTGAAGAGCGACCCCCAAAACGGATCACTGTTGAAAGAGCAAAGCACATGTGAACTAGCCCTAAGACAGCTAGTATTTGACTAGATATAATCAACACAGGCTCAACACAAGAATAATCTAAAAACAATTGCTGTCTCTGTTCACAATACAGTAATGTGTCTGTGTGTGTTGAGAAAAAAATGTAGGCATGCTGCATTTTTATGGTGCGCAGCGCAAAAAAAAACAACAGAGCAGAAAAGCATGTGTCAGGACATGACGACTCAATACGATGTGTCTATCAAAATACGAAACAAAATTTTGACCCTTGATGTGTCCTTTACAGAATAAGTAGGATAAACACACAAAAAAAAAATGCAACTTGATGTGCAGTAAGACACAGGTTTTAAGAAGAACGTTTTTATGTGTGTTGTGGTGGAAAAAAAAGTCCTAAAGGAAGTTTTGGTCCAGTAGGAATGGCAAGACATTAACTGGTTTATTTAAAAAAAAAAAAAATAGACAGTTATGCACATGCTAGACTTCAGCATGATCGTATTTTAGAAGAATTCCCTTTTTTTTTTTTTTTTTTTTACTGAGAATTTTGGTTTAGTAAACTGTAAGAAAAACAAATATATATACAGTGGGGCAAAAAAGTATTTAGTCAGCCACCAATTGTGCAAGTTCTCCCACTTAAAAAGATGAGAGAGGCCTGTAATTGTCATCATAGGTATACCTCAACTATGAGAGACAAAATGTGGACACAAATCCAGACAATCATATTGTCTGGTTTTTGAAAGAATTTATTTGCAAATTATAGTGGAAAATAAGTATTTGGTCTCCTACAAACAAGCAAGAACTCTGGCTCTCACAGACCTGTATCTTCTACTTTAACCACTTAAAGACCCGCCTCGTTTTGGATTTTAGGTGTTTACATGTTTAAAACAGGTTTTTTTGCTAGAAAATTACTTAGAACCTCCAAACGTTATATATGGTTTTTCTTCTAACACTTTAGAGAATAAAATGGCGGTCATTGCAATAATGCACCGTATTTGCGCAGCGGTCTTAAAAGCGCACTTTTTTGGGAAAAAATTCACTTTTTTGAATAAAAAAATAAGACAACAGTAAAGTTAGCCCAATTTTTTTTTTATATTGTGAAATATAATGTTACGCCAAGTAAATTGATACCCAACATGTCACGCTTGAAAATTGCGCCTGCTCGTGGAATGGCGTCAAACGTTTACCCTCAAAAATCTCCATAGGCGACGTTTAAAAAATTCTACAGGTTGCATATTTTGCATTACAGAGGAGGTCTAGGGCCAGAATTATTGCTCTCGCTCTACCGGTCGCAGTGATACCTCACATGTGTGGTTTGACCACCGTTTTCATATGCGGGCGCTACTCGCGTATGTGTTCGCTTCTGCGCGCGAGCTTGTCGGGACAGGTGGATTTAAAAAAAAAATTTTTACATTTTTTATTATTTATTTTACAATATTTTATTTATTTTTACACTGTTTTAAAAAAAATGGTGTCACTTTTATTCCTATTACAAGGAATGTAAACATCCCTTGTAATAGAAAAAAGCATGACAGGACCGCTTAAATATGAGATCTGGGGTCAAAAAGACCTCAGATCTCATATTTACACTAAAATGCAATAAAAAAAAAAAAAAGTCACTTAGAAAAATGACATTTGAAAAAATGTGCCTTTAAGAGGCGTGGACGGAAGTGACGTATTGACGTCGCTTCCGCCCAGCAGTGTATTGGAGACGAGTGAGCGCCATCTTAGCCTCACTCATCTCCAGACACACCACACAGAAGGAAGCGATCGCCTCCGCCACTACCGACGGCTCCGGTAAGCGGCGGAGGGCACCGGATCGCGGCGGGAGGGGAGACCTCTCTCCCGCCACCGATAAAAGTGATCTCGCTGCGAATCCGCCGCAGGGACCACTTTTATCTGAAAGCCAGCCACCGCACGAAAACGGGGATACCGGGGTTATGGCAGCTAGCTGCTGCCATAACAACGATATCCCCGTCCAAAGTTTGGACGTACATCGTCGTGCGGCGGTCTTGAAGTGGTTAAGAGCCCTTTCACACCGAGCCACCTATAGCGTTAGCGGTAAAACGCCGTTATTTTTAGCGGCGTTTTACCGTCGGATTGGCGGCGCATTTCGGCCGCTAGCGGGGCGCTTTTACCCCCCGCTAGCAGCCGAGAAAGGGTTAAAACTGCCCACAATGCGCCGCAATAGTGGCGTTTTGCCGGCGGTATCCCAGCGCTGCCCCATTGATTTCAATGGGGAGCAGCGGTGGAGGATCGGTAAACACACCGCTCCTTCACCGCTCCAAAGAAGCTGCTGGCAGGACTTTTCCTGACGTCCTGCCAGCGCAGCGCTCCGGTGTGAAAGCCCTCGGGCTTTCACACTGGAGACAATGCTGCAGCTGTTTGAGGGCGGATTGCAGGCGCTATTTTTAACGCTATAGTGCCTGCAAAACGCCCTCGGTGTGAAAGGGGTCTTAGAGGCTCCTCTGTCCCCCACTCATTACCTGTATTAATGGCACCTGTTTGAACTTGTTATCAGTATAAAAGACACCTGTCCACAACCTCAAACAGTCACACTCCAAACTCCACTATGGTGAAGACCAAAGAGTTGTCGAAGGACACCAGAAACAAAATTGTAGACCTGCACCAGGCTGGGAAGACTGAATCTGGGAGCAATAATTAGAAAATGGAAGACATACAAGACCACTGATAATCTCCCTCGATCTGGGGCTCCACGCAAGATCTCACACTGGGGGGTCAAAATGATCACAAGAGCGGTGAGCAAAAATCCCAGAACCACACGGGGGGACCTAGTGAATGGCCTGCAGAGAGCTGGGACCAACGTAACAAAGGCTACCATCAGTAACACACTACGCCGCCAGGGACTCAGATCCTGCAGTGCCAGACGTGTCCCCCTGCTTAAGCTAGTACATGTCCGGGCCCGTCTGAGGTTTGCTAGAGAGCATTTGGATGATCCAGAAGAGGATTGGGAGAATGTCATATAGTCAGATGAAACCAAAGTAGAACTGTTTGGTAGAAAGACAACTCGTCGTGTTTGGAGGAGAGAGAATGCTGAGTTGCAACCAAAGAACACCATACCTACTGTGAAGCATGGGGGTGGCAACATCATGCTTTGGGGCTGTTTCTCTGCAAAGGGAACAGGACGACTGATCCGTGTACATGAAAGAATGAATGGGGCCATGTATTGTGAGATTTTGAGTGCAAACCTCCTCCCATCAGCAAGGGCATTGAAGATGAAACATGGCTGGGTCTTTCAGCATAACAATGATTCCAAACACACCGCCCGGGCAACGAAGCAGTGGCTTCGTAAGAAGCATTTCAAGGTCCTGGAGTGGCCTAGCCAGTCTCCAGATCTCAACCCCATAGAAAACCTTTGGAGGGAGTTGAAAGTCCGTGTTGCCCAGCGACAGCCCCAAAACATCACTGTTCTAGAGGAGATCTGCATGGAGGAATGGGCCAACATACCAGCAACAGTGTGTGACAACCTTGTGAAGACTTACAGAAAACGTTTGACTTCATTGCCAACAAAGGATATATATCAAAGTACTGAGATGAACTTTTGATATTGACCAAATACTTATTTTCCACCATAATTTGCAAATAAATTCTTTAAAAAATCAGACAATGTGATTGTCTGGATTTGTTTCCACATTTTGTCTCTCATAGTTGAGGTATACCTATGATGACAATTACAGGCCTCTCATCTTTTTAAGTGGGAGAACTTGCACAATTGGTGGCTGACTAAATACCATATTTATCAGCGTATAACACGCGCCAGCGTATAAAATGCACCCCAAGTTTAGGAGGGAATTTTAAGGAAAAAAACTTACATTTAAATGCCCATCAATGCAGCCTTGCACAGCGTCCATGCTTGTCCAATGTCATTTGCAGCCTTGCAGCCTTGGTGTCATTTGCAGCCTTATCAGTGTCCATTTGCAGCCTTGCAGCTTTGTCTGTGTCCATTTCCAGCCTTGCCCAGGCTACAGTTAAACTGCAGTGACTTGTCAGTGTCACTGCAGTTTGAAAATGGCGCCGAAATACATAGCCGTGACTTGCGACGGCTCTCGGCCACTTTCGGCTCCACTCGCAGTCCCGCCCGGGATGGGCGTGACTGTGAGCGGAGCGAGTGCCGCCCATATACAGATAGCCAAGTGTACTCGGCTAGGTTCGGCTAGCTCCGCTCACAGTCACGCCCAGTCCCTGTGTCCATCATAGGGCGGGACTGCGAGTGGAGCCGAAAGTGGGCGAGAGCCGTCGCAAGTCACTGCTATGTATTTCGGCGCCGGCGACGCCATTTTCAAACTCGGCTATCTGTATATCGGCGGCCGGCGATCGCTCCGCTCATGGTCAGCGGGGGATCGCAGGGGATCGGCGTATAACCCGCACCCACAATTTTCCCCTGACTTTAAGGGGAAAAAAGTGCGTGTTATACGCCGATAAATACTGTAATTTTTTCCCCCACTGTATATATATATATATATATATACTAATGATATTAAAGCAGACCCAGCAAGTACGATGATACTCAATCTATTTTAAACCCCCCCCCCCCCCCACTGTCCTGCAGTCATACAGTGCCCTGAAAAAGTATTCATACCCCTTGACATTTTTCACATTTTGTCATGTTACAACCAAAAATGTAAATGTATTTTATTGGAATGTTATGTGATAGACCAACACAAAGTGACACATAATTGTGAAGTGGAAGGAAAATGATAAATGAGTTTCCAAATTTTTTACAAATAAATATCTGAAAAGTGTGGCGTGCATTTGTATTCAGCCCCCTTTACTCTGATACCCCTAACTAAAATCTAGTGTAACTAATTGCTTTCAGAAGTCACCTAATTAGTAAATAAAGTCCACCTGTGTGTAATTTAATCTCAGTATAAATACAGCTGTTCTGTGAAGCCCTCAGAGGTTTGTTAGAAAACCTTAGTGAACAAACAGCATCCTGAAGGCCAAGGAACACTCCTGACAGGTCAGGGATAATGTTATGGAGAAATTTAAAGCAGGAATAGGTTAGAAAAAAAACCCAAGCTTTAAAAATCTCACAGAGCACTGTTCAATCCATCATCCGAAAATGGAAAGAATATGGCAACTGCAAACCTACCAAGACATGGCCGTCCACCTAAACTGACAGGCCGGGCAAGAAGAGCATTAATCAGAGAAGCAGCCAAGAGGCCCATGGTAACTCTGGAGGAGCTGCAGAGATCCACAGCTCAGGTGGGAGAATCTGTCCACAGGACAACTATTAGTCGTGCTCTCCACAAATCTGGTCTTTATGGAAGAGGGGCAAGAAGAAAGCCATTGTTGAAAAAAAAGCCATAAGAAGTCCTGTTTGCAGGAAGCCATGTGGGGGACACAGCAAACATGTGGAAGAAGGTGCTCTGGTCAGATGAGACCAAAACTGAACTTTTTGGCCTAAAAGCAAAACACTATGGGGTTGATTTACTTAAGGCAAATAGACTGTGCACTTTGCAGAGGGCAGTTGCCCTCTGCAAGTGCAATTGCTCCAGAGCTTAGTAAATGAGGTAAGGCTTGACTTTGCAGAGAGTACCCAATCCTGTGCAAGGAAAATTAAAAAAACAGCATTTTTGCTTGCACATGATTGGATGATGGAAGTCTGCAGAGCTTCTGCTCATTTACTAAGCTCTGGAGCAACTGCTCGTGCACAGTCTTTTCCCCTTTAGTAAATCAACCCCTATGTGTGGCAGAAAGCCAACACTGCACATTACTCTGAACATATCATCCCCACTTTGAAAAATGGTGGTGGCAGCATCATGTTGTGGGGATGCTTTTCTTCAGCAGGGACAGGGAAGCTGGTCAGAGGTGATGGAAAGATGGATGGGGCCAAATACAAGGCAATCTAATGGATATGTTATGGATCCTGGTTTTTGTCTTTTCCACGTGGTTCGAACTCTAGTAGATATGTGTACCTGTTTGTTAGGATGTTGATTTGTCATAAAGATTGTTTGGATTAAAAAAAAGAAAAATCAAGTTGGTCATAATTAACTATTAGCTTCACTAATAGATGGGGACTTCCCTTTTCCAGAACAAAGAGGAGTTTGCCTGAGGGTTGTTCAGCCATTCACAGGAAGCTTTGAGTTTCATTAATGAATACAACGCTTCCTCTGACTGGCTGAGGTGGAGATCATGACATCACCCACCAGCTCCTCCACCTCAGCCAATCAGATGCTGCCCTGTATTCATTGATAAAATACAAGGCTTCCAGTTCCACAGTGCTGTAAACATCCAGAAGAGGTGTACCAATACTGAGGCTTACCTGGTCTGGAATATTGCTTATGGTGTTCCAGTGCTGTCCATTTTCTGAGCTGTTGATAAAGGGACAGTGAGGCCCGTAGGGAAAAGAAAAAAAAAAAAAAAATAGCGTAGGGCAGGCATGACGGTGTGAATAGAGAAGACAAGTCTGGAAGCGGTTAACAGTTGAGCCTTTGGTTTAGCAAGGGGTTACCTGATTGGGGGGGTATCTTGTGGCTGGGTGTGGTCTAGGTCAGCTTAAGGGGGAGTGGTTCAGCCCTGGCAACCAGTGAAGCTTGACGGATGCAGAAAGCAGCGTCCCACCCACCCTCCCTGTTCTGGTCTGTTTCCACATTAGAAGTGGCGGGAATCCTGGATGCCATGACAGCTGGGCGGTAGTTGGTCTTTGCTGGCGGGGGAAAGTCTATGATAAGCGAATGGTTCGGGACTCATCGGTGGTATGTGTCCCTCTGGTGCATTCCAGTTAATGACAGTTTAGCTGGAAGATGTTATTGGTTGCACTGCGGTTGGTGTGTTGTCTCCGAGCCGGTGTGGTGAGGCTGGAGGCCTATTATGGTAAAAAGCCCCGCAGTGCATAATTGGATCATAGTTTGGGGTGCCTTCAAAGACCAACAGGCTTAGTGACTGATCTGTCTCTGTTCTAAGGAATGTTTCCTCGTTTATGCTAATTTAAGTTTAACTGTTAATAAAGAGGCTGCTATGGCCATTTGTTACTCCGTGAATATTGCCACATCCGTAATATTTGAGATAGAAAAAAAAGGGGGGGGGGGAGACCTTAAGGTTCGAAATTTAAAGGCAATTAAGACAGCATGAAATATATAAAAAATATAAACTTTATTGGTACAATACAATAAAAGATTTCAAACAAGAGGCAGAAACATAGAGCTTAAAAACATATATGAACATACGTGTAAAATCTAGAAAAGTAACTAAAGTAAAAGTCTGAACCTTAAGGTCTTCCCCCCTTTTTTCTCTATCCCATGTGTTACTCCATTTCTTGTGTGGTCTCCATTATTTGAAGGTAATGGAAGGGGGCGGAGTGGAGTATTGGGTATGGCCTGGCAGCCATTGGCTAAGGTTGGGGACATCTTTTCTACACAGTTCATGTTCTGAGAAGTAGCTGCAGAAGAAAGGGCATCCTCTTATTACTATTCAAAGTTCTGGAGTAGCCCACTACTCCCTGTGCCCTATCCAAGTTATAAAGCCATAAACATTAAAAAAAAAAAAAAAAAAGGCAACCCTTAGGATGTTCTTTGAGCCAGATGGGTGGATATTGTGGTGTGCCTTACTGCTGCTGCACATTTTTTTTTGGAAAAGACCCTAGGACACATCTCAGGTGGGGGTAGCGCTACAAAAGTTTTTATATTATTTATACACTAACGGTTTCTATTTAACATCTTACAAAGGAAATGCTCCCTTTTGCTCCACAATAAACAGCTCACTTATCTTCAGGGTTGTTATACAACACCATTAAAATATTTTTAGCTGTGAAAGATCTCATCAGCGGCCACCTCAGGCATGTAAACTGGTGAAAGTGCCATTTGTTACTGAAAATATTGGCATTTTGCTGTTGCTAATTCATTATCTTCCAGGTAGGTAACAGCTGGCCGGTTGGCAGCGTTCATACTCTATAAACAATTGGAGACTGTACTCACAGTACATGCCTACAGGTTTGGGATGTTATGCATATGTTACGTAAAAACACGAACTGTTGAAAATATATTAGCAAGGTAATTAGAAGAACACAAAGAATTGGTGATGAGACAAAAGCACCAGGGGCAGAGTTGAGGGGTGTAGCATGTAAAATGACGCAGACGGCTGTCACACAAGACCCATCTGATGAACTTGTGGGCCAGTCCCGAGAGCTGCTGGGCAATAGGGTTGGCACCAACGCACAACCTAATGGCTCCATACTTTAAATCCCAGTTTTAGTATGCCATCTCCCTATGCTTCCTTCACCCTCCCACTGCAACTTTTGAAGAAAACAAAAAACATTCAGAGCCCATTTGCATTTGTGTGGTGCATTGCCTTAAATAAGTAAATCAACCCCAATGAGTGTTGATGGATGTGCATCAACATTTATTGGGGTTGATTTACTAAAGGCAAATAGACTTTGCACTTTGTAAAGTGCAGTTTCACTCTGCAAGAGCAGTTGCTCCACAGCTTAGTAAATGAGCAGAAGCTCTGCTGACTTCCATCTAATCATGTACAAGCAGAAATTCTGTTTTTTAAAAAATTTCCAATGACCCAAAACATACTGCCAAGGCAACAAAGGAGTGGTTCAAGAAAAAGCATGTTAGGGTCATGGAGTGGCCTAGCCAGTCTCCAGACCGTAATCCAATAAAGAATTTATGGTTGGAACTGAAACTGAGAGTTGCCAAGCGACAGCCAAGAAACCTTAAGGAAGATCTGTAAAGAAGAGTGGACCAAAATCCCTCCTGAGATGTGTGCAAACCTGGTCACCAACTACAAGAAACGTCTTACTTCTGTATTTGCCAAAAAGGGTTTTTCCACCAAGCACTAAGTCATGTTTTGCTTTGGGATCAAATACTTCAAATACTTATTTTACTCACTGAACTGCAACTTTATTTATAACATTTGTATCCAGGGCTGGACTGGGACAAAATTTTGGCCCTGGACTTCATCCAGACCACTTTAATTTTGCAAACGCACAAAAACAGTATATAAACTATATGCAATTGCGCAAAAAAAGCCTCCCCCTTATATCAGAGTCCCTAGAGAGCTCCCCTTACAACAGGGTCCCCAGAGAGCCCCCCTTACACCAGGGTCCCCAGAGAGCCTCCCTTACATCAGAGTCCCCAAAGAGCTTCAGTGTTGCATCAGGGTCCCCAGAGGGCCTCCCCCTTATATTAGGGTCCCCAGAGAGCCTCCTCCTTACATAAGAGTCCCCAGAGAGCCCCTCCTTACATCAAGGTCCCCAGAGAGCCTCAGTCTTGTATCAGGGTCCCCGAAGAGCCTCAGTCTTGCATCAGGGTCCCCAGAGAGCCTTTCCCTTACCACAGGTCCCCAGAGAGCCTTCCCCTTACCACAGGTCCCCAGAGAGCCTCCTCCTTACATCACGGGTTCCCAGAGAGCCTCCTCCTTACATCAGGGTCCCCAGAGAGCCTCCCCCTTACACCAGGTCCCCAGAGAGCCTCCTCCTTACATCAGGGTTCCTAGAGAGCCTCCTCCTTACATCAGGGTCCCCAGAGAGCCCCCCTTTACATCAGAGTCCCCAGAGAGCCCCCCTTACATCAGGCTCCCCAGAGAGCCCCCCTTACATCAGGCTCCCCAGAGAGCCCCCTTTACATCAGGGTCCCCAGAGAGCACCCCAACTACATTTCTTGTAGTTGGTGACCAGGTTTGCACACATCTCAGGAGGGATTTTGGTCCACTCTTCTTTACAGATCTTCCTTAAGGTTTCTTGGCTGTCGCTTGGCAACTCTAAGTTTCAGTTCCAACCATAAATTCTTTATTGGATTAAGGTCTGGAGACTGGCTAGGCCACTTCATGACCCTAACATGCTTTTTCTTGAACCACTCCTTTGTTGCCTTGGCAGTATGTTTTGGGTCATTGGAAATTTTTTAAAAAACAGAATTTCTGCTTGTACATGATTAGATGATGGAAGTCAGCAGAGCTCCTGCTCATTTACTAAGCTGTGGAGCAACTGCTCTTGCAGAGTGAAACTGCACTTTACAAAGTGCAAAGTCTATTTGCCTAGAGAGCCGCTCTTTACATCATGGTCACCAGGAGAGAGGACAGGCAGTGAGAGATGATGTAATTTTTCTGCTGCCCACGGCTGCACAGTGAGGGCAGAACGACAGTGATGCAGGGCGGGCTGTGAGAGAGGATGTCATCTCTCTGCTCTCTCGCCCGGCTCTCCCGTGCTGTCTGCCAGCTCTCTGGCTCTCCTGTGCTGCCCACGGCACGGCTGCAGAGAGGCCGCTGCCTTGTGGTTGGCGACCCCTGGGACTTGGGGCTATGGGCCCCAGATTCGGGGCTATAGGCCCAATAGCCACCCCCTAGTGACACCACTGGCTGTCACTGAAACCGGTCCACTGAGCCATCGGCCCACCGGGAATCTCCCGGTAGTCCTGATGGCCAGTACATGCCTGTTTATATCATGTGTTTTTTTCTGTATGTTTGGTTGATATTCTGTCTCTATCATTTAAAATACACCTATAATAAAAATGATAGACCCTTCACTTCTTTGTAAGTGGGCAAACTTACAAAATCTGCAGGGGATCAAATAATAATTTTCCGCACTGTATACAATACTGGGATAGGTTCATCTAGTGCCCAGGGCAAGAATGTAGAACTACACACTGTTCACGCATGCCAAAGAATGGGTTTACTGAATAAAGAGCCAATGATTACTGTGAGCAGTGTGGTTCTGTTTTTATATAGAAATTTAAGCAATTATGATATTAATAAAAACAAATAGATTTTAGCACTTAGATGATGCTGGGTACCTTATAACTCTGCCTCTTTTTTTTTGGCAATACATCCTTACCTTTTTTGCAGGCCAAGCCCAACACCAATGTGGATCCCGTGCCCTCTTTTTTCTCTTTCCCACAACACACTGCCCTTTTGCAGTCTCACTTTGGTGCCATTAAAGAGTTACTAAACACAGGACTCTGCATTCACTATATCTGGTCACCCACAGTACACAGAACATGGAAATGCAATTATTTTAGTCAATATAAACGGCTAAATACCTTTTCTCATCAGCAGTATATAGCAGTCTTATGACTTCTATCAGTGTCTGGTTAAAGCTTGTAGGAGGAGTTTTCATTCTACTCTGGCAGTCTTATGAGGCCGTAGGACCCCTGACCCTCTGTCTGGACAGCGCTGATTGGAGAATGCATGTGATCAGCACAGGGCCAAACAGAGAAAAAACGCTCTAGCAAATAACCACACAAAAGTGAGCATGTGCAGAGTGATTCCAAAGGCTCTGTTCTATCAGGAGATGGATTGGGGACAGTGGAAGAAGGGGAGGATCAGAGAAGACAGGATCAAACAGCCTTTTTACACAATGCAGAGGATTAACCCCTTGGGTTTCACGGTGAGTATAACAAGCACGCTTTACTGCATATACAGACTGATTTTATTGTTGTGGGTTTAGTAACACATTAATTCTTAATAGGTGGTATTAATTCTATAGCCCCAATAGCCACCCCCTAGAGACGCCACTGGCTGTCACTGATACCGCAGCAGCGGTACCTGATGCTTTTTTTTTTTTTTTTATGAAGGACTAAGACAGAAAAGTCAGTTTAATATCCATTTAACTTTGTATTTATTGGGTTTTGAAACAAATACACATTCACATCCTCTTGAATACAGTACATTTGGCACAGTAATAATGTTTACAATGAAGTAACACAAATGAATGGCAATAGGTTTAAAACATCCATAAGAGAAAAAAAAAAAAAAGTGTCCTGTACAAATAAAGCATCACAATACAAAACACAATAGGTTTTATATTTATATATAGCCAGAACTATTTGCACATAATTTATTAGAGGTAATATTTTTTATGAGTTTTCAGTATTTTCCTTGTCTGTCATATTTGTGCATATCCTGGTATATTACAAAACGGGTTCCCATTAGGCAGGCCTAGCCAGTAATGCAGTAGGATAAAGCAATGAAGGGGGACTTCTTTTTTTTTTTGGCAGTTTTTTTTACAAAGGAAATAAAATATGGCAAGTCAAAAGTAATAAATAAAACAAGCAGTTGTCTATGTTTATGAGATGTAAGGGGAATTCCTTTAAAGCCCAGTTGAAGTTTTAGTTTAAACCAGCTATATGCATTTTAGACACGTGCACTGCCGGAAAATTTGTTTGTTTTCATTTCATTTGTTTTTTGATTTTTTTTTCCCCTCGTTTTTCGGGTCATTCGTTATGATCGCAATTTGTAAATTCGTAAAGATGAAAATTCATGATTTTCGTAAATTCGAAAATTCGTAAATTTGAAAATCAAAAAAATAAGAAAGAAAATCCGTAAATAAGAAAGAAAATCCGAAAATAAGAAAGCGAAAATCCTAAAATTTTAAATAACTAACTAATAAAAATGAACTTTTAAATTATAGGTATTGGGATTTCCTTTCAAATCTGGCTGTTAGCGAACGTAACGAAAACGAATTTATCCAAAGTTATGAATTATCCGAAATAACGAATTCCGCATCTAAACAAATGGAATGGAATGAAATAATAATAAAGTTTTTATTATTGTTATTTATTATTATTAAAAGGAGTTGTGAACCCTCAAGGTTTTTCGCCTTAATGCATTCTATGCATTAAGGTGAAAAACCTTCTGTGGTGCTGCAGCCTCCCTGAGCCCCCCTTATACTTACCTGACCCCGATCTTTCTCCAGTCGTGAACGAGCACACCCGCACTAGCTGGTGTCTCGTGTCCTGATTGGATAGATAGCAGCGCAGCCATTGGCTCCCACTGCTGCAATCAAATCCAATGACGCGGTGCATCCCGCAACATGGGCACAGATGCGGGACTCAGAAGCGCGCCCTCACAGGTGTCCACCAAGGCTTCTCCAACGTGGACACTCGATGCGGGGGAGGAGCCACCAGTGAGGGACCCCAGAAGAGGAGGACCGGGGCCACTCTGTCCAAAACTAACTGCACAGTGGAGGTAAGTATGACATGTTTGTTTTTGTTTTTTTTGTTTTTTTAAACGAGGGTTTACAACTCGTTTAATTTGATAAGTTCCATTTGTTTAGATGCAGCATTCGTTATTTTGGATAATTCGTAACTTCGGATAAATTCGTGTTCGTTACGTTCATCAAAAGCCAAATTTGAAAGGAGATTCCAATACCTATAATTTAATAGTTGGTTATTTCAGATTTTCGAATTTTCAAGATTTTCGAATTTACGAATTTTCTAATGTACGAATTTTCAAATGTACGAATTTTCAAATGTACGAATTTTCAAATGTACGAATTTTCGAATTTACAAATATTCAAATTTACGAATATTTGGAAAAATTAATTAAATGGGTTTTCGTTAATTCGGATGTTTACAAATTAACTAATTTATCAAAATTAGTTCAAAAACAAATTCGAAAACCAAACGAATTGCACATGTCTAATACATTTTAGGTGCATCAAAAGCAAAGACGGGCAAAGTCTTACAGTAGAAAGTAGCCACTGCTTGAGTAGAAAAGCCTGTCCTACCAGCATGCTGTAGGAAAGGACCCTTGCTGTCTGTGTGGAAGCAGTAGCTTCTCTGTAGAGGTCCAACATGCCCCTTGCTGAGTAAGAGCTACAGCTAGGCAGTCAACAGAGCTCATACTCCCTGCTGATTGGACAGCTTTATCTGTGACTCAGCAGGGGGTGTGTCAGACTTCTTCAGAGAGATTGCTGCTTCCACACAGACAGCATGGGACCTTCTTTACAGAATGCTGGCAGAGGGACAGGATTTTCTGCCCAGGCTGTGGCTGCTTTCTGAAGAAAACACACTGTAAAGCCTCGTACACACGATGTGATCGTTGGCAGGGGATTGTCTGCTGACAGACTGTTGTCCTAAAATCTGACCGTTAGTACGCTCCTTTTGACAATTGTTGTCCAACTTTCAGCCAACAAATGTTGGATGACAGGCTAGTAAATGTTCGGCAGACAACGGTTTGATTTTCGTATGGTCAAGTACACAAATCCGTCACACAAAAGTCCAAAGTACAAACACGCATGCTCGGAATCAATGCTCACCAAACACGAAATTAGCAGAAGGGGCCCAAAGGGTGGCGCTCAAGAGCTGAAATTCCTCATAGTACGTCACTACGTTTGTGTTTGTGGCACGACAGTTGTGTAACGTTAGTATGCAAGACAAGTTCCTGGCACACGCCCTTTTGACAAAAATCAGATGCTCGGTTGGCCAACAATCGCACCGTGTGTACGAGGCTTTAGACTTTGCACACCTTTTTGTTTTGAGGCACCTGGAATGTATTTAGCAGATTCAAACTGAAAGTTCATTTGCGCTTTAAAACAGTATTTGTGACATTTTTAGAAAATGGGCAAATTCTGCTTTTTTTTTCCCCCAAAAGGTTAAATTTTTTGTTCTGAAGTCGTCATATTTTTCAGTAAAACACATAAAATTGCAGTAAAAGAATGCAGAGTCGTAACCCGTTATATGTGGCACCACATCGTGAAGAGTGCGTTTAATTCTCACACTCTTCTGGATGTGGTGTCACTTATGGGTTACGTCTCTGCATTCTTTTACTGCTGATTTAAACACATAAGTTGCCTTGATTTTGCATGTGTGGATATACTCATATGGGTATGTATACAGCAGTATACCTCATCCAGAAAGCTCCAGATTCCAGTGATGCATGGTGATGCCTACTACATTGGACCATGATCGCCAAGCCTGTCCTCCCATTAGGGTTTGATGGGCGCACCTTATAGGTCAGCCCTGTAATGCTTTTTAAAGGATATTGTGGAGCTTATTCGTTCTCCATGCACAATATTGTATATGGAAGCTGCTAAATTGCTCACAAATTTTTCATACCCAGCTACTCACTAGGTAAATCAGCCCTAATTCTTCTACTTATATTCAATTATAATTCACCCAGATATTATCAGGAGGACCCTTTGGCGTGGCACACCTTTTAAGGAGAACTCCATTCGGGGTTAACGAGGATAAGAGGAAGCAGAGTATAAATTGGTCTTAGCTCTATGTCCTGGCTCCCACGTCCATATCGCCTGTTTTGGTCTAAAGCTGGCTCATAGATGATGCGATTTTCTTTCCTGCAACTACAGGTTGCAGGAAATAAAATTGCTCAGTTCCCCCATCCACACAGTCAGTGTTAATGGGGGAATCCCTTCCACAGTGCTGTTGTGTTCTGCGGGTGGGGAGCCTTCCCTGCCGGCAGGACACAATGATTACAGCCATACACTTGATGAATCAACCTCAGTACAACCAGCCTTGTCCATACATGGATCTCCATCCATAAGTGTGTGCACACGTCTGAGGATTTCCTAATAGAAACATCTATGATTATATCTCTGACACACACAGGCAGGATGCATGCAGAGAAGCTGCGGTACCGAAAAGCCTGCAGAGGGCTGAAAATGAACCTGTCAGCCAATTTACACATTTAAAAAATAAAAAATGTGCTGCCTAAGATCAAGAACTGCTAGGTGCCTGCGATTATCTTTGTTACCTAGAAAACCTTTTCCCGTGTGCCTTTTCTGAAGCTTCTTTGAGTTATTAGTCAGCCAAAACTTTCTCATCAGCAAGCCTGCCTTTACACACACATGAAATTTAATGGTATCCCAGTCTTAGTCCGTTGGGTTCAATATTGAGTTAGCCCACCCTTTGCATCTATAACAACTTCAACTCTTCTGAGAAGGCCATCCACAAGGTTTAGGAGTGTGTCTATGGGAATGTTTGACCATTCTTCCAGAAGCACACTTGTGAAGTCAGGCACTGATGTTGGACAAGAAGGCCTGGCTCGCAGTCTCCACTCTAATTCATCCCAAAGGTGTTCTATCGGGTTGAGGTCAGGACTCTGTGCAGGCCAGTCAAGGTTCCTCCACCCCAAACTCGCTCATCCATGTCTTTATGGACCTTGTTTTGTGCACTGTGCACAGTCATGTTGGAACAGGAAGGGACCATCCCCAAACTGTTCCCACAAAGTTGGGAGCATGAAATTGTCCAAAATGTCTTGGTGTGCTGACACCTTAAGAGTTCCCTTCACTGGAACTAAGGGGCCAAGCCCAACCCCTGAAAAACAACCCCCACACCATAATCCCCCCTCCACCAAATGATTTGGATCAGTGCACAAAGCAAGTTCCATAAAGGCATGGATAAGCGAGTTTGGGGTAGAGGAACTTGACTAGCCTGACCTCAACCCGATAGAACACATTTAGGATGAATTAGAGCGGAGACTACGAGCCAGGCCTTCTCGTCCAACATCAGTGCTTGACCTCACAAATGCGCTTCTGAAAGAATGGTCAAACATTCCCATAGACACACTCCTAAACGTTGTGGACAGCCTTCCCAGAAGAGTTGAAGCTGTTATAGCTGCAAAGAGTGGACCAACTCAATATTGAACCCTACGAACTAAGACTGAGATGCCATTAAAGTTCATGTGCATGTAAAGGCGGGTGTCCCAATAATTTTGGTAATATAGTATAAAACCCCCAAACCCACTTATTTTCACCCACTTTTCTCCTGAAGAAGTGAACTTTGTTCATGAAAAGTGTCAGGACTCTAACATCTTCCCATCAGTGCTGGATATATGTAGATATTATTTAAAAAATTGGAATATACAGTATATACCAAATTGATAATATATGTAAATGTAGTTAATGGGTGAAGGCAGAGAGGTTTGGAAGCCACTGGATGCCTATATCGTGTTTATAGATTTCATATCTTTAAATGACTGGTAATAAAAATATAATAGTTTTAACAGTAATGAGAATACATTTTTCGATCTTTGTAGCTTAAAAATCCCAAAAGGTTACTCCCTATATTTTTTGGACCATTGCTATATACGGGATATGGTACATCTCCTGGCGTTGGCATTCATAGCTTATTGGGAATCTGGTATCACCCTATTCTTGTACGGACTTCCCTGATTTTGGGATTAAGCCTGGCCCACACACTATCGCCCTGTCCAAGACCTCAATGTCCCATCCGGCACACTAATAGGGGAGATGGTCAGGGATTAGCCCTGTACTCTTTATAGTCAGGCATTAAGCAACAAAGAGGCACACAAAAGATTGTTTTCTGGCTAACCAAGGTAATGGACACCTTGCATTCTGCTCCTAAACAAAGCCTTTTACAGATTTTTAATGGCACACAGCTCTATTCAAAATATCAATTTTGGGAGGACAAACCCTTCCATTTGAATGGAAACACCAAGCTCCAATTAACGTGGTGAACCAGCGTTTGAAGTTTTTAGCATTCTAGATAACAGATCCCATATGAAATACTGTACATGTCTGTTATTATTTATTTCACTAGCTATATTATAACAAAATTGGGATTATGAGGTCAACATTAACAGACTACTTGTAAACCAGGAGGAAGTTTAAAGTCATTCATAGTCATCAATACACAAGTTTAGAACTTGTTTTGCCACGTTTTGTAACATATCACGGCATCACGTTAATACTGTACAGTTGGATAGTCGGTGAGGTGGAGCCCTCGGCAAAGGCTCCATTATTACATGCTATGTGTTGGGAACATTAAAGCCTTAAAAAAGAAGCCAACAAAATGACAATACCTGATCCCAACTACTTCCAGAACTACGCTTCCAGAAATCTTACATTACTCAATGCTGTGTAAAGGCCTCTAATGTATACAGACAGTAGTGCACCGTGCAAAGATTCTAAAGGAAGGGGCACTTAAAACTGACTAGTTATTTGTCTGGATGGTCAACGCTGAGGAGTCTGAAAAACTCAAAGCTAGTGGTGACTTTTTTCACTTTTTTATTTTATTGTCCTTACAATTAGATGTTGCAATTAGGTTAAGTATAACATAATTTGAACATTATGTCAACTTTTTTTTCAGTACTTTTAAGTTTCTATGGGGATTTCCATGTTTTTGATGCATGTTCCATCAGGGTTTATTTGGTTCGGTGGTCTAATGCCGCGTACACACGAGCGGACTTTACGGCAGACTTTGCCCGGCGGACAGAATTTCGTCAGACAATTCGATGGTGTGTGGGCTCCAGCGGACTTTGTTTTCTCAAAAGTTGGACGGACTTAGATTTGAAACATGTTTTAAATCAATCCGTTGAAATCGAGTCCGGTCGAAAAATCCGCTCGTCTGTATGCTAGTTCGGCGGACAAAAAGCCACGCTAGGGCAGCTATTGGCTACTGGCTATGAACTTCCTTGTTTTAGTCCGGTCGTATGTCATCACGTACGAATTCGACGGACTTTGGTGGATTGTGTGTAGGCAAGTCCGTTCATTCAGAAAGTCCGTCGTAAAGTCTGACGAAAAGTCCGCCGAGCAAAGTCTGCCGTAAAGTCCGCTCGTGTGTACGCGGCATAAGACTACGGCAGTTATGGTGGATATACACTGCCTGACAATTCCATTTTCTAGGCAGAAAAGGGAACAAGTATATGGGCACACTAAGGCTCCGTGCACACCACGTGCGTTTTCCATGTGTCCTGTGTAAGGCAGCCCATTCATTTCAATGGGCTGCCCTATGTGCGAACAAATGCCCAAAAAGAAGTCCCTAACCCTTTTGCAAAATTGCACCACACCGGCATGAATGATGCTGCGGCACCACACATTTTGGCACACACGTTCCTAGATGGTTTGGGGTGTCATTAGAGTGATACTAAAGTCTTGTTTTTGTTTCTTTAAAAAAATCATACATGTTATACTTGCCTCCCCTGTTGCAGTGGTTTTGCACAGGGCAGCCTGGATACTCCTCTTCTTGGGTCCCTGGCCGGAGATCCGGACCCCTCCCTTCTGTGGTTCATCCCCGCCCCTTCTGTGGTTTAGCCCCGCTCCCTTTTTCTTCTCATTGGCTAACTGACTTTGACAGCAGCGGGAGCCAATGGCGCCACTGCTGTGTCTCAGCCAATCAGGAGAGAGAGTCCTGGATGGCCGAGGCACTCGTGGACATCATTGAATTGAGATGGGGCTCAGGTAAGCATTAGGGGGGCCGCTGCACACAGAAGGTTTATTATCTTAATGCATAGAATGCATTAGGATAAAAAAACCTTCTGACTTTACAACCACTTTACAAGCTAAAGCGATTTTAAAGGAAAGATTTCTTTTTTTTAAAAATAACAATCATGCTACACTTACCTGCTCTGTGCAATGGTTTTGCACAGAGCAGCCCCGATCCTATTCTTTTTGGGTCCTGACCCCTGACAATTGCACCCAATAATAAGCCTTTGGCTATGGGACCACTTGAGCAGGCTCAATCCTGAGCCATGCTCTGTGTGTCCATTCACGCACAGAGCATGGCTTGGCCCCGCTCCCCACTGTGTCCTCATTGGCTCACTAGTTGTGACTGACAGCAGCAGGAGCCAATGGCCCGGGACAGCTGCTGCTCTCATGCACAGCGCTGGATCGAGATTGGGCTCGGGTAGTATGAGGGGGAGGCATTAAGGTAAAAAACCTTGAGCCTTTAGAACCACTTTAATGGCACCACTGTGCATCTGCTAAAGGACATGCGTTCCTGACACTCACAGAGTGTGACTGAAGCCTAACGCTTCCTTACTCAGAGGGATGATAGCAGCGCAATGATACATATAGGACAGGTAGAGGTCAGTCTTGATAACACACTCGCCACTCTGCCCAGCTCTAGGGCTAATCAGAAGGGCTGCAATTTCAGACTCATCAGCAGGGGGTGCTGCAGGAAAGTTCTGAACTTGTGGTTTCAGGGAACCCAGGTAGCTGAAGTTGGAGTGGATCTTATTATACATTCATCATATTATCTTGGGGGTAGGCCTAGGAATGGAAGTTCCCTATAAAGGGTATTTTCAGTGTTAACAGCTATCACTTCTCTGTTATGGACCCCTCATCAGCTTGTTCAATAAAACAGTGCAAAGGGTCATCATGAACAAAGCTCACTGACCTGTAGCCACCAGCTAAGAAAGGGATCAGTAAAAAAAAAAAAAAAAAAGAAGTTAATTCTGCTTGATCACTATGGGGGCTACACGTTGCCTTACCGATGAAGCCTTTTTTGGGTAGTTTACCTGGGACCGGGAGACACTAAGTCACATGCTCTGCCCCCTGCTAGTAGTATCTAGTATAGCAGTGCAACTGTTCTCATGCAGGTGTGAACTACAACCACCTGCATATTGGCCGACCAAGCTGGTAATCGGTGCTTTATGCCGTGTACACACGAGCGGACATTTCGACCGGACTGGTCTGACAGACTATGCGACGGACTTTCGGCGGACTTCCAACGGACTTTACAAACTAACGGACTTGCCTACACATGATCACACCAAAGTCCGACAGATTCGTACGTGATGACGTACGACCAGACTAAAATAAGGAAGTTGATAGCCAGTAGCCAATAGCTGCCCTAGCGTTGGTTTTCATCCGTCAGACTAGCATACAGACAAGCGGACTTTTCGATAGGAACTGGGTCCGGCGGAATTCCGACGTAAGGATTTGAAACATGTTCCAAATCTAAAGTCCGTCAGATTTTCGACCAAAAAAGTCCGCTGCAGGTCCGATGAAGCCCACACAGGGTCGAATTGTCCGTCGGACCAGTCTGGTCGAAAAGTCCGCTCGTGTGTACGCGGCATTCGAAGCTGCTGTAGAGACAGAGGGGTCAGAATTTTGGAATAAACCAGAAACTTCCATTAATATAATTCCAATAAACTAAACCAACTGATGTTGGATAGTTATAGCATGTCCCAACACTCCTAGCAGAGAAAGGAGTTTTAGCATAATACTCAACATTTAAATAAAACTCTATATATATAACTGCACCTGAGTTTAGGAAAATGGGACTGTATTTGGATGAGGGTAGAAAATAAAAAAGGTAAATAGCGTGGAGAGACCAACTTCCCAACTAAAGAGCAGCAGTACTAGCAAATATTTCATATAACAAGTAAACCTGTAACTTTGTACCATTTATGTGCAAAAGAAAGCTTCCTAATCCAGATAAAGAACATTTGTTTGCATCTAGTTTGACCTGCCTCCAGTGCAGTTTGGCTTCCTGGCCTGGGTCATGACTGGTCAGCTCTGGTGACATTACCAGAGCCAATTCAAGGACAAGGCAACAAAGGCATGGTGCCTCAAGCTTTCAGGGCTCAGTTAGCTGCACCATAAGCCAAACAGATCTTTAAAGGAATTTCAAATACTTTGGCTTGACTTCCACTACTGACGCTCTGAAAATGATTGTCCTGGCTTTAAAACTTTCTGAGTTACGGACTTGAAACAAGCATGCAATCAGTGAGGTCAGAACAACCGATCTTCATACCAGCTTAATTTCAGTGACTCAAGTGTTTGTATTGATAGCAACAGCCTGATAGCCTGGCAACTAGCATCCTCAGAAAGGAGGTCAGCGATGAGTGCTTAGCAGAATTACGTTTAACACAACATGAATTGTTGACCTAAAAAACAAGGCTAATACTAAATGTTAGATTTAGATCTCAGATCAGAACCAGTGCGGTGTTCCAATCATAGTCCTAAACGCTTGTATAGAAATTTATTTTGGTGGTGTTTTCGGTTACCCCTTCCAAGGGTCATCTGTAGCAGCTATGGATCTTTTTTTGACGAACGCTTTGTCTATTCCTTCTATATTGGCGCTGGATGTCTTTTTGTGTGTTTTGTAATATTAAAACTTATGCCGCGTACACACGGTCGGACTTTTCGGCTACAAAAGTCCGACAGCCTGTCCGACAGACTTTCAACGGACTTTTGGCGGACTTGCGGCAGACTTTCTTACGAACGGACTTGCCTACATACGATCACACAAAAGTCCGACGGATTCGTACGTGATGACGTACACCGGACTAAAATAAGGAAGTTGATAGCCAGTAGCCAATAGCTGCCCTAGCGTGGGTTTTTGTCCGTCGGACTAGCATACAGACGAGCGGATTTTTGGGTCCGGCGTAGTTACGACGTAAAGATTTGAAGCATGTTTCAAATCTAAAGTCCGTCAGATTTGCGGCTGGAAAAGTCCGCTGAAAGTCCGGGGAAGCCCACACATGATCGGATTGTCAGCCAGCTTTAGTCCGTCGGCGTCCGTCGGACTTTTGTAGACGAAAAGTCCGACCGTGTGTACGCGGCATCACAGATACTTGTTGTAAGTTCCTAATAGAATTATGAATTCCGATAAGACTGGATGTTTTTGGAATTTTGGTAATCTACGAATTGTCATTTTGTAAACATTGGGATCTGTAGGAAAATTTATTAAATTAAGACATTCTACAGGATTGCTTAGGTGGAGCATTACGGCTAGGTGTGTATTTCAACTACTAGACCTACTATAAGCATCCATTCGCACCATGCAGGTGCAATGGCGCATGGGCCGGTTTCCGCATATTCCTGTGCATCACGTGTAGGGCAGCCTATTCATTTCAATGAGTTACCCTATGAGCAAGAAATGCACAAAAGAAGTCCCTGACCCTTTTTGTAAAATCACTCTTCACCAAACTGCATGGTGCACATGTTTTCAAATCCATGGGGGTTCCATTAAGAATCAATGGCACTGCCGTGTGTCAGCTAACGGGAAGCATGTGCTATGAGTGTCGGAAAAGAGCACAATTTTGCACACATTCCCGACACGCACAAAGTGTGAAGCTAGTCTTATACCTGTACTTCAGTCCAGGAGACATGGGGGCAGCAGCAGAAGACACTGTGGTCTGCTTAATGGCTCATGCAGAGGGCAGCAGTGAGCATCTTGTGAATCAGGCTACAGGTTCATTCTGTGTTTAGCTTTCTGTCAGTCCACTATAGGAAAACGTCATATTATTTCATGCCAGGACTCCTATGCAATCCCTATTTACCCGCATTATACTACAAATTATCACAAAAGAAAATCCTAATTTTAACTCGTCTATTTGACCCCCCTCAAATATTTTAAAAAAATGCCACGAAGGGGCATGAAAAAGTAATATTTCCCTAGGCTGCTTGTAGGAAGCTTTCAGAAATAATCACCTTTATATTTTTTTTGCTTCAGGCCTAAATTTTGCACAGCCATGCTTGGGCATCATAGGAAGTGACAACCCTGAGCTAACAAACATGCCAACACATACGTATGTGACAACTATGCAAGGCCAGTGTGTATATGTTGGCTATGCTGTGAACGTAGTACTCTCAAAAGCATCAACACTTCTGGTAAATGTCAGACTTGCCAAGCTGGCAGCCCAGGTTTGCTAGCAAGGAGCTAAAGAACTGCAAGGCTTGTATCTCCCCCCTGGTTGGCTCTGCTGCTAAGATGGCATCACCCTGCTGGTGAAATGACAACCTGGTCTACATGAACAAAGAGGCTTTCCACATGGTACCTGTGCAAATACAAGCCACTGACAACCCCAGCTCACACTACCGCCACTGGAAGCTCTACAAGAACACCAACACGAGAAGACCACCCCAGATGGATTCTATTAGCATAGAACAGGGATTGCAGCTTTGCCCTGGAGTATGACCTCAAGGCAACATGACCTCTTGCAACCCCTAAAAAGTCTACCAGAGTCAGAAAATACAGAACTAAGAGAAATGTAATCCCTTCTTCGCCTCCCAACATTTATATGAAGGGTTGAAAAGACATATGTGGAGGGAATCTGGTCAGTCCTGGCTTAAACCAAGATCAATCCTAGCAGCAGGGAAGTGGCATCATATGGCCTAACAATAAAACACTGGAAAATAGGTAGTAGCATAAATAGCTTAGATTGAGTTATTAAAGCCCAACTCCACCTTCCTAACAAATTTGAATATAAAAAAGGCGTGGCAACAAATTAGTCAGTTGACCAACTATAGAGTTAGATGCTGGTTAAAGCCGAGTACACATGGCCATTCGCCTGGCTTCTGTCCAAGAGACATGACCGAAAAAAGGTCTGACGACCGGCTCCCTATCGGTGCTCTTAGCCAATAGCTGAGAGCACTGACCAGAGTGTTTTGGCAGGGGGCTGTCCCCCTGTCAGAACACAATAGCACAACAGGGGAGATTGCTATACTGACATCGGGTTGTTAGTAAAGCAGCTCCGACCTGAGCTGTCAGCTATATTTCGTTGAACCCGGGTAGTAGTGTGTACAAGGCTTAATTTTTCAAAGTGAATGTTTTTTTATTTTTTCTCCTGGTTCCTTTTATCCAGTGAAAATGCTAACATTTTTATTGCCTTCTTGGTAAGATTGCATACATATGGAATGACAAGTCCATATCGGAATTCCATATTCAGCTCCAGATAAATGCAGGCAATTTGGGTCTTCAAAGCCCACATAGCAATCAGCCCATTTTTAACTGTGGCTACAAATAAAAATAAATTAAGTTGAACATTCAGTCTACATCAGCCTAACACCTTTCAGGTAAATAAAAAAAGATGTTCAAAACTGTACAGTCTTTAGGAAGCAGCCACACCCCCTGCCAGCATTCTCTAGAAATGGACCCTTGCTCTCCAAAAGCAGTGGTCCGACCGCCCCAACCCCCCCCCCCCCATGAGTCAGAGCTAGAGCTCTCCAATCAGCTGGGAGCATGGGCTTTGCTGTTGCAGAGCTATAGCTGTGACTCAGCAGAAGGCATGTTGGAGCTCTGCAGAGAAACCACTGCTTCTGCACAAAGAACCAAGGTCCTTCCCTGCAGCATGCTGGCAGGAGACAGGCTCTTCTTACTCAGGCTGTGGCTGCTTTCTAGAGAAAACAAACTAAGACTTTGAACATCTTCATTTCCATCCACCTGGAATGCATTTAGCGAATGAAACCCTTTACGCCGCAGTAACGCATGTGTGGCGGCAGAAAGCTGGGCTTTAAAGCCCACACGCTGTGCATATGCATCGCTGGGCTCCCTTCGCAGAGCCAGCACAAAGACCAAGCTGCCAAAAAAAACAGCTCTTGGTCCTGAGAAGACATCGGTAGCTGGCGAGACCGGCTTCCGATCATGTGACCACTGTGACAGCCAATCACAGCTTTACCATAATATTCCCCAAGCACACATTCCTGAAAATGGCTGTAGTAATGCTGGGTGCTGTAATGACCACCGGCTGGAAACTGTAGACAATCAAAGTGTAGGAATGTCATCAGCATACAAAGGGATCCTCAAAAGGATCCAAAGCTTTATTCACATGGTCACATGGTACACATACGCCAAGGTTTTCGGAGCCACACAGGGCCCCTTCATCAGTCAAGTGACCTTACCTGATTAAGGGGCCCTGCGTGGCTCAGAAACGTTGTGGTATGTGTACCGTGTGACCATGTGAATAAAGCTTTTACAGAAATCCTTGTTGTGCTTTTGACATTTCAACATTTTGTTAGCCAATCACAGTGGTCACATGATCGCCGATCCTTCCTGTCCCCCTGGGCATTAAAACCTTTTAAAAGGGGACGCCAGGGCAGGTGGGAAGGGGGTTAAAAAAAAAAAAAAGTTTATTTGGGCTTCAAAATAATATTCGGGGCCTTTTTTCTTAAATTGAGAAGAAAAATAGGGTAATTTTTATTTTTTTCCCCCAAAAGCCTTGCATTTATTTCTGAAGCCGTATTATTTATAAAGCAAAGTAGGGTTTAAAAATTACAATTAAAAGCTGAATAACAAATTTGTGAAAACGATGGAGTTGCCCTTTAACAAAAGGTAAAAAAAAAAAAGAAAAAAAAAAAAAGGAAAAATGTTGTGCTAGCACTGTTGATTCAATCCAGAAGTCCTTCCTATTCTTTCTCTTTACAAAGCTTAGAAGTACTATACAATAGATCTAGTGTATAGCATAATATGTTTACATCTTTTAAAACAATTCAATAATAATAACATTAATAAAAAAAATAATTTCTCACAGAAACTTGAACCAATACACATACAGAGTATTGCACATTGACCTTATAGTTTTTTTTTTTTGTTTTTTTTTTTTTGGACTAGCATTTTTATAATTTTTCCATGACATGCAGCAGTTGATACCTCTATAATGAATAAGACTCCACAGGCCTTGCAGCAAACACTATTTACAAAATCTCACCTGTACAAAAGGCAAAAAAAAAAAAAAAAAAAAGCTTCCTTAGTGCCACTTTGCCACTCACAAGTATTTTTGTTTTCCGTTTCTTTTTGTTTTTTTTTTTGTTTTTTTCAAGAAGCAGAGGATCCACGCCTGTCAGTTTAACTGAACCCCCGATAACTGCTTAAAATTCAGTCCAGTAAAATACATCGGAAATATTACAATAATACATTTACACACAAAATACACAGGGTACTTCTGCAAATAAAAACATACTTTAACACTATTAGCACATCTATACACAAGGTAACGCAGGACACTGGCTGTACATGGTGCCCTTGTTACCGAAATTCAAAATTCTTACGCACGCACGCATACACAAAAAAAAAAAAAAAAAAATGAAATAATGTACAGTTTTCTCAGAATGTCAGTTTTCAACGTTTGATCATTCACACACTTCGACTTAAGTGTGAAATAGTTCAAATTTTACGTTATTTTCTGCATATCACATTGTGATATTCGACTCACTTAAGAAAAAAACAAACAAAAAAAAAAAACATAGTAGTGCTAAAGTTTCATACAAGTGTGCAAAAGCAACACAAGTGCAGTAAATGCTTTGTATGGTCACGGGACGTGGAGGACCCGGAACCTATACCAGAACTCATATTGACTAGGCCAATACTGATGTTGTAGTAGTTTAGGTACGCTCTGCAGGAGACGTACAGAAGCCAGGCTCAGATCCCTCCAGTATGGCAGAGTTTCAGACTACCTTTGTTATGCCAGGGTAGACTTGGCACCGCATGTAGGTTCACAGCAGTCATGGAGCCAATAGCTGCCTATCTGCCGTGCTGTATAACCTGCTATACATTAAACCTAAACGGTGTCATCTTAAGATAACGGAGACTAGACCCCTCCCCGGTGGGGGGCGTTCAGAACCTTCCAAGAGATACTTCACAAAGGTGACTTTGGATTTTACAGTAGCGTTTTTATCATTTCATCATCAGAAACAGCCAATTAAAGTGCCACTAAACCAAAGTTGGCTTACATAAAATTGGCTTAAAGTGTATTTCCACTTTGGCAGCAAAATTAGGATAACACCTATTTTATATATTACATGTTCCCATATACATAGCATAATTTAAAAAATAAATATTTAAAAATTGCGGCTTAAAAATCCTACTTAGCTTTTCTATGTAGTTGTTAATAAGGGGGCTAGGGAGTTATGTTTACCATAATTAACCCCGTCTGTAATGTGCTGGCTGATCTAATTATCCGTTGTAAATTGGATTTGCACAGACTGTCTTAACAAGGGGTAAAGATTTCAAGGCCTGGGTGCAGGGCCGGGACAAGGGGTGGGCAGAGGGGGAAGCTGCCCCGGCACAGTGAAGCAACGGGGCCAAGTATTGATGCAGGGTGGTACACCCGTTCTACAACAGAAGCTGCCTATAGAGTCCTATGTCTAAACCATCTCCGAAGAATCTTTTTTTTTTTATTTTTAGGGGTAAATAGGAACACATACCTAATGTATATTGGGGGATTTCTCAAATTTGACTGCAAAAAGTGTAAATACACTTTAAAGCGAACCTGCTGAAAATTTTAAAGAGTCTGTCTGTAAAAGGTGGAGAGTCCAAGATTTGCTTTCTTGCAAAGCTACAGTCACAGTTGGTATCCAACACTTCTGGGTGTGTCCAATGTCACATCCCGTGCTATGGTTCCAGCTACTGGCGGTTACTTTGCCATCATGTCCTGTGGAACCATAGTGTATCGAGCACAACTGGAAGTGTTTGATACCAGTGGTGGACACAACTCTGCAAAAGAGCGAAGAACCAAAAAGATCTGAATTGTTGTTCCTAAGCATGGCCACTCCTTCTCCCCCTGCAGCATGCCCAAGAAAAAAAAAAAAGCGTAGTTCCCACAATGCAATGCAGGCAAGCCAAGTAAAATCTACGCTCAGTTGGAATGATGGGGGTTAGGGGCATACACAAATTATAGGAGGCAGGGTTCTGGACTACAAATTAGCTGCCGTCATATTTCAAGATAAATCTTGATGGATAGGTTATCAAAGATAAACGTATTAAACATCACATAGACTGGTAAAATATTTAGCCCTTAAAAAAATAATCCTAAAAACAATGGCTTAGTTCAAAGTCTGTACAAGCTATGTAAAATGTTGCTATGGCTGTTGTGAGGCTGCATGGTCTTTTATTTCTTGCAAACGCAGCTTGGTCAGCACCCGGCAGGGTCCATTCTATCATGAAGTAATAAGAGCAATTTGGAAATTGCAGATTTATATATGTAATACAGATGCATGCTGTTCTATTAATATGTCTATATTAACAAACCCTGGTAAAGTGGATCTAAACCTAAGCTATTATGCAGACCTAAGCTATTATGCAAGCCAACAAAGTTTCCATTTGTTTGCACAAAGGCTCTGCTGATGGGAATGCCCCAGGAGACTGCTGCCATAACCTTGGATCACATGACTAAAACAAAATGGTCAGGGGGTCTTGGTGTTCCCAAATGACAGGTAGGTATTACATTTCTGGAACCCTCCTGCCCTGCATCCTGCCACAGTTCCTCAAGTAGACCTAATATTTGGGTCAGTTTTAACATTTGGAAAATATAGGCAGGTTTCCATACCTATACAAAATTTAAAGCATTTCACATTTTGTAAACTTTTGCTCTGTTATCGGGATAAAGTTAGCCATACTTGGTTAATTTTCTAAGTAATTCAGTCAACTTTCCCATACATGCTAACAGCATGAATTGAGGAATCTCCACTGCCGACTACTGTATCCAAAAGCCAAGAACACCCACAGCTGCCTCAATATAGTGGTGACCCCAAACAGTAACTACATCTGTTCAGCCGATAATTTTCTTCCGGCTCAGTCAATTTTTCTACTGAATTTTTTCCAAGCAAAGTGGTGCTTGTAGGGCCAATGAAGGCTTACAAATTTCACACCATCTAAGGGGGCCGGTAGAGAGGCTGCCTGAAATGAATTCCCTAAAAAGCTGGCCATACACTGGTAGATTTTCATAGAAATGTTTGTAAGAAAAATCATACCAGTACATTCAATAACTCCATCAAAGACTTGATGAATGTCGTATTTAAAAAATTTGCTTGAACAAATTGATTTTGGAATGAATAGAATTTCACAAATCAAAAACCACATTCACTGTTAGAATTTCACAGTTCAAGAAAAGTTTTCCAACCTGTTACATTTTTTTCATCATTACGGTCAAAAACGATCATCGATTTGACTCCATTACCTATTAGAGAATTGAACAAACCAAAAATGAATTTTTCTAACCAAATTCTACCCGTGTATGACCAACTTAAGCTTAACACACAGGATTTCAGCATCTAGTCTCATCACTTCTTTTTAGCTTCTAGGATTTTTCATATAAAATAAATACATTGAACACTTTATGTAAGCCAGCTTGGATTTTAGGTTAATTAGACCTTTTTCACTTTAATGCCTTCAATAAATTTGAAAAACCAAAATTGAATTAGTGATGATGGGAATTCTAATAATCCAAGCCCAAAAAGAGACTTCCTATGCAGATACGTTGGTTACAAAGCACATTTTCAAAAGAGAATAAATAAATGTCAAAAACACCACAGTGGGTTGATTTACTAAAACTGGAGAGGGCAAAATCTGGTGCAGCCATGCATGGTAGGCCAATCAGCTTCTAACTTCGACTTGTTCAATTAAGCTTTGACAAAAAAAAATGGAAGCCGATTGGTAGAAATGCAGAGCTGCACCAAATTTTGCACTCTCTAGTTTTAGTAAATCATCCCCCAATGTGTATGTGCACTCTTGGTAGAATATTTATCAATTTTAAAGAACGACTGCATCCCTTAAGGCAGAAAAAATTTCGATGTAATTTTTATAGATTTACTTTGGTGAGGCCTGGAGGCTTACAACCATTGGCACCCTATGCTCTGCCTCTCCTTTTATACCACACCTGACAAGCCCAGAACACCTTACAACCTTCTGACCTCACAATAGAGCAGAGTACGCTTTCTGTATAAGCTTATAATATAAATTAATTCCATCGACGATAGAAGAAAAATAGCTTTGCAGGGAAAAGCTGCCTCTTCTGCTGCCCCTAGACAGAAGTCTACCGTAGCCTATTATATCTCCAGCCCTGCTCCACGCTACACAAGGTCTTAATATTTTTTCTTGGACCAGCATGACACAAAAAAAAAAAAACTCTCTATGCCCGAATGCTTGTACATATTTTCATCTCTCTTTACAGTATCTCTATTCTCAGTGGTTTAAAAGGGAATGATCATATAATTTAGAATTTTGCAACTCACTGCCGAAACTGCACTGTTTTCCTTTTGCAAATTTTTGCTAACTCACAACATTAAAGAAAAAAATATGATTTTTTCCTAAGATTGTCTAGTATTTTGTGGTCACAGACCAAGCAGAATGTTACAGCTACAGTTTCGGAAACAAAACACAATTTTGCATTGCTTGTAAGACAGAAAATAAGAGTGCCTTCAGTTAAAAAAAACATAACAAACAGCAACAATAAATAGTATCTTTACACAAGTAGCAGGCTCATAATAAACAAGTTTGTAAGGATCCACTGAATCTCAGTCACGTGTTTTGTCTCCATAGGACTACTGCATGAGGGTACAAATCATGGTGCCAACCAAATCAGGCCAAAGGTTCCTCTCCAAAATAAGAGAAGCCTTCAAACTCAGCCTGATTGATTTGCTTGACTATGGCTTCATCCACCAGTGTTAGGACAGGTTCTTCTCGTGTGAAGTCCTGGTCGAAGTTGTTGACGTCACGTTTGGTTTTCTATAAGGTAAAGAGAAAAAAAAAGGTCACTAAGTGTACAAATGGGAGGAGAAACTAGAAGCCAATAACTGCATCAGCGGATGTGATCTCAGGACTGAATATGAATTCTCTCATAGAAGTGAGAGTCCTGTGAAAATGCATGGTCCATGGGTTCCGCTTTGGGGGAAGTGGTGTCTTCCATACTCACAGGGTTTCCTAAAGGGTGGGGATCCCCAACATGAGTATCTGCACCAAAAGCCAACAATAACTCAAAAGGGAGACTCCAGTGGCAGTGTAAGCAAGAAAAGTAGAAGCATACATCTGCCTTAATACATAGTTACATAGTTGGGAAGGTTAAATAAAGACACCAGTCAATCCAGTCAAACCTGTGTGGGTGTGTGTGCATGCTCATTTCAAAAATCATATCTCATATCCTTGTATAATGCGCTTGCTAAGATACCCATCTAGGAGTTTTTTTGAAACTATCAATACTTCCCACTGATACCACCGATTGTGGAAGGAAGTTTCACATCCTTACCACAATGATAGGTTAAACGGCTTCCCCTCTAATCTCATTAAGTGGCCTTATGTCTTCTCAAACTCCCTGAAACGGAATAGTTTCCTTACTATGCTGGAATCACCATTGAGGTATTTGTAGAACGCTATTATCTCTCTTCTCAGGCGCCTCTTTTCCAGCGAGAATAAGTTTAATGTTTGTAGTCATTTCTCCAGTCCTCTGGAGTAACTGAGGTCCTCCAGTCCCCTTATTTCCCTTTTTCATTTTGTTGCCCTACTCTGGACTCTCTCCAGCTCCAGCACATCCATGGTCATCCTTGATCCGTGACCTAAACTGGACAGCATACTGCAGGTGTGGCTGAACCAGAGTTTTACAAAGTGGCAGGAGTATTGTTTTATCTTATACCCTTTTTTAAGCATGCTAATATTCTGCTGGCTTTGCTTGCAGCCACTTGGCCTTGTGTGCCATTGTCATCTATTAGGACCCCCAGATCTGTTTCCATTCTGGAATCCCTCAGAAGGTCTCCCCCTAGTGAGTAACTTGCATTATTTTACATTTTTCAACATTTAACCTCATTTGCCATGTAGTTGCCCACCCCATTATTTTATTTCTGGGGTAATACATTTTAATACAAGTTTGTGATATCTGCATCCTAAAAAGACTCAATTCCATGGCCAAGTAAAACATCACGATAGTAGTACATGATCAACATGAGCTTGAGGAACACCGTATTAAAGCCTTTATCATGTATAAGTGTAGGTGTATAGCAAGCTTTTACAAAGCATTGGTTAAAGCTGTTGGCAAGCTTCAGTAGTTATTTTAAAGCTCGTCGTTGAATGTCAACATTGATGTTAAAGTGGAGTTCCCACTGTTTTTTTTTTTTTCTTAATATCCATATCTTTTGTTTAAAGCACTCACGTTTTTTGTTTGTGTGCACTCGATTGCCGATTTTAGAGAGGAATATTTCTGTTTTGTACAAGTTTCCATAGTGCTTGTGGGCATGTGAAGCCCACAAGCACTATCTTCCGGGCTCTGGTGCAGCTGAGCTACCAGCATGCACCGCCTGTTCTCGCACATGTGCCGTACACTTCTGACGCTGCCATTACAACGGGCAGCGTCGTCGGAAGTGCCTGCCCCCATTGTGATGGCAACAAAGCCCTCGGCGCTGCCCAGTGACTCCTGGATTAATGATAACAGACATCTCCCAGGAGCACTAGCGAGCACAAGCGCAGAGAGAAATGACACCAGGCGCCTTGGAGAGGAAGAGGCAGATTACGAGGGACCCCCTAGCAACAGACCAGAAAAGGTGAGTGAGTAAAAAAAAAAAAATGTTTTTTTCCAAAGGTTGTTATTTAGATTTAATGTTGCTGATTAATGTAAAAAACTGGAACTCCGCTTTAAAGGGAGTGATGCCTGTCATTTTAAAACAAGCTTCTGTCAAGCTTTAGTAAGCTTTCAACAATTTTAAAGCTACAGCTTACTGAAGCCTACAAGTAGCTTCTTTAAAGTGACAGACAGCATTCACATTATGATCAACATTTATTATCTGGAGCTAGGTTGATTTAAAGGCTCCAAAAAAGCTATTCAAAGCTTGCCAAAAGCTTTGCAAGTCTGTGCATACAAAGGTGTAGGGTAGTCCACTCTTGTGTAAATTTATTTACTTTGGGTACTGTTCTTAGCATATAGAATTATCCATCAGCATCTATTACAGATCTACAGTACATTAACAATTAACACTTGAGGCGTGGCACATTACACCTGGCATCAATATCTGTGAACACTGGACTCCATATATTGTGAAAGACTAACCTGTTTGCCAGGATAAACACTTTTGTGTAGGTGAGCATTTATGCTGATACATTTTTCACTTTCTGACCCACTGGTACTTTTAGATTGGTCTGGTCTTTTTGTCTCTTTTCAGTACAGCATATCGACAGCTAAAATTCACAATGTTACCGTCGGCAGGTGATATAGGACAACATCCCAGACAAACCTTTTTAACATGGTGGAACCCTTTAAAGAACTTTCTGGTCTCAGGGAACCCCTACTAATTACCACATTTACAGCTCATAGAACATTAGTGTGATGGTCAGCAAGAAGAATGCTCCATATCTCTGTGGTCAGTGGGAAGACTTCTTCCCCCTAAGGGTACTTTCACACTGCCTAGCTCTTCAGCTGCTAGCGAGGAGCTTTTAACCCCCACTGGCGCCTGAAGAAAGGGTTAAAAGAGCCTATGTTGCGACGTTGCCAAAGCGCTTTTGCAGGCGCTTCGGCAGTGCTGCCCATTCATTTCAATTTTGAGGGTGGCAGGGCATTTTGGGGGTGGTGTATACACCGCCCCAAAGATGCTGCTTGCAGGACTTTTTTTCTCGTCCTGCAAGCGTACGGCCCCAGTGTTAAAGCACCTGGGCTTTCACACTGGGGAGGCATGAGAGGCGCTTTACAGGCACTATTTTTCGTGCTAAAATGCCTGCAAAGCACCTCAGTCTGAAAGTAGCCTTACAGATAGCTAAAAAGATCACTGGTGTCAGTGGTTACTTATATGAGAGGTAGAAATTGCTCATTGCTCACGGAACTCCTAGGAACCCCGGTTGAGTAAGGCTGGTCTAGACTGTAGACCAGGGGTCTCCAAACTTTCTAAACAAAGCGCCAATTTACTGTCCTTCAGACTTTAGGGAGGCTGGACTGTGGCCTTTGAAAGTAGAAAATGTCCCGACATCAGTGGGAGTAAACAATGCCCCATCTTTGGTGTCAGTGAGAGGACTTGTGCCCTATTGTTGGTGTAATTGGGTGAGAAGAATCATGCCCAATTGATGGTGTCACTAGGAGGAACTGTGTCCCATTGTTGGTGTTATTAGGAGGAACTGTGCCCCATCGTTGGTGTCATTGTGAGGTATTAAGCCCCTTAATTGGTGTCAGTGGGGGGAATTATTTCTCATCGCTGGTGTCAGTGGAGAAAATATTGCCCCAAGGCCCAGATAAACGCAAGAAAAGGGCCTCCAGGCCACAGTTTGGAGACAACTGCTGTAGACTACAGACCAGTCTTTCCCAATCGAGGCTCCATGGAACCCTAGATTTCCTTCAGAAGGTGCTAGAGGTTCCTTGAGTTGTGGCTATTCGATCTACTGCTTACACTGACAATTAACACAAGGGGCAGTTTTCCACTGGCCAACGAGACTAAGAAGGGGTCACTTTAAATCTAACCACTTATGTTAGCAGACACTACAATTTTCGCTGTTTGCATTATTTTCTTTTACTCATTTCATTTGAAGATTATTGGTTTAAAATAATTTTGTCCTGTACAGTAGATGGGCGTCAAATACAAATTATCTCTAGGACACCACATTACCTATTCTTAAAGTGGTTCTAAAGGCAGAAGTTTTTTTTTTTATCTTCATGCACCTATGCATGAAGATAAAAAAACTTGTGTTCTGAGCAGGGGCATTGCTAGGTCTACAAAAGATCTGGGGCTAGAGCCCATAGCAGCGTAGTAAAGAAAGTCATATGCTTGGGCAGGCATACACATGTATATACAGTAATATACGTGTGTGTATGTATATCCCCAGAGAGCCCCCCACTTACATCAGGGTCCCCAGAGAACCCCCCTTACATCAGGGTCCCCGGAGAGCCCCCCCTTACATCAGGGTCCCCAGAGAGCCTCCTCCTTATATCAGAGTCCCCAGAGAGCCTCCCTCTTACATCAGGGTCCCCAGAGAGCCCCCCACTTACATCATGGTTCCCAGAGAGCCCCCTTACATTAGGGTCCACAGAGAGCCTCCCCCTTAAAATCAGGGTCCCCAGAGAGCCTCCTCCTTGCATCAGGGTCCCCAGAGAGCCTCCTCCTTGCATCAGGGTCCCCAGAGAGCCCCCACTTATATCAGGGTCCCCAGAGAACCTCCCCTCCCCTTGGTGACCCTTGCAGAGACTCGGGCTATGGGCCCCAGATTCGGGGCTATAGCCCCAAAAGCCACCCCCTAGCAACGCCTTTGGTTCTGAGACACATTGGGGGGTCATTGGTTCCTGCTGCTGTCTTAGTCAGTGAGCCAACAAGGAGAGAGAGGGGGCGGGGCCGAGCCACCGCTCTGTGTCTGAATCGACACACAGAGCTGCAGCTCGGCTGCCCCCATAGCCAGCAGTTGGCTGTGGGGGAACTCGCCGGGAGGGAGGGGCCAGGAGCGCCGGCGGGAGACCTGAGAGGAGGAGGATCTGGGCTGCTCTGTGCAAAATCACTACACAGGGCAGGTAAGTATAACAATTTTTTGTTTGTTTAAAAATAACAAACAAGACTTTTAGTATCACTTCAACTTTTGCAAAATATTGAGCACACTAAGTTACATGAGTTGCAGGAATATTAGTTTTCAAAAGGGATTCCTAAGACCTGAAAATTATTTCAAGGCTTCCTTGGGGGTATAAAAGAAATGTTGAAAGAGGTTGCCATAGACAAATACTAAGAATGAGATAAATCGGTGGCTGCACAGACTTTTTTGGATATTGCAGAAGCTTGGAATATATGATGCTTCCTTTCACAATGCAGAATTTACAGAACATATTAATATGTTTATATGTATGAGACATACACTTCCTCTGTTTTCCCTAGGGTCAGTTTCAGTTCCAGAAATTTCTTGTCTGGTTGCTACTACCAACATTTTATTAGCAGCTGACAAGAGCTAAAGAGGCAAAAATAACATATATGGAAAATAAACAGCAGCGGGTATAAATCTCAATCTGGCACAGCATCCAATCAGTAGAAAAGAATGTGCCTGCAATGCATTACCATACCTCCCAACTGTCCCTGATTTCGAGGGACTGTCCCTGATTTGGAGCAATGTCTCTCTGTCCCTCATTCCTCCTCATTTGTCCCTCATTTTGGTCTGATCTATATAGATATATATAAAATGCACTTTTTATCTTTCAAAAAGTTTCCCAGTGCTAAACCTTTCATCCAAATTCTAAATTGCTGCATTTGTACATTTTAAAAGCCAATATAAAGGAATAGTAGTGGTAAAATAAAAGCCCTTGTGGATTTAATTAACCTTTTTTTGGGGGGGGTTGTTAATTCTCCTTTAACCACTTAAGGGCCGAGCCTCTTTTTGAGAAGCGTTGTTTACAAGTTAAAAATAGTTTTTTTTGCTAGAACCCCCAAACATTATACATTTTTTTTCTAACACCCTAGATAATAAAATGGCGGTTGTTGCAATACTTTGTCACAAAGTATTTGCGCAGCGGACTTACAAGCGCACTTTTTTTTGGAAAAAAATACACTTTTTTCAATTAAAAAAATAAGACACCAGTAAAGTTAGCCCAATTTTTTTTATATTGTGAAAGATAATGTTACGCCGAGTAAATTGATACCCAACATGTCACGCTTCAAAATTGCGCCCGCTCGTGGAATGGCGCTTAAAAATGTATTTATTTTTTTATTTTACCTTTTATTTTTACACTGTTTAAAAAAAAAAAAAAAAAATGTGTCACTTTTATTCCTATTACAAGAAATGTAAACATCCCTTGTAATAGAAAAAAAGCATGACAGGACCTCTTAAATATGAGATCTGGGGTCAAAAAGACCTCAGATCTCATATTTACACTTAAATGCAATTAAAAAAAAAAAAAAAGAAGATTGACGTCGCTTCCGCCCTGCATTGTTATGGAGACGGGTTGGGGCCATCTTCCCCTCACTCGTCTCCAAGGGGAAACATCCGATCACCTCCGCCGCTGCCAACGGCTCCGGTAAGTGGCGGAGTGCACCGGAGCACGGCGGGAGGGGGGGGGCCCCTCTCCCACTGCCGATAAAAGAGATCTTGCGGCGAATCCGCCGCAGAGACCACTTTTATCGGAAGGAAAAACAGGGAAGGTACCCTAAAAAGAGGGTCAACAAAGAACACTATTTGAAATTACAAACCAGCTTTATTGTTTACCAACAAAATAAACACCAAATAGAAATTTAGAAGCAGTGAGAAAGAAGCAATGTGGGCAGACGGCTGCCACAACCAATTAAAAGTTGGACAACGTTGTCACAAAGGGGGGGTTATAAAAACAGATGGGGAGCCGCGGCATACATCCACTCAAACAATTCAATCAGTGCATCATACATCCACCTATAAGTAATTGGAGTTGGTAAGGTCCATGTTAATTGGGTATTGGTTGCAGATATCAAGTTATCCTATAGGAAAGTATCCAAAATATCACGGACAGTTCTAATACCAGCAGTATGATGAGAGAATAGAGTGGGTGCACGGTCTGGCCGTAAGATCTGAGTGTAATATAGTCCAGTATGGAGAGATTAGACTAGTTGCTAGTTGAATCACAGATACATGATAGTTGTCTACCAGCTATATCAACAGACTGCATAGGGAACCGTGTAGACTGCTATGTTAAGGAGATGTAAATTGCTTAGCTAAAACAGTGGGTGATTATCCAAGGAGACAGCAATAAAAGGATGCAGGAAAATCGACATACATTTGTAAGCGCTGAGTGGAGTAGGGAAGTCTCACCAATCACGCTGTCCTCGTCGTCGAATAGTGGCAATCCTTTGTTCCAGGTCTCTGTATAGATGGAAATCACTAACGAGCCATTTGGAAGCTCAGTGGGTTTGCAGTTTGAGTAAGGTTCCGTCCGTAGCTGAGAGGCCTCTGTGAGGCGGTTTTTTCGATGCAGTGCGTGGCTGAGTAGAGAGGCTGTGATCAGCTGGTAGATGTGGAGTATAGACAGCAGGGCCAGATCGAATAGCGCGCGGCTCCCGGTGACGTGCTGACGTCACACCGCTGACGCGTTTCACCAGCCAATGGATGCTGGTTTCTTCAGAGCTAGGAGGAGACATTTGTGACGGGCTTAAGTAGAGATTTATCAGGTGCAGTTACTTGCACACAACCACTGGGTGTCACTAAGAGCTTCTCTTGTGTCAGACAGACAGCAATCAAGCAGCATACATTCTAAGTATATTAATAAGGCAAATAGAGGTAACAGTCGATGAATAGCGAGAAAGAATATGGCAGGGAAGGGATTAACAGAATAGAAGAGAAGAAGGGAGAAAAAAGGAAGAGAGTGAGAGAAGGGAAAAGGGAGGATTAGATGAAAGGAAGAAAATAGGTGGTGATGGAAAGAGTGAAGTGACTGATTGTAACGTGTGGCGACGGAATTTTATCCAAGAGTCTTAACGAATGCATTATTTCTCAAGGAAGGGTTGTAGGCTACATTCTGTGTTTAATCCTTTAGGCGCTAGGGAATCTAAGTAGTATGTCCACATTTTCTCCTTTTGAAGGAGAATAGTATCAAAGTCACCTCTTCTAGGGGGCAGGTTCAACACATAGATTCCCTTGACTGTAAGGCCCCTAGGGTTACTATCATGGAATTCAGCAAAGTGTTGAGGAATAGGTCGATCATCATTTTTATTCTTTTTCCTATTTTGTATCCCACTGATGTGTTCGCCGATCCTGATCCGGAGTTGGCGTTTCGTTTTTCCTATGTAGTTTTTATTACAAGGACATGTGAGCATGTATATAACTCGTGTCGTAGAACAGTTGATGAACTGTTTAATCTTATAGTCCTTGCCTCCTCTCGGATCGGGGAACACATCAGTGTGGTGCACATACCTACAGATGTTACAATGTCCGCATGCATGCATACCTGGAGGGGGTTTTCTCCCCGAAAGCCAGTTTTTGCTGGTCGTTCTCGTGTATTCTGAATGAACTAGCACATCGCCCAGGTTACGTGCCCTTTTTGCTGTAAGTAGTGGTTTAGGACTAATTATGTTTGCGATCAGGGGTGTTGATCTTAGAATATGCCAGTGTCTGTTGAGGATCTCGCAGCTTCAGGAGATTCAAAGTGAATTAGAGCTAAGTGCAAAAGCCCTGGAACCTCATAAAAATAAACCTGACTTTGAGAAAAATAACGAATTTATCAAGAAAGAAATTGAAAGAATACAAAAAAATCTAAAACACACAAAACAGGAAAAATTCAGACAAAACATCGCTGACTGGGAGGGGGGAGACATCTTTAACCCTTCCCTACCAAGTAGAAGTAGATCCTCTTCAAGAGGCTCTAGACATTCACAACGTACTAGAAGGAATAGAACAGACTCCTCCTCAGACAGTGACTTTGATAAAGAAATCTCTACAAAATCTGTCACTTTTTTAGAGGAACCTCAGGGCAACACAACAGTAGAATGCCCAAAACAACCAGTGGAAAAGAGTCATCCCAGAGAAGCAGGAAAGGGAAACATAGAAGGAAGAGGAAGGGACCGAGACACAGTTCAGAATCGGCGCAGTGGGAGACTAAGGAGTCAGAGAAGACGCTGAATGCATCTTCTAATTCAACAACCATGGATTTGAGCATAGTCAATCTATCCGACTTTCAGCTGGACTCCAATCACATTAAACTCCTTCAAAAAGGACTCTCCTTCTCCCCCACTGCGCCCATGAATGAATTTGAAGTGTTCAAAGACATCAATCTATTTCTCAGGAAGGTCCTTTTCAAACTCTGGCACCAGAGAGGCCCTGATAATTCAAATACTATTGACCCTAACCTGGATAAGGAAGAAAAAGAGGCTATAGATAACCTAATATCCTTGCTGGAAGAAAACACTGACAGCGATTCGGAAACGGTCAGCAGCCATCCGATCACTAGAAAATCTAATTTGGGAATCATGTCCACCAGCATGCCACCATTATCAAAACATAAGTGGCTCCAAGTATTCCTAGATCAGGTCAAACATGATCTTAGGAGGGTTAACTGGGAATGGTTGGGATCTAATAACCTTACCGGCTCTGAGAGAAAAGCTTTACGTGAATTACAAGAAGCTCCCAATTTGGTGATAAAAAGAAGTGATAAGGGCGGGAATGTGGTGTTACTCAGTGAAAAAATTTACGAGAATGAAGCACTCAGACTGCTGAGTGATACTTCTACCTATAAAAAACTCACTGAGAATCCCTTCCCAGTTCTAACAGACACTCTGAACACAAAATTAAAACTAGCTATGGAAGCTGGTCTTCTAACCAAAAAAGAATATCTTTATCTCAGAGCTGATAACATCACAATCCCAACCTTCTATATAATCCCCAAACTACACAAATCCTTATCCAACCCACCAGGGAGACCAATTGTGTCAGCTATTAATGGCCCCCTGGAGAGAGTTGGCAAGTTTGTGGACTCGATGATCAAAGATATGGTAACTAAACTTTCATCCTTTGTCCAAGACAGTAGAGATATACTCTCTAAACTATCTGACTTCTCCCTATCATCAAACACCCTACTAGTAGGGATAGATGTAGAAAGTCTGTATACGTCGATCCCCCATGACTGTGGTATTCAAGCCATAAGAACCTTTCTTGACATCTACTACCCAGATTTGGGTGCCCATAATGAGTTCATTATTGAATTATTGGAATTCATGTTGGGCAACAACTATTTCCAATTTCTCGGGAAATTCTACCAACAGGTAAGAGGCACCAGCATGGGTGCCCCTTGGGCCCCGTCTTATGCCTGTCTTCACCTGGGTCTCTGGGAAATGGAGGCTGTGTACGCGTCCTCGATGTACCTTGACCACTGTACCCTGTGGTTAAGGTACATCGATGACGTGGTCATGATATGGGAGGGCACTGTAGAACAACTCCTAGAATTCCTATCCCAACTTAACATTAACAATAAAAACATTCATCTAACCTACTCCTATCATCCTGATACCCTTCCATTCCTTGATTTACAAATTACAAAAAGTGGAAATCGGATTGTAACCAGTACTTTTAGAAAGGAAACAGCAGCAAATACCCTCCTCTTGGCACAGAGCCACCATCCAAAATCCCTAATTAAAGGGATACCTACAGGTCAATTCTTGAGAATCAGGCGAAACTGCTCAGAGGAGGAACAATTTAAATCTGAAGCACAGGAAATGTATAATAGATTCAGGAAAAGAGGGTATTCGCATAATTCCCTCAAAAAAGCCAGAAACAATGCATTAGGTAGGAAACGTGAAGACCTCTTACTTACAAAAACAAATATTCAGTCATCTGCTAAACCAGCATATGATTTTCCTAGAATCATCACGAGATTCGGCTCACAATGGACCCAGGTCCAAGAGATCTTCAACAGACACTGGCATATTCTAAGATCAACACCCCTGATCGCAAACATAATTAGTCCTAAACCACTACTTACAGCAAAAAGGGCACGTAACCTGGGCGATGTGCTAGTTCATTCAGAATACACGAGAACGACCAGCAAAAACTGGCTTTCGGGGAGAAAACCCCCTCCAGGTATGCATGCATGCGGACATTGTAACATCTGTAGGTATGTGCACCACACTGATGTGTTCCCCGATCCGAGAGGAGGCAAGGACTATAAGATTAAACAGTTCATCAACTGTTCTACGACACGAGTTATATACATGCTCACATGTCCTTGTAATAAAAACTACATAGGAAAAACGAAACGCCAACTCCGGATCAGGATCGGCGAACACATCAGTGGGATACAAAATAGGAAAAAGAATAAAAATGATGATCGACCTATTCCTCAACACTTTGCTGAATTCCATGATAGTAACCCTAGGGGCCTTACAGTCAAGGGAATCTATGTGTTGAACCTGCCCCCTAGAAGAGGTGACTTTGATACTATTCTCCTTCAAAAGGAGAAAATGTGGACATACTACTTAGATTCCCTAGCGCCTAAAGGATTAAACACAGAATGTAGCCTACAACCCTTCCTTGAGAAATAATGCATTCGTTAAGACTCTTGGATAAAATTCCGTCGCCACACGTTACAATCAGTCACTTCACTCTTTCCATCACCACCTATTTTCTTCCTTTCATCTAATCCTCCCTTTTCCCTTCTCTCACTCTCTTCCTTTTTTCTCCCTTCTTCTCTTCTATTCTGTTAATCCCTTCCCTGCCATATTCTTTCTCGCTATTCATCGACTGTTACCTCTATTTGCCTTATTAATATACTTAGAATGTATGCTGCTTGATTGCTGTCTGTCTGACACAAGAGAAGCTCTTAGTGACACCCAGTGGTTGTGTGCAAGTAACTGCACCTGATAAATCTCTACTTAAGCCCGTCACAAATGTCTCCTCCTAGCTCTGAAGAAACCAGCGTCCATTGGCTGGTGAAACGCGTCAGCAGTGTGACGTCAGCACGTCACCGGGAGCCGCGCGCTATTCGATCTGGCCCTGCTGTCTATACTCCACATCTACCAGCTGATCACAGCCTCTCTACTCAGCCACGCACTGCATCGAAAAAACCGCCTCACAGAGGCCTCTCAGCTACGGACGGAACCTTACTCAAACTGCAAACCCACTGAGCTTCCAAATGGCTCGTTAGTGATTTCCATCTATACAGAGACCTGGAACAAAGGATTGCTACTATTCGACGACGAGGACAGCGTGATTGGTGAGACTTCCCTACTCCACTCAGCGCTTACAAATGTATGTTGATTTTCCTGCATCCTTTTTTTGCTGTCTCCTTGGATAATCACCCACTGTTTTAGCTAAGCAATTTACATCTCCTTAACATAGCAGTCTACACGGTTCCCTATGCAGTCTGTTGATATAGCTGGTAGACAACTATCATGTATCTGTGATTCAACTAGCAACTAGTCTAATCTCTCCATACTGGACTATATTACACTCAGATCTTACGGCCAGACCGTGCACCCACTCTATTCTCTCATCATACTGCTGGTATTAGAACTGTCCGTGATATTTTGGATACTTTCCTATAGGATAACTTGATATCTGCAACCAATACCCAATTAACATGGACCTTACCAACTCCAATTACTTATAGGTGGATGTATGATGCACTGATTGAATTGTTTGAGTGGATGTATGCCGCGGCTCCCCATCTGTTTTTATAACCCCCCCTTTGTGACAACGTTGTCCAACTTTTAATTGGTTGTGGCAGCCGTCTGCCCACATTGCTTCTTTCTCACTGCTTCTAAATTTCTATTTGGTGTTTATTTTGTTGGTAAACAATAAAGCTGGTTTGTAATTTCAAATAGTGTTCTTTGTTGACCCTCTTTTTAGGGTACCTTTCCTGTTTTTTCTTATATGACTAAAGGGAAACTTGAACTGCATTCAGACTTTTCTGCGTGATTGATCTATACTTACCAGCTAAAGGCCAATACTGATTAATTAAAGTTGGTTGATCCGGGCAAACCCTCTGCTTTTTTGGTTTTCACTTTTATCGGAAACCGGAGCGCCGGCTGAAGAAGATACCGGGGTTATGGCAGCTAGCTGCTGCCATAACAAAGATATCCCTCTTCAAAGTAAGGACGTACATCGTCGTGCAGCGGGCCGGAAGTGGTTAAGGGGGTGTGGTAGGGGACGTGTCCTATGCCTACATACATTTGCTAGTAGGTGTCCCTCATTCCCATCTCAAAATGTTGGGAGGTATGCATTACACTTACCATTTGTCACTCACTCCCTGCCTCCTAGGCCTACAGGGGCACTCAGCTGAAAGCCAAGACTTGTGATGTTCAATTGGGAGAACCACTGAGTCTCAGAATTTAGATCAGTGTTTCTCAACCTTTTTCCAGTCAAAGCACCCTTTAAAATTCTGCACAATCTCAAGGCACCCCGTTCTAAAATCCAACAAAAAACTAAACTAATAGTTTTACATAATGCAGCAACATCCACACATATAGGACACCCAACAATAGAGAGAATTTCTTTTTCTAAAGCAGGGATCTCCAAACTTTTGAAACAAAGGGCCAGTTTACTGCCCTTCAAATATTGGGGGGGCTGGAACTGTGGTCAGTGGGAGTAGAAAATTCCCAGGCATTTGTGGGAGTAAAAAATGCAATAAGCTTGGCGGTCAGTGGGAGTAAAAAAAATTACATCATTGGTGTAAGTTGGAGCAATAGTGCCCCATCTTGGGTGTCAGTGAAAGGACTAGTAGCTTGTATCAGTGGAAGGGATAGTGCCACAAGGGCAGGATAAAGGCAAGCAAAGGGCGACATCCGGCCCACAGGTCGCAGTTAAGACCCCTGTTCTAAAGCAAGCACACCTTTGCACACTGGTACTGACTAGTATTCCAATAGTTCTTTTCTCTCTCGGTTTCTCTGCCTTATACTCAGCTAATGTGACCCCAGAGCAGGGGAGGAAAAAACAAGGGTGCTGTGGAGGCAACAGACATCATCCTTATCAACCGATGACATCATTGGTTGTTAGGATGCTGGTCACACATACACTAAATGTGTGTATGTGGGAGTGTGTGCACACGCATAGGGTTTTAGTTATTTTTCCATTCTTTTTACCCTAACTGTTCTCCTTCCGCCCCTAGCAATGCTGTTCTGGTCCCGGTTTGCACTGCGGTGGCTCGGCATCCACTCCTCTACTGACCAGATTACTTCTGAATTTCTCCTTCTATACTGCATCCCTTGGCCATCTTGGTCACCTCTGCCCTCTCCACTTGGGCCTTGTGCCATCACTAGACATGTGAGTATGTGAGCGGCTATTGTATGCGGTTTCATCTGTCGCCATCATGTTGATTCAGTATCTAATGGATGTATAATGCATATCTTTATATTTTTTACACTACCATTATCACTATAACTGCATATCGGATTAGCCCTGAAGAAGGAGTCCAATGTACTCCGTAACATGTAGGAATTACGATTACAATTAGTATTTTGTGTTTACATTATGGATGCTTACATTATGGTTAGTTCCATTTTATTATGTACATCTGATGGTGTATGTATGATGATCTAACATTACATGTTTTTACAATATCTGTATATAATTGTTATTCTTTTTAATACTTAAATACATTTGAAGAATTTTTTATAAAAAATCGTTTCACAATCTGTGCCTAAAAAGTCCAATTCCCAAGGGGAAATCTGTATTTGTATACGCGGTGACGTCAGGATGTCGCTCAACCCTATGTGTTTCGTCACAAGACGACGTCGTCCAGGCTTGTTTACTGCAATGCGTTTTTATACTATGTGATGTAAGTGCAATCTCTTTATTCGATTAAAATGTCAAAAGGATTTTAGGCTATGGCAATCTTTATTCTTTCTTGGGATTTATCCATGATCAAGTCTCTAAGTGGCGGTCCTATACCTATCTCCTGGTTCCCCTGGATGGATAGAGGCCCCAGCAGGGTATATAAGCCACAAGCGACTTTGACCCTCGGTAATAGGGGGTTAATTGGAGTCGGTAAACAAGCATTTTATATAACGTGGAGGTTTACACTCAAGATCACTCATTTCTGGTGATGGATGGCGTGTTCATCGTTTGAAGAATTCTTTTGACTGTTGGACTGTTTTTGTGCCAATTTTATATTAGCGCAACTTCATGAATGAAGATTGTTTATACTGCGTGTGTCTCACAGGACAGTTGCTGTTTTTTATGTTTATATATTTTTGAATAGCGCGGTTTTGGCACACATTATATATATATAAATATACACTATGGTCCAACAAAAGAAGCACCTGCACCTTTTCAAAAATCGCACTGCACCATGTTACATTGATGTGAATGGGCACCATACAGAATAATGTGACTTCCATTGTTGTGCATTGCAGTGGGAAGGCAGGTGCATTAGAAATCACAGTAGTGTGAATGAGGGCCTAAAGAGCCATGTATTCCAAACTCCATACAGCAGTTTCAAGCTTGTTGGCCATTATCCATATTGAAACAATGACTTCAATGGAGTAGGGCTTAGGGATAAACTTTTGCACTATACCTTTTTATAGGTACGTAAAAAAAAAAAAAAATACCTTTAGTCCTACTTTAAATCCATTGTCAGTTCTTTTTTTTTTTTCTGTCTGTGTCCTGTTGGGGAGATTTCTCCTAGATTCCTATTCCTGGGAATGCAACAGAAATGGAAGCAAAACCTCTACAGAGTGAATTGAATTCCCCTCTCAAACAGTTGTCAGCTAAGCAGGTTACCACTAACCTATTGTTCTGCTGACAACTCCAAATTTTTGACTTTCCCATCACTTCCTGTCTCAATGAAAATGAGCACCAGGACAAAGGGAGAGGGTGAATATACTTAGAGGACTCAGACAGGAATAAAAAGGGTTCTAATCTTTACCTACAGTCGTGGCCAAAAGTTTTGAGAATGACACAAATATTAATTTTCACAAAGTCTGCTGTCAGTGTTTTTAGATCTTTTTGTCAGATGTTACTATGGTATAGTGAAGTATAATTACAAGCATTTCATAAGTGTCAAAGGCTTTTATTGACAATTACATGAAGTTTATGCAGAGAGTCAATGTTTGCAGTGTTGACCCTTCTTTTTTAAGACCTCTGCAATTCGCCCTGGCATGCAGTCAATCAACTTCTGGGTCACATCCTGACTGATGGCAGCCCATTCTTGCATAATCAGTGCTTGGAGTTTGTCAGAATTTGTGTTTTTTTCTTTGTTCACCCGCCTCTTGAGGATTGACCACGAATTCTCAATGGGATAAAGGTCTGGGGAGTTTCCTGGCCATGGAACCAAAATTTCGATGTTTTGTTCCCCAAGCCACTTAGTTATCACTTTTGCCTTATGGCAAGGTGCTCCATCATGCTGAAAAAGGCATTGTTCCTCACCAAACTGTTCTTGGATAGTTGGGAGAAGTTGCTCTCGGAGGATATTTTTGTACCATTCTTTATTCATGGCTGTGTTCTTAGGCAAAATTCTGAGTGAGCCCACTCCCTTAGCCGAGAAGCAACCCCATACATGAATGGATGCTTTACTGTTGGCATGACACAGGACTGATGGTAGCGTTCACATTTTCTTCTCCGGACAAGGTTTTTTTCCGGATGCCCCAAACAATCGCAAAGGGCATTCAGAGAAAATGACTTTCCCCCAGTCCTCGGAAGTCCAATCCCTGTACCTTTTGCGGAATATCAGTCTGTCCCTGATGTTTTTCCTGGAGAAAAGTGGCTTCTTTGCTGCCCTTCTTGACACCAGGCCATCCTCCAAAAGTCTTCTCCTCACTGTGTATGCAGATGTACTCACACCTGCCTGCTGCCATTCCTTAGCAAGCTCTGCACTGGTGGTGCCACCGATCCCTCAGCTGAATCAACTGTAAGAGATGGTCCTGGCGCCTGCTGTACTTTCTTGGGTGTCCTGAAGCCTTCTACACAAATTGCAGTGGACATTTTTTTTTTATGGGATTAAGTTCATTTTCATGGCAAAGAGGGACTTCATCTGATCACTCTTCATAACATCCTGGAGTATATGCAAATTGCCATCATAAAATCTGAGGCAGCAGACTTTGTGAAAATGAATGTTTGTGTCCTTCTTAAAATTGTTGGCCACGGCTGTACACTACCCAAAAGAAAAAAAAAACTTTTGGCTACGTATTGGATAAAGTGGAGGTGGATTAGAACACCTATTTGTCTTGGTGACCGTTATCATCAAGAGTAAAAATGACAGAAAATCCCAAATTTTGGGTTGTCACCAGAACAGGAATAGAGGGGAAAACTTCCAATGGGGACACTAGTTCCGGTGACAACCATGGATTCCCTCACTTTGGAGGGATTTTCTTTCTTGTCCTGTTTTGGCAATAGGACAGGACGTGAATGGAAATCTCCCCCAATGGGACACCGATGGCAAAAAGAAACTGACGGGTTATAAATGTTTTTCCTTTAGTTCTACTGTAGAAAAAGCTTTGCAATAACCACTCTAAAAAAGTGCTCTCCAAACAAACTCTACCTTTCCCTTGAAGAGGGTGTTAATACAGGTTGGTGAACTTGGCACGCTGTTCTTTACCTAACTGAAAATGTGTGCTTTAAACACACGCTCCAATTTCTTTTTCTCCTGCAGAGTTGCACTGGGAACACACGACAGTGCAGTCACATCAATCATCTCCACTATAAATATCTTATATTTGCTTTTGCACTAGCAGGAATGTTTGTTCAACCAGAGAAGTGGATCCAGACGTACTCTGCGCAGATTCAGGCAAGTTTAATTAAGACATCACAATTAACGGCGTCATGCTTAATGGCCATTTAGGCTGTTTATTTAACGTTTACCAGTTTGGGATTGATGTGGAAATGTGATAACATTCCAGATAATGCCAGGTTTCTACATTATATACGCAAATTTACAGTGCACCTGTACCTAGAACATTGAAAGCTGAAGATAAATCTGCTTAGATTTTGCCTTGCTCGGTTCCTTCATTTCCCACTTCACCAACATGCTAATTTTGGACCCAGTGACATTACCTGGTCTTTGTGCTTTTCTATGCAATGAAGGCAGATTGGGGCTGGTTAGGGGTGCCAGAAGGGTGCTGTACATAGCTGCCTAAAAACAAGAAGCTGTAGTAATGCCCTCATGTGATGCTGATCCTCAATTAACCCCTTGACGCCAACCCCACACAAATATGCGGCCCCACTGGACTTGGCTTTTTTCCATTTCTAGACTTGGCTTTTTTTCCATTAGGGCCGCATATTTGCATATCTCCTTTTGTGCTGGGGCCGCGCCGAACGGGGGCTCACTGAGAGCTCCAGGCCCTGTACTAACGATCGGGACCTGGAACTAACGATTTCGGGTCACCTGATTATTGTAATAGTCTCTGAATGGCTACCACAGTGATCAGTCACTGTGAAGAGAAAAAAAAGAAAAGTGTGTGTAAAAACAAAACAAAAACAAAAACAAAACCTAGATCAAGGTTCGATATAGGTCAGTGCCAGGTTTAGTGTTTGGGTCAAAGATCAGGGTCAGTATTTTTTTTTTTTTTTTTTAATTAGTATGAGTGTTAGTGTCCTTGTGTTTTAGGTAGTATAACCCCCCCCCCCCCCCCCCCAAAAAAAAATACACACTACAGCTTCTGGGCTGTACTACCGGTACAAAGTACAACTGACATACACATACACTATATTACCAAAAGTATTGAGACACCTGCCTTTACACGCACATGAACTTTAATGACATCCCAGTCTTAGTCCGTAGGGTTCAATATTGAGTTGGCCCCGCCCTTTGCAGCTATGAAAGCTTCAACTCTTCTGGGAAGGCTGTCCACAAGGTTTAGGAGTGTGTCTATGGGAATGTTTGACCATTCTTCCAGAAGTGCATTTGTGAGTTTCGGCAATGATGTAAACGAGAAGTCCTGGCTCGCAGTCTCCACTCTAATTCACCCCAATGAGGTCAGTACTCTGTGCAGGCCAGTCCAGTTCCTCCACCCCAAACTCGCTTCTGCATGTCTTTATGGACCTTGCTTTGTGCACTGGTCCAAATCATTTGGTGGAGGGGAGATTATGGTGTGAGGTTGTTTTTCAGGGGTTGGGCTTGGCCTCTTAGTTCCAGGGAAGGGAACTCTTAAGTCATCAGCATACCAAGACATTTTGGACAATTTCATGTTCCCAACTTTGTGGGAACAGTTTGGGGATGGCCCCTTCGGGTTCAAACATGACTGCGCACCAGTGTACAAAGCAAGGTCCATAAAGACATGGATGAGTGAGTTTGAGGTGGAGGAACTTCAACCTCAACCCAATAGAACACCTTTGGGATGAATTAGAGCGGAGACAGCCTATTCAGAAGAGTTGAAACTGTTATAGCGGCAAAGGGTGGGCCAACTCAATATTGAACCTTACGGACTAAGACTGGGATGCAATTAAAGTTCATGTGTGTGTAAAGGCAGGCGTCCCAATACTTTTGGTAATATAGTGTATGTGGTATCGCTGTGATCGTCAGGAGCAGGAGAATTTAGTTTGGGTTGTTATTTGGTGGAAGGTTATGGTAGTACCAAGAAACAAAAACTTTTTTTTTTTTCTTACTATTTTGGGCCAGTTTTCCTTTGATAATAAAAAACATCAGAAGATATCTTTTACCATTTACCACCAAACAGAAGCCCAATTTGTCCTGAAAAAAAAAAAAAAAAACAGGTATAATACACCTGAGAAGCTCACAGTGTGCAGTAAAATCAGAGTAAGCCATTTCAATGCAGGAGACGAGCCTGTACAACTGTGCAAGACAGAAGCTAAGACCAGAGTTCCCCTTTAAGCGTGCTGCCAGAGAGGAGGTGGGGAAGGCAGGCACTTCTCTTTCGTTTATTTTTTAGAGGATTCTGTGCATTTTGAAAGGCTAACATTAAACCCCAAATTTAGGCCAATCATTTGTGTGATCCAAGCCCCACCTTTTAGGCTGTGGAACAGTTTGTTATCACAATGTTCTGAAATGTTTAATAGAGAAGTACAGCCAAAGCTTTTTTCCCTTCTGGGTCACAGAAGTGCACTTACTTTTGCTCCCCTGTGACCCAGAATCAGCTAATAGCGCGCTTTTGCCCGTTCTTAGCTCACGTAGCAAAGCCGCTCCAGGATCTAAAAGGATCCCGACAATACTGTCAAGATCCATTCAGCTGCCTGATTGGCAGCTCGCTCTGCCTGTCAGTGTATGGCTTGGAGCCGGAGTCAGCTGCGCCCGCCCCCTTCACCTGCCTGGCACACTAGTGAGCACTGGAGGAGCAGAATAGAGAGAGATGAGAGTCACTGCTCTCTGCTCTGAGCAGATCGAGAACTGAGCGATCAGCAGTCATGTGATCATTCATTTCTTGGTCGTAGAGTTGACAAGGGGCAGCTGCAGCATAGAGGTGCGGAAGAAGGTTCATTCATTTAAAAACCCCAATCTTCTACTTTAATCAGCGCTGAACATTACCCATAACTACTCCTTAGCCTGCTAATCATGTCATGGTAAAAACCAAACGACAGGGATGGATCCTCTTCATTCCGGGCATGTGCAATGCACCTCTCTATTCATTGCTATGGGTAGTCGTACTCATGGCAGGAGTGGACATATGTGACATGGTCCTTTAAGAAACTAAAGCTATTGTAATCTGACGGTTTCCCCGAGTCATCTTCTAAGCTGACCCAAAAACATGAAATATGATTTCCCTGCCCAATCTTTCGAATGTACACAAAGACAAATATATATTTATGTGTGTTTCTATAGCTCGATGTCCCCTCTTGAAAAAAAAATTGCTCCCACACAGGTGACCAGCACGGAAACCACCGGAATCCCCAACAGTGCAGATTTGCCAGATAAAAAGAAATATCAATGGGATGTTCAGGAAACTGATCTCAATGATCCTCTTCTGAACGAATACTTTAAAGCCCTCATTAAAGTGGGGTTCCACCCAAAAAAACAAAAATACCTGAAAAATTCTAAAAACAAAAAAATATTTGGATATTTTTTTTTTTTACTTACCTCTAAATGCCTGTTGCTAGGTGGTCCCTCGTAGTCTGCCTCTTCCTTTGCCTGGGCTGGTGACATCACTTCCCCCTCGGCACAGGAAGGGCTCGGCTCTGCTCCCTCCCTCCTGTCAATCATCTGGGACCCATTACAGGTCCCAGGTGATTAAGCGCCCAATCACGGCGCGCAGCACCGCTCGCGCATGCGCAGTGGGTGCCAGGCTGTGAAGCCACAGCCCGGCGCCCACAGTTGAAATGCCGGCGCCGACGAGCGGAGGGGGGGGGGGGACGAGCTTCGATCCCCCGCATCGCTGGACCCTGGGAATGGTAAGTGTCCAATTAAAAGTCAGCAGCTGCAGTATTTGTAGCTGCTGAATTTTAATTTTTTTTTTTTTAATGGACCCCCTGGGTGGAACTCCTCTTTAAGGCTGGGTTCACACTTCAGCACGGAGTGGTTCACAGGAGGGGTCCGGTGTGTCCCTCTTCAGTCCGAATTTTTGTCTGAATTCGGACCGGAAGCGAACCAGAAGACACACAGGACTCCTGTGCTATTTATTCTGGAGCCGCTCCGGAGATGTCTGAACCGTCTCCATTAAGAGTCGCTCACAATCCCCTGACATGCGAATTGGATGCAGGGAATAGTGTGAGCCCAGCCTTAAGAACTGAGCCAACAGGCTTACATGAATGGATTAAAATGTTTTATTGCATGTCAGGATTGTCCTGTCTTGATGAATGGATTGGTTTTACAGCAAGCATGTGGCTACCCATCTAAATTCTCACATATTTCGGGGCCACAAAACCTGAGCGGGTATACACACCTTGTGGCCTGTGACAACAACCTCAGTGGCTTCACCTATCAACTATTCATGGCGACAGTATATATGTTCAGCCTTAGAAATATACAAGGGGGGCACCTGCCCATGCTTCTTGTTTTACATTCTTGAATTTTCTAGATCAGCAGTCTCCAAACTTTCTAAAAAAAGGGCCAGTTTACTGTCCTACAGACTTTGGGGGGGGTTGGACTGTGCTCAACTATTATTATTATATGCGATTTGTATAGCGCCAACAGTTTACGCAGTGCTTTACAATGTAGAGGGGGGACAACACAATTACAGTACAGTTCAATACAGAAGGTACAGGAGGGCCCGGCTCCTACAGCTTACATTCTAAAGGGAGGGGGTGGTGGTACAAAAGGTAATAGATGGGGGGAATGATTTGATGGGGTTGGCTCAGGGATAGTTGTTAGGTGGGTTTGGGATAGGCTTCCCTGAATAAATGAGTTTTCAGGGATCTCCTAAAGGTGGACAGGGTAGGGGCTGATCGGACATACTGGGGCAGGGAGTTCCAGAGGATGGGAGAGGCTCTGGAGAAGTCCTGAAGGCGAGCATGAGAGGAGGTAACAAGGGAGCTAAAGAGCAGGAGGTTCTGGGAGGGGCGGAGGGGGCGATTTGGGCGACATCTGCAGATGAGGTTGGCCCAATGAGAGTAAACAATGCCAGATCTTTGGTATTAGGGGGAGAAATCGTTGGTGTTAGTGGGGGGAATAGTGTCCCATTTTTGTTGTCAGTGGAAGGAATTATGCCCCATGGTTGGTGTCAGTGGAAGGAATAGTGCCCCATTGTTGGTATCAGTGGCAGGAATAATTCCTCAAGGGCCTGATAAAGGCAAGCAAAGGGCCGCATCCGGCCCCAGGGTCACAGTATGAAGACCACTGTCATAGATCATCACTTTGGATAGTATCTGCCCTTTAAGAGCTCATCTCCATCTGCAATACAGTTTGCATTTGAAACCAGTTTAAGATACTTCTGAGATCTTTTCATGTAAATTTAACCTGCAGCTGACCACCTACTGACCTACATTTCACTCCTTTTGAACCAGTTTTTCTCAAACAGGGTTCAGTGAAACAGTACAGGTTCTCCAGAGGTTGGTAGGGATTCCCTTGAGAAAGTCATTTCTGCCTTTTAGATAAGCAACCTTTTCATAAAACTCATCCACCCACCTTTTGTATCACTTGTCCCTCGCTTTTAGATTTTAAGCTCACAGGACAGTCCCAACCCTCTTGTCTTGAATTGTATTATAACTGTACTGTCTCCCTTTATTTTGTAAAGTGCTGCTCAAACTGCTGGCGCTATATACACTATATTGTCAAAAGTATTGGGCCACCTGTCTTTACACGCATGTAAACTTTAATGGCATCCCAGTCTTAGTCCGTAGGGTTCAATATTGAGTTAGCCCACCCTTTGCAGCTATAACAGCTTCAACTCTTCTGGGAAGGCTGTCCACAAGGTTTAGGAGTGTGTCTATGGGAATGTTTGACCATTCTTCCAGAAGCACATTTGTGAGGTCAGACACTGATGTTGGACGAGAAGGCCTGGCTCACAGTCTACGATCGAATTCATCCCAAAGGTGTTCTATGGGAGTTGAGGTTAGGACTCTGTGCATGCCAGTCAAGTTCCTCCACCCCAAACTTGCTCATCCATGTCTCTATGGACCTTGCTTTGGTCCAGATCATTTGGTGGAGGGGGGGGGGGGAATTATGGTGTGGGGGTCGTTTCTCAGGGGTTGGGCTTGGCCCCTTCATTCCAGTGAGGGGAACTCTTAAGGCGTCAGCATACCAAGACATTTTAGACAATTTCATGCTCCCAACTTTGTGGTAACAGTTTGGAGATGGCCCCTTCCTGTTTCAACATGACTGCGCACCAGTGTACAAAGCAAGGTCCATGAAGACATGGATAAGCGAGTTTGGGGTGGAGGAACTTGACTGGCCTGACCTCAAACCGACAGAACATCTTTGGGATGAATTAGAGCGGATACTGCGAGCCAGGCCTTTTCGTCCAACATCAGTGTCTGACCTCACAAATGCACTTCTGGAAGAATGGTCAAACATTCCCATAGACACACTCCTAAACCTTGTGGACAGCCTTCCCAGAAGAGTTGAAGCTGTTATAGCTGCAAAGGGTGGGCCAACTAAATATTGAACCCTACGGACTAAGACTGGGTTACCATTAAAGTTCATGTGCGTGTAAAGGCAGGTGTCCCAATACTTTTGAAAATATAGTATATGACCTGTATAAAAATAATAATGACAGTGTACATACATTTATTAGAGTAAGTGATCCTCTTTAAAAGCAAAGTCCGCTTTTGGACACAACATTTGCTACGGATGGAGTTTTCCATTCGGATTATGCAAATCCCATATAAATGTTTATAACATAAGATGTTCGTGAACATAGTAAACATGCAGAGTCTTGTTTTGAGCGCCATCGGCCAAAGCATGTGCCAAAATACATAGGTGTGGAAGGCGGTTGCAGCACAACATTCACTACAAACACCAACACTGACCTAGATAGACTTGTTCAGTACTCATTTTTCGGCACTTGCTATTCTTGTGCATTAAAGAGGTCTTCCACAATAAAGAGGACAGTGCAGCATTTTCAGTGAGGGAATATTCCTAGGATATTAAAGGAGAAGTCCAGCCTGAGCTTCTCCTAAGGATCACAGGAGTGCAGTTCGTTTTGAATTTTCCAACAGAACTTTTATTAACCGTTGAGACAGAATATCGGACAGAAAGAAGGTGCCTTGTTTTTAATAAGTTGGCTGACCTACAGCCTCGCGTCGTAAGGAAAAGTGGTAAAGCATGGCCACTGTGTGGCCATGGAAAGCTGAGAGTAAAAGTCCAGATATTGGAAATAAACAGGATGGTTGCCACCGCTCCAGGTAACCGGGTTCAAACTTCCCGTCCTCCGCTGTGTGGATAATTGTGAGAGCCCCAGGTGCCGGCAATTGCTATTCCAATAGTATGTGTGCAATGGAAAAAACCTGGACAGCCGCACTCCGGATTGGAAAAGTGAAAATAAAATCCTCTTTATTGAAAAAATAATAACATGATTTAAAATCCGTACATGGCTCTGTTGGAATAATGCAGCATAACCGCTAACGCGTTTCACGCTCCCATAGAGCGTTTACTCATAGCTATGAGTAAGCGCTCTATGGGAGCGTGAAACACGTTAGCGGTTATGCTGCATTATTCCAACAGAGCCATGTACGGATTTTAAATCATGTTATTATTTTTTCAATAAAAAGGATTTTATTTTCACTTTTCCAATCCGGAGTGCGGCTGTCCAGATTTTTTCCATTGCACACAAAGCTCAGAGTAAGCCCAGGTTCACACTGAGCTGCGGGAATGAAGCAGTGCGAGTTCAGCTGGACTCACACGATTTCACTCCCGCATGTCAGGCCCGATTTCGACCGCGATTTCAGAGACATCTGTGCAGGTTTCTGCACAGATGTCAATGTAAATGGCAGCCAGAAATCGCAAAAAAAGAAAAGAAGTACAGAAACGACTTTTTGAAATTGGTGCAGCGCCGCAGGTGCGGCATCGCACCGATTAGGGCGGTGCCATTGACGGCAATTGATGCCGATTTGACATGTAAAATCGCATGTCAAAACGCTCCAGTGTGAACCAGGGCTAAAGCTTGCATATATAAATAGCAACTATGACTACACTGTCAATTTGTATATTTATGATGCATACACCAGGTTTCGCCTTGCAACTTACAGGACTTAAAGGATTTGCTACTGATGGCTTGCTGCCAGATACCACAACGTACTTTCAGAGGTCTAGTGGTTTCCATGCCTCGCCAGGTTATGGTGGATGGTCATAAAGTTCAGGCTAAGTAAAGCATTCCCTGCAGTTTAGTGTGAAAGACTAACCTCTATGGGCCCAGTCACACCAAAATGTGTACATTACAGCAGCCTCAATCATAATACTCAGAGCATCAAGACCTGGTACCTGTGTACATATACCTAAATCACATGGAGAATTCTTTATGGATATCGTACAGTGTATCTAAATGTTGTCATCTACACTCACCGGACACTTTATTAGGTACACCTTGCTAGTACCGGATTGGACCCCCTTTTGCCTTCAGAACGGCCTTCATTCTTCATGGCATAGATTCAACAAGGTGTTGGAAACATTCCTCAGAGATTTTGGTCCATAGTGACATGATAGCATCACGCAATTGCTGCAGATTTGTCGGCTGCACATCCATGATGAGAATCTCCCACCACATCCCAAAGGTGCTCTATTGGATGAGATCTGGTGAGTGTGGAGGCCATTGGAGTACAGGGACCTCATTGTCCAGTGGTGAGATCTGGTGAGTGTGGTGAGATCTGGTGAGTGTGGAGGCCATTGGAGTAAAGGGACCTCATTGTCCAGTGGTGAGATGATTGGAGCTTTGTGACATGGTATATTATCCTGCTGAAAGGAGCCATCAGAAGATGGGGACACTGGAGTCATAAAGGGATGGACATGGTTAGCAACAATACTCAGGTAGGCCGTGGCGTTTAAATGGTGCTCAATTGGTACTAAGGGGCCCAAAGTGTGCCAAGAAAATATCCATTACACCACCAGCCTGAACCGTTGATAAAAGGCAGGATGGATCCATGCTTTCATGTTGTTTACCCCAAATTCTGAGCCGACCATCTGAATGTCACAGCTCAAATTGAGACTCATCAGACCAGGCAACATTTTTCCAATTTTTCCTGTTCTTAGCTGACAGGAGTGGCACCCGGTGTGGTCTTCTGCTGCTGTGTAGCCCATCTGCTTCAAGGTTCCATGTGTTGTGCGTTCAGAGATGGTATTCTGCATACCTTGGATGTTAGCGAGTGGTGGGTTATTGTTGCCTTTCTATATTCTGGAGCCAGTGTGCCCATTCTCCTCTAAACTCTGACATGTCACATAACTGCTGCTCACTTTGTATTTTCTTTTTCGGACCATTTTCTGTAAACCCGAGTGATGGTTGTGTGTGAAAATCTCAGCAGATCAGCAGTTTTTGAAATACTCAGAGCAGCCCGTCTGGCACCAACAACCATGCCACGTTCTAAGTCACTTAAATCTTATTTCTTCCTCATTCTGATGCTCTGTTTGAAATGTCAGCAAGTTGTCTTCACCACGTCTAGATGCCTAAATGCATTGAGTTGCTGCCATGTGATTGGCTGATTAGCAATTTGTGCTACTGAGCAATTCAACAGGTGTACCTAATAAAGTGGCCGGTGAGGGTATGTTTCTTTAAAAAGATTCTGAAGTTCAATTACAGACAGAAGAGGCTTTTCTATAGGAATGCCTGGCATGCAAATAAAAGATACAGAAAATGCGTTAAAAAATGGCAATGGCCCAGCTACTCCTCTTCCACTGATCACCAGCCAACAGCCAGTAGATACCAATATCCTGGTCATAAAGAGGAGGACATGTAAAGGAGAGGAAAGGTCACGAAGAGGGACCATGGAGGAATACTGGAGGTGTTTGTATGTGGTGCACAGCCCAGTGATATACAAATAGTTATTTAGCAATCCTATCTGTCAAAAGCCAAATGCAATTAAAAAGAACATTAATTATATCTAAGGCGTTTTGCCAAAACAATCCCTGGCTAAGTCTACCCAAAACTGTCAAGCTCCAAGATGATCCTATTTACTAAGAAGAGTGGAAAAGAAAACATCTACCTTTAGAACAATCAAGAGGATTAACGCTACAATGGGATAAATACTACTTCATGATGAGGACTGCACCAATCAGATCATCAGCGGGAGATTAATATTTATAGGCTGAGGTGAGGCTGAAATACAGCAACGATACAAGTTGCCAAAAAAAAAGCGTCACTTTAAGTAGTAAGTCAAAGGAGGACAACCAGGTCACAAACTGAGCAAGATGAGAAAAAAGGCAAGAACAGAAGTCACAAGGATCATTAACAAATCTAAAGTTGTGCCTAGTCCCACCCCAGTGCCTCTCGAGCAGTGGCGGCTGGGCGCCGCCCCCCCCCCCCCCCTCCAGGCAGCAAAGAAAAAAAAAAGGAAAAAAAATATATATATATATTTATTACTGGCCCTTTAAAAAAAAAAAAAGGAAAAAAAAGGTCCTTAAGTGCACTGTGTTCGGACGCCAGACACAGTGCGACGCCGGACACAGTGCACTTATAGGAAGCGTCACGTCTATGCAATCACGAGATTGCAGACGTGGCGCTGCATTTGCGGGCGTTTAGCCCGCCTTGTGGCGTTTTCTGAAGCGCCGAGTAGCTTCCGCCCGGCCATAGTAATACATACTACAGGCGCCGGGCGGAAGCTACTCGGCACTTCAGATTTGATTGACATCTGCCCTGAGTCAGATGCCACTTCCTGATTCTCTCTCTCATTGCGCCAGAGAGAGGAAACAGGAAGAATGCTGGTGCCAGTGTGAGGAGGAGGACACCGCAGGAGACCCAAGGTAAGTACCGCTGGCGCTGTGTGGAGAATGGGGGGACATAGGCTACATTTGGGGGGGACACCTGCTGTGGGGGGGGCTCTGATGGGGACACCTGCTGTGGGGGGGCTCTGATGGGGGACACATGCTGTGGGGGGTTCTGATGGGGGACACATGCTGTGGGGGGTTCTGATGGGGGACACATGCTGTGGGGGGCTCTGATGGGGGACACATGCTGTGGGGGGTTCTGATGGGGGACACCTGCTGTGGGGGGACTCTGATGGGGGACACCTGCTGTGGGGGGACTCTGATGGGGGACACCTGCTGTGGGGGGTTCTGATAGGGACACCTGCTGTGGGGGGGCTCTGATGGGGGACACCTGCTGTGGGGGGCTCTGATGGGCGACTCCTGTTTTGGGGGGACTATGATGGGCGACTCCTGTTTTGGGGGGACTATGATGGGGACACCTGCTGTGGGGGACACCTGCTGTGGGGGGCTCTGATGGGGGACACCTGCTGTGGGGGGCTCTGATGGGGGACACCTGCTGTGGGGGGCTCTGATGGGGGACACCTGCTGTGGGGGGCTCTGATGGGGGACACCTGCTGTGGGGGGCTCTGATGGGGGACACCTGCTGTGGGGGGCTCTGATGGGGGACACCTGCTGTGGGGGGCTCTGATGGGGGACACCTGCTGTGGGGGGACTCTGATGGGGGACACCTGCTGTGGGGGGACTCTGATGGGGGACACCTGCTGTGGGGGGACTCTGATGGGGGACACCTGCTGTGGGGGGACTCTGATGGGGGACACCTGCTGTGGGGGGACTCTGATGGGGGACACCTGCTGTGGGGGGACTCTGATGGGGGACACCTGCTGTGGGGGGACTCTGATGGGGGACACCTGCTGTGGGGGGACTCTGATGGGGGACACCTGCTGTGGAGGGCTCTGATGGGGACACCTGCTGTGGGGGGCTTTGATAGGGGACACCTGCTGTGGGGGGCTTTGATAGGGGACACCTGCTGTGGGGGGCTCTGGTGGGGGGCTCTGATAGGGGACTCTGATGGGGGACACCTGCTGTGGGGGGACTTTGATGGGGACAACTGCTGTAGGGGACACCTGCTGTGAGGGGGCTCTGATGGGGACACATGCTGTGGGGGGCTCTGATGGGGGACACATGCTGTGGTGGGTTCTGATGAGGGACACCTGCTGTGGGGGGACTCTGATGGGGACACCTGCTGTGGGGGGCTCTGATGGGGACACCTGCTGTGGGGGGGCTCTGATGGGGGACACCTGCTGTGGGGGGGCTCTGATGGGGGACACCTGCTGTGGGGGGACTCTGATGGGGACACCTGCTGTGGGGGGACTCTGATGGAGACACCTGCTGTGAGGGGGCTCTGATGGGGACACCTGCTGTGGGGGGGCTCTGATGGGGGACACCTGCTGTGGGGGGGCTCTGATGGGGGACACCTGCTGTGGGGGGGCTCTGATGGGGGACACCTGCTGTGGGGGGGCTCTGATGGGGGACACCTGCTGTGGGGGGCTCTGATGGGCGACTCCTGTTTTGGGGGGACTCTGATGGAGACACCTTGCTGTGGGGGACACCTGCTGTGGGGGGCTCTAAAGGGGATCCCTGCTGTTGGGGGCTCTGATGGGGGACACCTGCTGTGGGGGACACATGCTGTGGGGGGACACTGATGGCAACTCTGATGTAAGGGGACAGAGGCTGTATTTGGGGGGGAGCAGAGGCTGCATTTTGGGGGGGGGCAGAGGAGGACAACCAGGTCACAAACTGAGCAAGATGAGAAAAAAGGCAAGAGCAGAAGTCACAAGGATCATTAACAAATCTAAAGTTGTGCCTAGTCCCACCCCAGTGCCTCTCGAGCAGTGGCGGCTGGGCGCCCCCCCCCCCCCCCCCTCCCCCCTCCAGACAGCAAAGAAAAAAAAAAGGAAAAAAAATATATATATATATATTTATTACTGGCCCTTTAAAAAAAAAAAAAGGAAAAAAAAGGTCCTTAAGTGCACTGTGTTCGGACGCCAGACACAGTGCGACGCCGGACACAGTGCACTTATAGGAAGCGTCACGTCTATGCAATCACGAGATTGCAGACGTGGCGCTGCATTTGCGGGCGTTTAGCCCGCCTTGTGGCGTTTTCTGAAGCGCCGAGTAGCTTCCGCCCGGCCATAGTAATACATACTACAGGCGCCGGGCGGAAGCTACTCGGCACTTCAGATTTGATTGACATCTGCCCTGAGTCAGATGTCACTTCCTGATTCTCTCTCTCATTGCGCCAGAGAGAGGAAACAGGAAGAATGCTGGTGCCAGTGTGAGGAGGAGGACACCGCAGGAGACCCAAGGTAAGTACCGCTGGCGCTGTGTGGAGAATGGGGGGACATAGGCTACATTTGGGGGGGACACCTGCTGTGGGGGGGGGCTCTGATGGGGGACACATGCTGTGGGGTGTTCTGATGGGGGACACATGCTGTGGGGGGTTCTGATGGGGGACACATGCTGTGGGGGGCTCTGATGGGGGACACATGCTGTGGGGGGTTCTGATGGGGGACACCTGCTGTGGGGGGACTCTGATGGGGGACACCTGCTGTGGGGGGACTCTGATGGGGACACCTGCTGTGGGGGGTTCTGATAGGGACACCTGCTGTGGGGGGGCTCTGATGGGGGACACCTGCTGTGGGGGGCTCTGATGGGCGACTCCTGTTTTGGGGGGACTATGATGGGCGACTCCTGTTTTGGGGGGACTATGATGGGGACACCTGCTGTGGGGGACACCTGCTGTGGGGGGCTCTGATGGGGGACACCTGCTGTGGGGGGCTCTGATGGGGGACACCTGCTGTGGGGGGCTCTGATGGGGGACACCTGCTGTGGGGGGCTCTGATGGGGGACACCTGCTGTGGGGGGACTCTGATGGGGGACACCTGCTGTGGGGGGACTCTGATGGGGGACACCTGCTGTGGGGGGACTCTGATGGGGGACACCTGCTGTGGGGGGACTCTGATGGGGGACACCTGCTGTGGGGGGACTCTGATGGGGGACACCTGCTGTGGGGGGACTCTGATGGGGGACACCTGCTGTGGGGGGACTCTGATGGGGGACACCTGCTGTGGGGGACTCTGATGGGGACACCTGCTGTGGAGGGCTCTGATGGGGACACCTGCTGTGGGGGGCTTTGATAGGGGACACCTGCTGTGGGGGGCTCTGGTGGGGGGCTCTGATAGGGGACTCTGATGGGGGACACCTGCTGTGGGGGGACTTTGATGGGGACAACTGCTGTAGGGGACACCTGCTGTGAGGGGGCTGTGATGGGGACACATGCTGTGGGGGGCTCTGATGGGGGACACATGCTGTGGTGGGTTCTGATGAGGGACACCTGCTGTGGGGGGACTCTGATGGGGACACCTGCTGTGGGGGCTCTGATGGGGACACCTGCTGTGGGGGGGCTCTGATGGGGGACACCTGCTGTGGGGGGGCTCTGATGGGGGACACCTGCTGTGGGGGGGCTCTGATGGGGGACACCTGCTGTGGGGGGGCTCTGATGGGGGACACCTGCTGTGGGGGGCTCTGATGGGCGACTCCTGTTTTGGGGGGACTCTGATGGAGACACCTTGCTGTGGGGGACACCTGCTGTGGGGGGCTCTAAAGGGGATCCCTGCTGTTGGGGGCTCTGATGGGGGACACCTGCTGTGGGGGACACATGCTGTGGGGGGACACTGATGGCAACTCTGATGTAAGGGGACAGAGGCTGTATTTGGGGGGGAGCAGAGGCTGCATTTTGGGGGGGGCAGAGGCTGCATTTTGGGGGGGGAGGCAGAGGCTGCATTTTGGGGGGGACAGAGGCTGCATTTTGGGGGGGACAGAGGCTGCATTTTGGGGGGGACAGATGCTGCATTTGGGGAGACAGAGGATGCATTTTGGGGGGGACAGAGGCTGCATTTTGGGGGGGGGGCAGAGGCTGCATTGGGGGGGACAGAGGCTGCATTTTGGGGGGGGGGACAGAGGCTGCATTTTGGGGGGGGGGGCAGAGGCTGCATTTTGGGGGGGGGACAGAGGCTGCATTTGGGGGGGCAGAGGCTGCATATGGGGAGACAGAGGCTGCGTTTGGGGGGACAGAGGCTGCATTTTATGTGACAGAGGCTGCATTTTATGTGAAACAGGCTGCATGTAAGGACAGACTGCTGGGGACACCTGATGGCATCTGGTTGTAGGCGACGTGGCTAGTGACACACTCGGGGCTCCCTCTGATTTTTTATTATGGTGAGTTGAATGATTTCATTTTATATTACAATGTAATAATAGTAATAATGCGCTTCAATCATCCTGACACCATAACAATCATGGTGCCGGGATTATTGAAGCGCTAACACCAGGTGTTTGGAGTATCTTTGTCTGCTGATTGTTAAACTTTGTAGAATACACATTTCTATTGTTGTGTAGGCTCTGGGCCTGCTGTCCCTCTCTCCCTCTCCCTCTCCCTCCATCCCTCGTTCATCTCAGACGCTAACCACACCCCCTTAGAGCCACGCCCACTATTTCGCTGAAACCACGCCCATTTTCACCAAGTGGGAGGGGTCAAAAAGGAAGGGCGAGGTCTGGCGCCCCCCCATCCTAAAACTTCACCAGCCGCCACTGCTCTCGAGTTACCCCACTTGTTCCTTGTGGACCACACTGGTTTTCAGTATTTTTAAGTAAACACAAGCAAAGAGTTGAGCATCCAAAGGCTAAAAATTAGCATTTTGTGTTTGGATTAAAGAAGCCTCCAATTCATTTCCAAACGTTACACCATGTTACTAGTTGAATTCTTAAGGGATCACCCCGTACAAGTGTTGAGATGGTGGGAATCTAGGTCCTTTTGAGGAAGGAGCAGTGGGAGGAGGCCCTCCAAGCAGTACAATCTTGTTCTGTTTCAGGGACGACTCAGGGCTGGATTTTTCTCCTGAAAACGAAGCCAAAGACGCACAGGACCTCTGTGAAATCCGCTCCACAGTCGCCCCAGAGATATATTAACTAGCTCCATTGAGAGTCGGTCACAATCTCCTGTCATGTGACTTGGATACAGGGAAATCTGCATCCAATTCACACTAGTGTGAACCTAGCCTAAAGGAGCTGCAGGAATATCTGGCAGGTACTGGCTGTGTGTTACATGTGACAACAATCTACCGTATTCTTCATATGTCTGGGCTATGGGGTAGAGTGGCAAGACAGAAGCCTTTTCTCACCAAAAAAAAAAAAAAAGCCAGACTAAATTTTGCAAAAACACACCCAAAGTCTCCCAAAAGAATGTGGGAAAATGTGTTATGGTCTGATGAAACCAAGGTTGAACTTTTTGGACATAATTCCAAAAGATATGTTTAGCGCAAAAACAACACTGATCACCACCAAAAGAACACCATACCCACCGTGAAGCATGGTGGTGGCAGCATCATGCTTTGAGGCTGTTTTTCTTCAGCTGGAAGAGGGGCCTTAGTCAAGGTAGAGGAAATTATGAACAGTTCCAAATACCAGTCAATATTGGAACAAAACCTCCAGGCTTCTGCTAGAAAGCTGAACATGAAGAGTAACTTTATCTTTCAGCATGAAAACGACCCAAAGCATACATCCGAATCAAGGAATGAAGATGAAAGTTTTGGAATGGCCCAGCCAGAGCCCAGACCTGAATCCAATTGAAAATATGTGGGGTGATCTGAAGAGGGCTGTGCACAGGAGATGCCCTCACAATCTGACAGATTTGGAGTGTTTTTGCAAAGAAAAGTGTGCAACGCAGATAGACTCATACCCAAAAAGACTGAGTGCTGTAATAAAATCAAAAGGTGCTTCAACAAAGTATTAGTGTATGGCTATGCACACTTCTGCAACCATATTATTTTAGTTTTATTATTTTTTCGCTCGAACTAAAAGATTTCAGTTTGTTGTTCAACTGAGTTGTACAGTTTATAGGTCACATTAAAAGGTGGAAAATATTCTAAAACTATTTATCGGTGTCTCAATTGTTTTATATCACAGAAATCTGACGTTTTAACAGGGGTGTGTAGACTTTTTGTATCCACTGTACTTACCTGCTCCGCGCAGTAGTTTTGCACAGAGTGGCGGAGATCCTCCTCTTCTCGGGTCCCACGCCGCCACTCCTGGCTCCTCCCTCCTGTCGAGTGCCCCCACAGCAAGCAGCCTTCTATGGGGGCATCCGAGCTGAGCGGCTGCTCTGTGTGTCCATTCACATGCGAAGCCGCGACTTGGCCCCGCCCTCTTCACCTGATTGGCTCACTGAATGTGATTACAGCAGCAAGAGCCAATGGCCAATCAGAAGTGTGAGTCTCTAGAGAGGCAAGGCTCTCCTGGACATCACTGGATTGAGAGGGGGCTCAGGAAAGTATAAGGGGGGCTGCTGAACATATAAGAATGCATGAAGGTAAAAAAAAAAAACCTTGTGCCTTTACAACCACTTTGATGCAAATTTTGACCCAAGAAACTGCGATATAAATGTACATATAAATGGTGATGCATCAGTTCTACGTTACTGCAGCGATCTACAGCAGACTATGTTTGCTTTGCAGCCTATACCACACTGTAGTACTACTTACAATTCTGGGTTTAAATGGGGGCTTGATTTTTCGCTGCTCTAGTAGTACCCAGTCTATTTCTTTGAAAAACGGGTGTTGTTTAATGGCCTCCTCCAGGCCCTGAGATGGCACACATCCTAGCCGCTTGTTGGGATTCTTCGTCATGAACTGTAAAAAAAAAAAAAAAAAAAAAAAAAAAGACAGTGTTAGTTAACTTGCGATAGTATGTTGCATAAACAAGATAAAAACATTTTCATTTGGACTTATAAAAGTGTGCCCGCTCCAGAATGGGTAGGTTGGGTTACGCAGCAGTGGGGTGGATGAAGGCGTCTTCCTTGAGTGAGATAATTGGAAGAATGGGATACTGTATAGGATGGAGTGCAAAGGTTGTATGTAAATCTGTCAGTGATTTAAAGTGTTACTAAACCCAGGACCCTGCATTCACTATATCTGGTCTCCCACAGTACACAGAACATGGAAATGCAATTATTTTAGTAAACAAACTGCTAAATACCTTTTCTCATCAGCACTCTAAAGTAGTTTTATGACCTCTATCAGTGTCTGGTTAAAGCTTGTAGGAGGAGTTTTCATTCTCCTCTGACTGTCCTATCAGGCTGCAGGACCCCTGACCCTCTGTCTGGACAGTGCCGATTGGCCCTGTGCTGATCACATGCACCCTCCCCCCAAAAAAGCTCTCTAGCAATACACATCCAACAGAGCATGTGCAGAGTGACCCCAAGGCTCTGTAGTATCAGGAGGTAAATTGGGGACTGTGAAAGAAAGGGAGGATCAGGGAAGATCGGATCAACCAGCCTTTTTACACAAATGAGGAGGATTAAGCCCTTAGGTTCCACATGGAGTATAACAAGCATGCTTTACTGCATATACAGACTGATTTTACTGTTGTGGGCTTAGTAACACTTTAAGCTCCATTTACATAATATAACATCTCACACTAGATTACTGCACAGATCTGGAAGAAATACACAAAACACACAAAGATTCACGCAAGACTAAATATACCTCTTGTATTTGGACTATATCTGCTTATCCAAAAGGGGAAACCAGGATGGCAGTGGCACACTTGCAAGTATTTTGTAATATAACTTTTTTTAACCACTTAAAGACCAGGGTTTTTCTGCCATTTTTTTGTTTACAAGTTTAAATCCGTTTTTTTTTTTTTTTGCTAGAAAATTACTTAGAACCCCCCAAATTATAATTTTTCTCAGCAGAGACCCTGGGGAATAAAATGGCGACCATTGCAATTTTTTATGTCACACAGTATTTGCGCAGCGGTTTTTCAAACGCAATATAAATGTTTTTTTTTTTAATGAGTTAAAAAATAATAAAACAATATATACCCAAAGTTTTTTGTAAAATGTAAAAGATGTTATGCTGATTAAATAGATACCCAACATGTCACGCTTTAAAACTGCGCACACTTGTGGAATGGCGACAAACTACAGTACTTAAAACTCTCTATAAGTGACATTTTAAACGCCTTTACAGGTTACCTGTTTAGAGTTACAGAGGAAGTCTAGCACTAGATTTATTCCTCTCACTCCAACGTTCGCGGCGATACCTCAGATGTGTGGTGCAAACGCTGTTTACATATGCGTTCGTTTCTACGTGCGAGCACAGACTTTACACTTTTTTTTAATTTCATTTATTTTTCTCTATTTTGTTAGACTGTCCCCTTAATTTGTTTTGATCACTTTTATTCCTATTACAAGGAATGTAAACATCCCATGTAATAGAAATAAGAATGAAAGGTCCTCTTTATGGAAAGATCTCAGGTCAAAAAGACCCCAAATCTCTTTACCATTAAAAAAAAAAAAGATAAAAAAAAAAAAAAAAAGATCTTATGCCTTACCAACAACAAAAAAAAATATTTACTTCCAACCTGGACCTGAAGTGATGTCATGACCTCCAAGGACATAGAGGTGTTCAAAGAGTAGCTCCCTCCCCCTGGTTTGGAACATGTTCCAGCAGCTCATGAGCCGCTTGGACTGCTTTCATGAGGTAGCCAGAAACCGGTTGCAAAAAACAGTACTGGGGTTATAGCTGATATCTTCAACTGTAATCCTGGTAAACCACTTGCCAACCGCAACGTATATATATGTATTGCAGTTGGAAAGTGGTTAAGAAGGGTGACAGGTTCATAGGTTAAAATGCAATTCCAGCCCAAAATTTCTTGAATTTTGGTATTAAGTAGGGTAAGCTTAGAATCCCTGCCTGGTTTGTATTTCTGATCACTTTCCTGCTCTGGTGACCACTGTCTCTGGAAGAGGAAGTACAAAAATCTCCCCAGTAGCAGTGTAAAGTATGAGAACCTAAGAGAGGTTTTAACCCTTCCCCATTCTATTAAAGAGAGTGTTCTCGTTGCTTCATGCGTGCCAAACTGCAGAGATCTGACCATCGTCACCGAGACAAAACATTACAGGAAATCTCCTGCTGAGGACAAAACGAACAAACACAAGTTTCTATTGTGATAGAAAAAAAAAAAACCACACAAAACTGAGAAAAAAAAAAATCTGATTTCTCTATATGTGTAGTTTCTGTTTCAGGGTTGCTGAGAGCTGCACTGTGCATAACTGGCAAATATAATCACACTGATTCTAGATGTACATACAGGGGCCCCACATATACTGTACATATGTAATCACCTACTGTATAATAACCAGTAAAATGTGAAGTGAAGTGGAAGAGGCTAGAAAAAAAAGGAATAATCCCAAGAAAGGGGAACCCAAAAAGAATTCTAAGAAAAGGGTAATCTCAAAAGAGGGGAACCCAAAGAAGAATCTCAGGAAAGTTGTAATCCCAGGAAAAGGGAACTCAAAAAGAATCCCAATAAAAGGGTAATCAAGAGAGGGGAGACCCAAAAAAATCTCAATAAAAGGGTGATCTCAAAAGAGGGGATCCCAAAGAAGAATCCCAAGAAAGAGGTAATCCTAAAATAGGTAAATCCAAAGAAGAATCCCAAGAAAGAGGTAATCCTAAAATAGGTAAATCCAAAGAAGAATCCCAAGAAAGAGGTAATCCTAAAATAGGTAAATCCAAAGAAGAATCCCAAGAAAGGGGTAATCCCAAGAGAGGGGAACCCAAATCTCTTCGGTCCTCCCAAGACCTCTTGCTCTCTAGCTCCGTTGTCACCTCCTCCCATGCTAGCCTCCAGGATTTCTCCAGAGCTTCTCCCATCCTTTGGAACTCCCTACCCCAATCTGTCCGACTGTCCCCTAATCTATTCATCTTTAGACGATCCCTGAAAACCCTTCTCTTTAAAGAAGCCTATCCTGCTTCTAACTAACACTGTTTTACTTCCTCCATCAGCTTATCCCCACACAGCTATTACCTTTTGTATCAATTGATCCATCCTTTCTAGATTTTAAGCTCTAATGAGCAGGGCCCTCTGATTCCTCTTGTACCAAATTGTACTATAACTGTAATGTCCGCCTTTATTTTGTTAAGAGCTGCGCAAACTGTTGGCGCTATATAAAACCTGTATAATAATAATAATAATAATAATAATAAATAATCACAAGAAAGGGGTAATGCCAAATGAGGGGAATCCAAAGAAGAATGCCAAGACAGTGATAATGCCAATAAAGGTGAACCCAAAAAGAACCCCCAGAAAAGGGTCATTTCAAGAGAGGCGATCCCAAAAAGAAACGCAAGAATAAGGGAATTCCAAGAGAGGGGGTCCCAAAGAAGAATCCTAAGAAAGAGGTTATCCCAAGAGGGGAACCCAAAAACAATGCCAAGAAAATGGTCATCCTGAGAGAGGTGATCCCAAAGAAGAATCCCAAGAAAGAGATAGTATCAAGAGAGGGAAACCCAAAGAAGCATCTCAAGAAAGGGGTAATCTCAAAAGAGCGGAAGCCAAAGAAAAATGCCCAGACAGTGGTAATCCCAAGAAAGGTAAACCCAAAAAGAATCCCTAGAAAATGGTAATCTCAAGAGAGGGAATCCCAAAAAGAAACCCAAGAGGCGGGGCCCAAAGAAGAATCCCAAGAAAGATCGTCCCAAGAGAGGGGAATCCAAAGAAAAATCACAAAAAAGGGGTAATTCCAAGAAAGGGGATCAAAAGGAAGAATCAGAAGAAAGGGGTGGTAAGCAGGCTAATAAATACTCCCGAGAATATGAAAAAAAATGTTAGCCAACTATGTCACAGGTAAAAGAAAATATATAAAGGTAAACTTGGCTTTAAAGCTGTTTCTGCCTGAAGTACGTAAAAAGTAAAACCAAAGTCTGCTAGTACAATGTGAGGAAATCAAGTTTTCCAAGTCTAATCCCCAGCTAGCATTCTCCAGTAAATTGCACAGACGCCTCCCTGCTTCCTCTGCCTTTCCTGTAGAACAGAACAACATCGCTGGCCTATGTGACTAAGATCACAGCGTCACCGACATCACAGCTATTAATAATGATCAGACAATGAAATTCGAGGCATTCCAGGCTTTTCATTTTATTACAATTAATGTCTTCATTCAATTATTTATGTCTGCTCCTATTCAGTCTCAGAACGCAATGACCTGGCTTTAGAAAGTCAAAGAATACTAGGCACGGCTTCAATTCTGTCTGGAGTCATTATAACATTGCTGGCTGCCATAGGCCAATGGATCTAAAGACAATGCTGGATTCTCCAGGTTTATGACCCTTTCCAGAAACATGGTCATTAGCCATAAAAAAGTTTCTGCAGGGATGGACATGCTACCGATGCAAGCTGTGCTACTTCACAGGGGACACAACGCAAAAGTGGGGCCCATCAGGAACAGAAATGTGGCAGCAAGAACGACCAGAAACATGGCTCAATACTGAACTCAAGATTATCTGTTCCCTTTTCTTCCATGATTGTCTCTCTCTCATCCTAGGATGCCTACAGATCTCATAAGGGGGGATCTTTCAAAAAGCTTACTAGTCTCTACAAATAATATCTCGCCATGTTACAATATTTAGCAACAGTATCATTTAAAGTAGAAGTAAAGGCACAACTTTTTTTTTTCATTTTGGCTAGAGGGTTGTAAACCTTGTAAGGTTTATTTTTACCATTGCTGTCCCATTGGTAGAGTTTTACGTTCACTTCCTGTCCCATAGTCACAACAGGAAGTGAGAGAAAATCCCTGCAAATTAAGGGAATTCCTTGCCCCCCCCCAGGTCACCAGAACTAGAGCCCCCATTGGAAGATTTTCCCTCTATTACTTTTCTGGCGAGAACCCAAAATTTGTGATTTTCTTTTACTTTCATTTTTAATGATAATGGTAAACAGGATGAATAGAGGATGAACCTTCAAATCCTTCTCCCCTCTATCCAAAACAAAAAAAAAAACATTTTGCCTTCAGTTATATTTTAATTTATCATTAAATAGCAGTTCTTAAACTGATATTAAAGTCTTGTTTTCTTTTTTGTTAAAAAAATGACAAACATGTTATACTTACCTGCTCTGTGTAGTGGTTTTGCACAGAACAGCCTGATCCTCCTCTTCTCTGGTCCCACACCGGCCCTCCTGGCTCTTCCCTCCTGCCCCCACAGCAAGCAGCTTGCTATGGGGGCACTTGAGCCAAGCCGCTGCTCTGTGTGTCCATTCAGACACGGATCTGCGGCTCGGCTCCACCCCCTCTCCTTCCTCTCTGGCTCACTGACTATGATTGACAGCAGCAGGAGCCAATGGTGTCTGCTGCTGTGTCTCAGCCAATCAGGAGGGATTGTCCTGGACAGCCGAGGCTCTCGTGCAACAAAAATCACTGATAATAATCACTGATCGCCGGCCATTACCAGTAAAAAAAAAAAAAAAAAAAAAATTGATAAAAACTCCATCCCCTATTTTGTAGACGCTATAACTTTTGTGCAAACCAATCAATAAACGCTTATTTCGATTTTTTTTTACCAAAAATATGTAGAAGAATACGTAATACGCAAAAAATAAAAAACGCAGAGGTGATCAAATACCACCAAAATACCACCAAAAGAAAGCTCTATTTGTGGGGAAAAAAGGACATCAATTTTGTTGGGGAGCCACGGCACACGACCGCGCAATTGTCAGTTAAAGGGACACAGTGCCGAACCGCAAAAAGTGCTCTGGTCTTTTGCCAGCAAAATGGTCCGGGGCTGAAGTGGTTAATTCAAAGAATGCATTGAGATGATAAAAAAAAACCTTCTGCCTTTATAACTACTTTAAGCTTTAGTCAGAGTAAGAGATGCACTCTGGAAAATTAAATCATCAGTATGCTGAAGGCAAATGGAAGCATTTCCACTCGCCTCTCCCTGAGTGATCAGAGTAAAACACTAAAGTTGATCTTACACATTAGGATCACTCTATGTCTCCATCCGCGTTGAACAGCGTGAATGTCCTAAACTTGCAGTGCCAGCACCTGCGGCTGTCAGAATACCTGAACAGTACCTGTATCTGATTGGATGCAGATGCTGTTCGGTTTCAGAACTTTCCATTTAGCACCTTCGACAAGAGTTGAATTTTATTGAGCCGGGGTAACTGCTGACAGGACCACCCACAGAATGAATTTTGGACTATTGACTAGGAATCGTCTGAATTTCGAATGGGGCATGACCGACCACCATACACCTCACAATCTCCTTTAGATCTACCAATAATTATGTAGTGGACTGCTTGACGGGATAAAAATAAATTGAATAGTTTAGGTAGGTCCTCATATTTTGCAGGTTTGGTGACCCCAAAGTTGCAATAAGTCACAAAGTAGGGGTTGACTTGTGTCAGACATTTGTAAATACTGCCAAGACCTGCATGGATACCAGGATTTGCATGGCTGTGTCATTGCTGAGCCTTAAGCTGGCCAAAAAAAACAAACCAATTCCTCCATCCACACAATTGAGGTGGATGGGGGAATACTCCCCACTGCACTATTGTATCATGGCAGTCCTCAGCTGTCAAAATACACAAATCAGTCCTGCAGCGCTGATTAAACAGCAATACACCAATATAGGCAGTCCCCGAGTTACGAACGACTCCTACTTACGAACGGCCTCAAATGCCACTTGTGCCCCACGCGGGTCCTGGATACCTTTCAAGCACTTCGGAACACATCCCACACTGCCGTACTACGCCTCAGATAACGTAACAAGTGCCCGGAACATCCCACATCCATGCATAGGCGGCAGATACACTTATGTCACGTACACACGACCGGACTTTCCGGCAAACTAGGTCCGACGGGATTAGTCCGTCGAACAATCCGATACTGTGTGGGCTAGTCCGATAGTTTTTTGGGTAAAAAATCAGACGGACCTACAAATAGAACATGTTTCAAATCTGTGCGACGGACTAAAAATCGGGAAAACCCTTTGTCTGTGTGCTGGTACGATGGACCAAATACGACTCAAGGGAATCTATTGGCTACTGGCTATTGGAATTCCTTTTCTTGTCCCGTTTACGGCATCGTGTACAAAACGAACGGACTTTCGACCGGACTTAGTCCATTCGTGTGTGGCCAAGTCCGTTCCCTCTGAAAGTCCGTCGGAACTCTGCCGAAAGTCCGGTCGTCGGAAAGACCGTCGGACCTAGTTTGCCGGAAAGTCCGGTCGTGTGTACGCGGCATCACGAACGCAGTGTCCCGACCGGAAGTTAAACTTACAAATGCAGTGTTGCGACTTACGAACAAACCTATAGTCCCTATTGTTTTCTTAAATCGGGACTGCCTGTAGTCCCGTTTGAAAGGAGGTGATCATGGTTAAGCAACTATAAATGGATCAAAATGTGGCCAGTCTCTGCTGAAGCAGCCACATTTCGAACCATCTTTGACCAGATTTTGTATTGGAAGTAGATGGTGACCTTGAAGGATGCCTGAACAAAGATGGCCCCATCATCTTGGAAAGAAAAGCAAATGAAGACATTGTGATGGGGAGTGCTGTGATCTCTGTGACAAGTAGTAAATATCTATTTTTCATGTTTCGTGCTTGCTATCTGATGCTAGGTCCACTTTAACAAGGATAAAACGGGGTCCACCCTCAGATGAGTCAATAGAATGTTCAGGTCTGCTGCAATACTGTGCCGGCGATGACAGTGGTTCACAGAGGGAACTTTGATCTTTCCCTCACCGGATCAAAAATAACATGCACTGAGATTTACAAGTTGCAAAAATCTTCCTGAGAGTGGCATAGCCTCAGATATGAAATGGTAATGGGGAGAGTTCTTCACTAGGCAGGAGAGTTCTGCTCCTTTGTTCAGCCTGTACCAGCTTTGGGGGCCTGCTCAAGATCCAGGTTGCTTTCTATTAACACACTGTATACCATTGACAAAATTCTCATTATGCATTGTGACAGGAGTCAGGGTTGAGGTCAGGACTCTGCGCAGGCCAGTCAAGTTCTTTCACCCCAAACTCGCTCATCCATGTCTTTATAGACCTTGCTTTGTGCACTGGTGCGCAGTCCTATTGGAACAGGAAGGGGCCATCCCCAAACGGTTCCCACAAAGTTGGGAGCATGAAATTGTCCAAAATGTCTTGATATGCTAATGCCTTAAGTTTTCACTTCACTGGAACTAAGGGACCAAGCCCAACCCCTGAAAAACAACCCCACACCATAATCCCCCCTCCACCAAATGATTTAAACCAGTGCACAAAGCAAGGTCCATAAAAGACATGGATGAGCGAGTTTGGGGTGGAGGAACTTGACTGGCCTGCACAGAGTCCTGAACTCAACCCGATAGAACACCTTTGGGATAAATTATAGTGGAGACTACAAGCCAGGCCTTCTCATCGAACCTCCGTGCCTGATCTCACAAATGCACTTCTGGAAGAATGGTCAAACATTCCCATAGACACACTCCTAAACCTTGTGGACAGCCTTCCCAGAAGAGTTGAAGCTGTTATAGCTGCAAAGGGTGGGCCAACTCAATATTGAACCCTACAGACTAAGACTGGGATGCCATTAAAGTTCATGTGTGTAAAGGTAAGCGTCCCAATACTTTTGGTAATAGAGTGTATATACTGTATTTATTGGCGTATAACACTCACTTTTTCACCATGAAAATCGGGTGCAAATAGCGTGTGCGTGTTATTTGCCAATACTTCAATTTTATCTGCCTCGGAGGGGACAGGGAGGGGGGCGGGACGAGCGCCGTCAGGTAACAAACAGTGAGAATCTTCTGTTTACTTGGCGGCCTCTGTAATAAGAAGTCCCGTCTCCTGGGCTGCCATTGGACTACTGTTCTGTCTATCATAGGAGATTCTCACTGTATGTAATCTGTCGGCGCTCGTCCCGCCCCCTCCCTGTACCCTCTAGGCTGCAGATGGGGATCGATCAGTCTGCACTGATGGCATTGGCGAGACTGCTGCATTGAAGGTAATGGCGAGGCTGAACCATTGATGGCAATGGGGAGGCTGCTGCATTGATGGCAATGGTGAGGCTGCTACATTGATGGCAATGGTGAGGCTGCTACATTGATGGCAATGGTGAGGCTGCTACATTGATGGCAATGGTGAGGCTGCTACATTGATGGCAATGGTGAGGCTGCTACATTGATGGCAATGGTGAGGCTGCTACATTGATGGCAATGGTGAGGCTGCTACATTGATGGCAATGGTGAGGCTGCTACATTGATGGCAATGGTGAGGCTACATTGATGGCACTTGTGAGGCTGCAGATGGGCATTGATCAGGCTGCATTGATGGCAATGGTGAGGCTGCAGATGGGCACTGACCCTTATTTTGCTTCAAAGTCCCTTTTTTTAAAATTTAAGTTTTTTTTCCTGAAACTTCCCTCTTAAAATGATAAATACGGTACTTACATTGGATTCAAGCTGAACTATGCAAAAAAGCCAAACCTAAATCATTCGTTTTAAAAGAGCGGTACAGTCAAAGCTTTTTTGGTCATACTTCTCCTGTGGGTCACGCTTCCTTTTGCTTTCTTGTGGTCCAGAACCAGCTGATAGTGGGCTATTCCCTATCAGATGATGATGGCAAAGGCGATTCAGGCTCTGGACAATATTGTCGGGATCCACTCAGCTGCCTGACTGACAGATGGCTCAACCTCTCAGAGCGCAGCTGCGAGCCAGAACCAGCTGTGCCTGCCCCCTCCCCAACCTGATGCTCCAGTGAGCGCTCGAGAAGTGGAATGGAAAGCGGTGACTGACAGTCACTGCTCTCCACTCCGAGCAGACCAAGAACTGAGCAATCAGTGGTCATGTCAGTTCTTGGGCTTGGAGCCAACATGGGCTAGCTGCACACTTATCCTGCAGCGACTAGGTATGCGTTTCTTTTTTTTTGTTAACTTCTCCATTAAAGCGGAACGAAACCTATCGATTTAACAGTTTCAACAAAACTGTTATTCCCGGCATGTTGGGATTGCTAACTGCTTTGCGTGTGCTCTCAACCAAACTGTCAAACCATCAATTGGCTGATGTCATAACTGTAGCAATCGCATGTGCAGAGCCATGGCAGTTGCAGATCAAATAGAGGCCAAATAGAAGTGTCCGGACTGAATATTGCATATTAATATTTTAAGGCCACTTTCACACTGACGCGCTTTACAGGTGTTTTAGCGCTAAAAATAGCGCCTGTAAAGTGCCTCTCCTGTCACTCCAGTGTGAAAGCCCGAGTGCTTTCACACTGGGGCGGTGCGCTTGCAGGACGACAAAAAAAAATCCTGCAAGCTGCATCTCTGGGGCGGTGCGTGAATACACTGCCCCTAAACCGCTTTGCCCATTGAAATCAATGAGCAGCGCTGCCGAAGCACCTGCAAAGCGATTCGGCAGCGACGCTTTTAACCTCTTTTTAACACCTTTGCGGGTGTTAAAAGCGCACCGCTAGCGGCGGCAAAGCGCCACTAAAGCAGCAGTAAATCGCCGTTTACCGCTACCGCCCCCACCGCCTCAGTGTGAAAGTGCCCTAATAGGCTATTCATTTTTATCATGTTATTTTTACCTGAAAAATTTCCTTAAAGTTACCCCAGCATTTAATATTCCTGATATGTGCCTGCTGTACCATGTGCTTGTATGAGAAAGTCTCCCGTTCTATTTGTGTTGCTTCCTTTATGTGAAATCTCTGGTGTTCCTGCCAGTCCCTCTTCTTTCCTATTAAAAGCTGATCACACTAAGCAGAACACACTGTGGTCAGTTCTCTAGCTGTGCCGGGAACATAGCCTGCTCTCCTCCAATGATCAGACATGTCCTGACACACTCCCTCTTCAATGCCATTAAATGGGAAGCTCAGTGTGCTGCTGCTTCTCCTCCCTCCAGCTCTTATGCATCTGAGAACAGAGGGAATTTGATCACTTATAAAAGAGGGTATTTATAATGTTTTTTTTTTTTTTTATATATATCTATACACAAATGTTTTGCCTTTCATTTCAGTTTTAAACTGAATGGGTTGTTTTACAAGGTTTACAATCCTGTACTGAGAAGATATATAGACTACCATTGTGACCTGTTCTTTTGTTAATAGGTAGTTGCCTTCAGGCTTCGGGACTTTGAGTCACTGACCTGGGTTAACACATACACACCAGGAGTACTGATTTAGTTTAATGCATGCTTGTTACTCGTTAGCAAATTTGAATTCATAAAGTCCAAATCCCCTTTAGATTTTCTTTTATTTTTAAAAACTCCCCCACCCCCCTTTAGTTGCAAAATAAAAAGTTCCTAAAGCACTACGTCTTACCCCATCCATATTTTATCGCTTCCCTCCAAGTCCTCCTCCACCGTTGGGACCTCATTCTGCTTCCTGTGTGCTTTGGTTGTCATGGGAACACCCCCCCCCCCCCGGGGGACAATCTGGGCTCACAACAGAATAAAGCAGCACTCACACTACATGAGCACCAGAACCAAAGCATGTTGTTGTATCATAGGCGTGCCCAATTCTAACAAATTACATGTTTGGTATGTATTTACTCGGTGCAAACTCATCTTTAAATTTGACTTTAAAGCGATGTTTCGCCAATTTTTTTTTTTTTTATAAGCCTAACTTTGAATAATGGCATACATTAATACCACTGACCATTTTGATAACATTCGCCCCAATGATAAACATATTAGATTGAAAAATAACTTTTATTCTGCTTCCCATTTTGCTTGTGGGCATGTGAAGTCCACAAGCATTGTCCTCCGGAATGGTCTTCCCGTCCTTGCGCATGCGCAGTAGGAAATGATTGCAGCGCTGGAAACTTATGACGTTGCCATCACAACGGGTGGCGCCATCGGAAGTGCCCGCCCCGTTGTGATGGCAACCCGAGCGGCGGCCATCCACACTGACTCCTGGGAAATAAGACACATCGCTCCCATGAGACAGTGCGCCGCCAGATATGACGGACATATCCGCGGGTGGCAGAGGCCGGAAACAAGATAGAAAACACTGCTAACCAGGTAAGCTCTCATAAAAAAAAAATTCCATTGCTTGATCTACAGTCAGTTCCATAAATATTGGGACATCGACACAATTCTAACCTTTTTGGGTCAATACACCACCACAATGGATTTGAAATGAAACAAACAAGATGTGCTTTAACTGCAGACTTTCAGCTTTAATTTAATTTTACATCCAAATCAGGTGAACGGTGTAGGAATTACAACAGTTTGTATATGTGCCTCCCACTCTAAGGGATCAAAAGTAATGGGACAATTGGCTGCTCAGCTGTTCCCTGGCCAGGTGTGTGTTATTCCCTCATTATCCCATTTACAAGGAGCAGATAAAAGGTCCAGAGTTCATTTCAAGTGTGCTATTTGCATTTGGAATCTGTTGCTGTCAACTCTCAATATGAGATCCAAAGAGCTGTTACTATCAGTGAAGCAAACCATCATTAGGCTGAAAAAAACAAAACAAACCCATCAGAGAGATAGCAAAAACATTAGGTGTGGCCAAATCAACAGCTTGGAACATCCTGAAAAAGAAAGAACGCACCGGTGAGCTCAGCAACACCAAAAGACCCGGAAGACCACGGAAAACAACTGTGATGGATGACCGAAGAATTCTTTCCCTGGTGAAGAAAACACCCTTCACAACAGTTGGCCAGATCAAGAACACTCTCCAGGAGGTAGGTGTATGTGTGTCAAAGTCAACAATCCAGAGAAGACTTCACCAAAGTGAATACAGAGGGTTCACCACAAGATGTAAACTATTGGTGAGCCTCAAAAACAGGAAGGCCAGATTAGAGTTTGCCAAACAACATCTAAAAAAGCCTTCACAGTTCTGGAACAACATCCTATGGACAGATGAGACCAAGATCAACTTGTACCAGAGTGATGGGAAGAGAAGAGTATGGAGAGGGAAAGGAACTGCTCATGATCCAAAGCATACCACCTCATCAGTGAAGCATGGTGGTGGTAGTGTCATGGCGTGGGCATGTATGGCTGCCAATGGAACTGGTTCTCTTGTATTTACTGATGATGTGACTGCTGACAAAAGCAGCAGGATGAATTCTGAAGTGTTTCGGGCAATATTATCTGCTCATATTCAGCAAAACGCTTCAGAACTCATTGGACGGCGCTTCACAGTACAGATGGACAATGACCCGGAGCATACTGCGAAAGCAACCAAAGAGTTTTTTAAGGGAAAGAAGTGGAATGTTATGCAATGGCCAAGTCAATCACCTGACCTGAATCCGATTGAGCATGCATTTCACTTGCTGAAGACAAAACTGAAGGGAAAATGCCCCAAGAACAAGCAGGAACTGAAGACAGTTGCAGTAGAGGCCTGGCAGAGCATCACCAGGGATGAAACACAGCGTCTGGTGATGTCTATGCGTTCCAGACTTCAGGCTGTAATTGACTGCAAAGGATTTTCAACCAAGTATTAAAAAGTGAAAGTTTGATGGATGATTGTTAATCTGTCCCATTACTTTTGGTCCCTTAAAAAGTGGGAGGTACATATACAAACTGTTGTAATTCCTACACCGTTCACCTGATTTGGATGTAAATACCCTCAATTAAAGCTGAAAGTCTGCAGTTAAAGCACATCTTGTCAAAAAGATTAGAATTGTGTCGAGGTCCCAATATTTATGGACCTGACTGTATATGCTGCAACAATGAGTTTAATAAATAGTTCTAAAAGTGGGTGGAACTCTGCTTTAAAAATGGTTAATAGATTGCATTTGTGTGCCCTAAAATGTAATGTTTTTTTGAAATTCTGAGCTTGATCTACACTATATTGTCAAAAGTATTGTGATGCCTGCCTTTACACGCACATGAAATTTAATGGCATCCCAGTCTAAGGCTGGCCATACACTATTCAATTTTCCTGTTCAACTTTCCTTTAGATTTACCAAAACCATATAATAGGAGGTCAAACCTAAACACTTTCAATTTGGATGCAATCAGGCAGGCCCTTGTACTACATAGTTGAAGGTAAATCTAAAGAAAATTGAACAGGAAAATTGTATGGTGTATGGCCAGCTTTAGTCCATAGGGTTCAATATTTAGTTGGCCCGCCCTTTGCAGCTATAACAGCTTCAACTCTTCTGGGAAGGCTGTCCACAAGGTTTAGGAGTGTGTCTATGGGAATGTTTGACCATTCTTCCAGAAGTGCATTTGTGAGATCAGGCACGGAGGTTCCTCCACCCCAAACTCACTCATCCATGTCTTTATAAATAATGCTTTCTTTTAAGTAATCTTTAAGAAATTTTAAGTAATTAAGTAAGTTGGTTTTAAGTAATCTTCAGGCCTAAAATTATTTTTTTTTAAACTCAAAAAGGCCTCAGGCAGCAAGAGGGTTAAGGCCAGTTACACTTCCCCCAGCCTTGGACAGGACCATTACCTTGTGTTTTGGCCCCGTATCAAACTCCAGGTGTCCTCCATAGTCAAAGGCTTTGAGTCATATTTCAGTAGTAATCCTTTGTCATTCCCTACACACACCTTTTTTTTTTTCCAGCAGATCACATTCACGTGTGTGATTTTATTTTTACCTGGAACTCAATTAATATTTGGAAACTAAAGTCAGACTATTACGCAACCTCATATCTGAGAACATGTCGAAAAGGCAAACTGGCACCGAGATGGCATTCTTTCCCCGGCTTTACAGGGTAGGGTTCCCATTCTACCCAGTTTAAATTACAAAAACAATTATTTCATTGTGGATTTTACAAATACATCATTTATACCACAAACATATGCATCTGTAGATGGTTACAGAAAAAACAAACTCAACAAATAAGTCTGTAATTATGTGCAAACGCCTCTACTAATTGCTCAGTATATACAAGATTCTTACTCTTAATGCCCTGTACACAGGGTCGGATTTTCCGACGGAAAATGTGTGATAGGACCTTGTTGTCAGAAATTCCGACCATGTGTAGGCTCCATCACACATTTTCCATCGGAATTTCCGACACACAAAGTTTGAGAGCTTGCTATAAAATTTTCCAACAACAAAATCCATTGTCGGAAATTCCAATCGTACACAAATCCGACGGACAAAGTGCCACGCATGCTCAGAATAAATTAAGAGACGAAAGCTATTGGCTACTGCCTCGTTTACAGTCCTGACGTACGTGTTTTACGCCACCGCGTTCAGAATGATCGGATTTTCCGACAACTTTGTGTGACCGTGTGTATGCAAGACAAGTTTGAGCCAACATCCGTCGGAAAAAATCCATGGATTTTGTTGTTGGAATGTCCGATCAATGTCCGACCGTGTGTACGGGGCATTAAAGTTCCACTCCAGGCAGGAAAAAAATTCCCCTACGACCCCTATCACACTGGGGCGTTTTGCAGGCGCTACAGCGCTAAAATAGCACCTGTAAAGCGCCCTGAAAGAGCCGCTCCTCACATTCCAGTGTGGTCACACTGGAGAGAGGTCATCCGGTGCCCAGGGCAAAGATAGAAAACTGCGCCCCCCCCCCCCCCCCCGCCGATGTGAAAGCTACAATGCCTACAGATGATGGGATCTATACTGGGAGTTTGTTATATACTAGTATTGGCGGCGATCAGTGACTTAGGCGCGGTTCACACTGGGGAAACTTGTCACGCCTCATTCAGTGAAATGAGACCGTTCTAATCGGAGCGACAGGACACAGCACATCAGGGCACAGCACATCAGGGCACATGTCACAGTACATCAGGGCACAGGTCACAGTACATCAGGGCACAGGTCACAGTACATCAGGGCACAGGTCACAGTACATCAGGGCACAGGTCACAGTACATCAGGGCACAGGTCACAGTACATCAGGGCACAGGTCACAGTACATCAGGGCACAGGTCACAGTACATCAGGGCACAGGTCACAGTACATCAGGGCACAGGTCACAGTACATCAGGGCACAGCACATCAGGGTACAGAGCCCAGCACATCAGGGTACAGCACACCAGGCCACATCAGGGTACAGGGCACAGCACATCAGGGTACAGAGCCCAGCACATCAGGGTACAGCACACCAGGCCACATCAGGGTACAGGGCACAGCACATCAGGGTACAGCACATCAAGGTACAGCACATCAAGGTACAGCACATCAAGGCACAGCACATCAAGGCACAGCACATCAAGGCACAGCACATCAAGGCACAGCACATCAAGGCACAGGTCACAGTACATTGGGGCACACGACATTAAGGCCCAGCACACCGGGGCACAGCACATCAGGGCACAGGACATCGGGGCACAAGGCACTTCAGGGCATGGGGCACATCAGGGCACATAGCACATCAGGGCACGGGGCACATCAGGCACATAGCACATCAGGGCACTGGGCACATCAGGGCTCGGGGCACATCAGGGCACAGAGCCCAGTACATCAGAGTACAGGGCACATCAGGGCACAACACATCAGGGTACAGGGCATAGCACATCAGGGTACAGGGCACATCAGGGCACGGAGCACATCAGGGCACATAGCACATCGGGGCACATGGCACATCGGGGCACATCAGGGCACATAGCACATCAAGGCACATGGCACATCAGGGCACATGGCACATCAGGGCACGGGGGGCATATGGTACATTAGGGCACATCAGGGCACATAATGGCACATGGGGTACATGATGGGGCACATGATGGGGCACATCATGGCACATTATGGGGTACATTAGGGCACATAGCACATTAAGGGGCACATTGTTTACTAGCCCCTGCATGCATAGAAGCGCAGGAAGTATTTGTGATAAGTTGGCTCTCATGTCACACTGCTCCCCGGAGGCCCCTCCTCTCTTCTCGTCCATCCCAGATGATGTCACAAGCAAATAGGGATTGACGGGTAGATCACCGCGGACCTCCAATGCAGGACAGAAACTCCACCTGATAGGCAAGTGAGAGGCGGGGCTGTTCTGAGGCTTGTGCCGATTGCAGGAGCGCACTCGGCACATGCTGTCAATTATCTATTTAGTGTGGCCGGTTCACTGGCGCTTCTATTGCACCCCTCTTCCTCCAGTAATAGGGATTGACGGGTAGATCGCCGCGGACCTCCAATGCAGGACAGAAACTCCACCTGATAGGCAAGTGAGAGGCGGGGCTGTTCTGAGGCTTGTGCCGATTGCAGGAGCGCACTCGGCACATGCTGTCAATTATCTATTTAGTGTGGCCGGTTCACTGGCGCTTCTATTGCACCCCTCTTCCTCCAGTAAATGGTCCCGCCCAGGGCATCTTCCCCTTCCACCCCCCCCCTTGTACCGGCCCTGGCTGGCAGGACGCTAAAAAAAGTCCTGCTAGCAGCATCTTTGCAGCGGTGAAGGAGGTGTGTGTATACCCCTCCTCCACCACTCCTGCTCATTGAAATGAATGGGGCAGCGTGGCTATACCGCCAGCATAGCGATGGCTTTGTGGTGGTTTTAACCCTTTCTCGGCCACTAGCAGGGGGGGTAAAACCGCCCGCTAGCGGCCGAATACCGCAGTGATCAGGTCTGTATTGTTGGTAATCAGTAGATCTAGTAACGCTTTATTTCAAGTTGGTGCGTCTACCATCTGACCCATGAAATTGTCCTGCAAGACATTTACGAACTGGCGAGCCTTAGACGAATGCGTGGTTCCCTCCGCCCAGTCTATGTCTGAATAATTAAAATCCCCCATTATGATAACACTTCCCTGCCTTGCTGCTAATCCAAATTGTGATAGGAGGTCCGTCTCCCCCTCCCCCCTCCAGTTAGGGGTCCTATAGCATATTCCCAGTATTATTTTCCCCTTAGCTTCATGCCTTTGGAGCTCTACCCATAAGGATTCCACCTCCTCCCTAGCTCCCTTAGTGATGTCATCTCTCACATCCACTTGTACATTATTCTTGATATATAGACATATCTCTCCCCCTTTTTTACCCTTTCTACCCCTGAGATAAAGGGTATACCCTTGAATGGTTGCCAGCCAATCATGAGAGCTGTTGAATCAGGTCTCTAAAATTCCCACAAAATCCAAATCCTCCTCGTACAACAGTATCTCTAGTTCACCCATCTTGTCCGCCAGGCTCCTGGCATTGGTGAACATGCCACATGTTCCGAGATTGCAACTAGGACTTGTTACTATACGTACCTTGGGTTTATGTGCTTTAGTCAGCCTACCTCCAATGCCCCCAATACTACCCTCTGGAATATGTTCCAGGCTGACTATCTCTACCCCCCCCCCCCCCCACCTAGTTTAAAAACCCCTTTAACTTTTTGGCCGACTTTACTCCCAGCAGATCTACACCCTCCTCATTTAGGTGCAGTCCATCCCTTCTATAGTACTGGTGACCGACTGAGAATTTGGCCCAGTTCTCTAGGAACCCAAACCCCTCCTTACTACACCAGCTCCTCAGCCACTTGTTTACTTCCCTAATCTCCCTCTGCCTTTCTGTTGTGGCTCGATGTACGGGTAGTATGCCTATGAATACTACCTTGGAGGTCCTTTTCCTTAATTTAGCTCCCAAGTTCCTAAAATCGTTCTTTAGGACACTCCATCTGCCTCTGACTTTGTCATTGGTGCCAACGTGCACCATGACAGCCGGGTCTTCCCCAGCCCCTCCCAGCAAGCCGAGCGCCCGGTAGACAGCATACAGTTCGGTGCTTCAGGTCTTCGTCACAAGTTTCCCTCTCTGTCCTTCTAAGAACTGAGTCTCCTCAGTGCTGACAGTTGCTTCCCTAGATTCAGAACCTGGGCTTCCAGGGAAGCAATGTGCTTACATTTTGCACAGCTGTATTCGCCCTCCATCAGATAATCAAGGAAGGCATACATGCCGCAAGATGTACACCGAGTCGCATCTCCACACCCACCGGGCATCTTACCTACCAATTTAACGAGGATTGAGGATTATACCCTGTTCAAATTACCTAAAAACTAGCTTCCTGACACTATTACTCAACAATACACTACACAGGTACGCAACAAGACAATACACAGCCACCCATTACCCACACCCACCTTATAAAAACAACCCATTCCGTTTAAAATAGAAATGTAGTGCAAAACATGTGTGTATATATATATATATATATATATATATATATATATATATATATATATATATATATATATATATTATATATATATGTATATATATATATATACACACACACATACAGGCAAACATATACTGTATATAATATTATTATGAATACCTTTTTCTTTCCTTTTTTATAAGTGATCACATAACCTCTGTTCTCAGCTGCATAAGGATCTTAGAGAGCTGGGGAGTGGAAACAGCAGCACACTGGTCTTCCCAGGGAGGGGTGTGTCAGCACAAGTCTAATTATTAAAGAAGAGTAGGCCGAGTTACCAGCACAGTCAGAAAACTGACCACGCTGTGCTCTCATGCCTAGTGTGATCAGTTTTTAATAGGAAAGCAGAGGTACTGGCAGGAACACCAGAGAGATTTTACACAAAGGAAGCAATACAAAGAGGGCACTTTAATACAAGTACATGGTACAGCAGGCACATATCAGGAATATGAAATGTTAGGTTAACATACTTTTTAAGCTGGTGAAAATTCCCTTGCAAAGTGTAACTTGCCTTGCAAAGTGAACAGCCCATTTGCCTTTAGTAGATCTACCTCAATAAATTAATACTCAAGGTCGCAAGAAGTGAACACAATGGGGTTAATTTACTAAGGGCAAATAGACTGGTCACTTTGTAATGGAAGATGCACTTTGCATGTGAATTTTCCGAAGATGCTTAGTGAATGAGAAGAAGCTTTTATTACTTCCATCATCCAATCACGTGCAAGCAAAAATATTGTTTAATTTAAACGTGCACATGATTTGGTATTCTTTGCAAAGTGAAATTTCACCACATTCACTGAGCTCTGGGGAAAAATCCCTTGCAAAGTAAACAGCCTATTTGTCTTTAGTAAGTCTACCCTTCTGTGTTATATTTGTGAACCAGGGGTGGCCCGTCCATCGGGGGTGCACGGGCACTGCCCCCTCTATCCACACCACCCCCTATATGAGTAAAGGATAGATTCATGCATGGCATGAATCTATCCACGGCCGCTGCCACCACCCCCTATTCATGCGTCCGGCCCCTCAGGACGCCGGGAACATGAAATACAGCGGCAGGGGAGTTTTTCTTGAAGCACCTGATTAGAGCCATAGGCTCTAATACGCTTCAAAATAGGGGAGACTCGGGGCGCAGAGCATTGCGCTCGGAGCCCACCCAGGTGTGTTAGAAAAGCAAAGGAATATTTGCTTTTCTAACACTAAATTGCCTCTCCGCCAATCAGGAAGCGCGGGTCTGATACCCGTTTCCCGATTGGCTGAAAGGTCAGGCGATCCTATTGGATGCGTGGCGGAAGAGGAGGGAGAAGGAAGAAAGCCGCCGACACGCTGCCCGCCCAAGATGGGGTAAGTGGCATTGAGACGGTTTACACTTCGATGTCCCAACTGTCCTCTGGGGGGGTTGCCCCACCACGACCGACGGGGGGGGGTATGTTTGTTTGAAAAAAACACCAGCCGCCACTGGTGTGAACAGTTCCAGAACAATCATCAGGGTACCAAAACGACTCAAGAAATGTCATAATTAGAGTCAGGCCCGACGTGATTACATTAACCAATTCAAACCACGGAACGATCACTCCGGGGAAAGTTTTGACCCACATTCAGGTTTCCATCAGCTGAAATTGTTTAGTGGAAGTTATTATTCTTCCTCTCTGATAAAACATTACTGGATAGATTTATGACATTTCCAATTCAATATAAAGACAAATCAATCTGTCTTTACTGTTTAATGTGGTTTACAAACAAATATGCATTCTAGCTATAACCCTATTTTCTTTAAAAGCCATGAGAACCAAAAAAAGTTACGACTTACAATCTGTTCTTTATGTTTCCGTTACATGCACTTATTTACTAGTCCAAGAATCTAGTAGTATGATGAACTCAGATCACTGGAGGATAAGGAGCTGGCTGTGGCAAGTGAAGGGCAAATCTATATTGATCGATCAAATGGAGATGAAAGAAGGTGGAAGAAGGTGATCGTAGTACTGTATGTACATTTTACTGACACCCACGTTTCCAGATTTGTAAAGCTCATTCTACAAAGGTTTCCAAGTCTTGCATTCCGTCCTCAAGTGTCTACATCCCCATAGACTTCCGGGAGCCCCGCATTTAGTAAATGCAGAAACTGGGGCACATGCTCTGAGTCCTGTAAAGTTTTTAGATCGGAACATCTAAGTATCTCTCCCCCTTTTTTTATTTTTGATAGCGTGTGGAAGGATTAGTAGGTCGAGTGGCCATTTATTAGATAATGGGGGATTCATGTGCAACCCTGGACATCACTAAAGCCCGCAAAATAAATTCAAGAAGCATCTTTTTAAACTTTTTTTATTTACAAAGTGTTCTTGATGTTCATGTCTTTTTTTTTTTTTTGATAAAAGCTCCTATGTTCCAAACAGCAGCAGACATACTACAGATGGTCAGAGGTTGAGCTTAATCTGCATCAAGCAGGCTGGATGTTGTGCACAGGCTGTGGGAGGAGATCAAAGACTGTGGTACAGGACACACTCAGGGACTGTGGCCTGGCTTCAGGGTGCAGTAAGGCCTGTTTCACACAGTCTTCAGCTTGAATAGGAGCAGTGTGAACAGCAGAGCTTTAAAAAAAACATTTGCATGGCTTTCGGCAGGCTTTGTTGAAGTTTTTAAAGTATCATTCAGCCCCTTAGTAAATGTTGAACACGGGTCCTAATAAGAGTTAGGCCAGGTTGTGAGAGACACTCGGGGACTGAGGCCAGGTTGTGGGAGACACTCAGGGACTGCGGCCAGGTTGTGGGAGACACTCAGGGACTGCGGCCAGGTTGCGGGAGACACTCGGGGACTGCGGCCAGGTTGCGGGAGACACTCGGGGACTGCGGCCAGGTTGCGGGAGACACTCGGGGACTGCGGCCAGGTTGTGGGAGATACTCGGGGACTGCGGCCAGGTTGCGGGAGACACTCGGGGACTGCGGCCAGGTTGCGGGAGACACTCGGGGACTGCGGCCAGGTTGCGGGAGACACTCGGGGACTGCGGCCAGGTTGCGGGAGACACTCGGGGACTGCGGCCAGGTTGCGGGAGACACTCGGGGACTGCGGCCAGGTTGCGGGAGACACTCGGGGACTGTAGCCAGGTTGTGAGAGACACTCGGGGACTGTGGCCAGGTTGTGGGAGACACTCGGGGACTGTGGCCAGGTTGTGGGAGACACTCGGGGACTGTGGCCAGGTTGTGAGAGACACTGGGGGACTGTGGCCAGGTTGTGGGACACTCGGGGACTGTGGCCAGTCTGTGGGAGGCATTCAAGGACATTCAGGTTGGGGGAGAAACCCAGACACTGTGAACAAACTACAGGAAGCACTCTGGGACTGCAGGCAGGTTGTGGGAGATACTCGGGGACTGCGGCCAGGTTGTGGGAGACACTCGGGGACTGCGGCCAGGTTGTGGGAGATACTCGGGGACTGCGGCCAGGTTGTGGGAGACACTCGGGGACTGCGGCCAGGTTGTGGGAGACACTCGGGGACTGCGGCCAGGTTGTGGGAGATACTCGGGGACTGCGGCCAGGTTGTGGGAGATACTCGGGGACTGCGGCCAGGTTGTGGGAGATACTCGGGGACTGCGGCCAGGTTGTGAGAGACACTCGGGGACTGAGGCCAGGTTGTGAGAGACACTCGGGGACTGAGGCCAGGTTGTGGGAGACACTCGGGGACTGTGGCCAGGTTGTGGGAGACACTCGGGGACTGTGGCCAGGTTGTGAGAGACACTGGGGGACTGTGGCCAGGTTGTGGGACACTCGGGGACTGTGGCCAGTCTGTGGGAGGCATTCAAGGACTGTGGCCAGTCTGTGGGAGAAACCCAGACACTGTGAACAAACTACAGGAAGCACTCTGGGACTGCAGGCAGGTTGTGGGAGATACTCGGGGACTGCGGCCAGGTTGTGGGAGATACTCGGGGACTGCGGCCAGGTTGTGGGAGATACTCGGGGACTGCGGCCAGGTTGTGGGAGACACTCGGGGACTGCGGCCAGGTTGTGGGAGATACTCGGGGACTGCGGCCAGGTTGTGGGAGATACTCGGGGACTGCGGCCAGGTTGTGGGAGATACTCGGGGACTGCGGCCAGGTTGTGGGAGATACTCGGGGACTGCGGCCAGGTTGTGGGAGATACTCGGGGACTGCGGCCAGGTTGTGGGAGATACTCGGGGACTGCGGCCAGGTTGTGGAAGACACTCGAGGACTGCGGCCAGGTTGCGGGAGACACTCGGGGACTGTGGCCAGGTTGTGGAAGACACTCGGGGACTGCGGCCAGGTTGTGAGAGACACTCGGGGACTGCGGCCAGGTTGTGAGAGACACTCGGGGACTGCGGCCAGGTTGTGAGAGACACTCGGGGACTGCGGCCAGGTTGTGGGAGACACTCGGGGACTGCGCCCAGGTTGTGGGAGACACTCGGGGACTGTGGCCAGGTTGCAGGAGACACTCGAGGACTGCGGCCAGGTTGTGAGAGACACTCGGGGACTGTAGCCAGGTTGTGAGAGACACTCGGGGACTGTAGCCAGGTTGTGAGAGACACTCGGGGACTGTGGCCAGGTTGTGAGAGACACTGGGGGACTGTGGCCAGGTTGTGGCAGACACTTGGGGACTGCGGCCAGGTTGTGGGAGACACTCGTGGACTGTGGCCAGGTTGTGAGAGACACTGGGGGACTGTGGCCAGGTTGTGGGACACTCGGGGACTGCGGCCAATCTGTGGGAGGCATTCAGGGACTGTGGCCTGGTTGGGGGAGAAACTCATGGACTGTGAACAAACTACAGGAAGCACTCTGGGACTGTGGACAAGGTGTAAATGTGGTCAGGGACTGTGAACTATCTGTATCAGGCACAGCAGACATGCTACAGGAAGTGACCAGGATCAGAAGACATGCTATAGGAGGTATAGAAGGACTTTAGGTATTTTCAGGGATTTCAAGCATTCTGCCAAAGAGGTCTGGCACTACAAAACTGCTGTACAGTACAAGTTGGTCAGGGACTGCGGACATACTGCAGTAACATACTTATTATATTATAACCCAAAATATACAGTACGCAAGATGTTTGTAGCAGAAACTGTAATAATTGCAGCACATCTGACACTGAGCCCTACCAGCAGTAAAAGAGATATAGGACAATCAGGGTATGAATCACTGTCTTTTATTGTGTCCCACAGACTGGCAGGCACATCGGAGTGTAAACTGTCAGGAAGATAACAGAGATGAGCTTTGTTGGATTTTTCTGTATAAAACAATTCCCCAATGCTCAGGTTTATCCTGCACAGAAGACAAACATTATGTTCCTTTCCCACAAGCAATGTAATTCATCCCAGGCCCCATTATCCTAGCAGTGCCATTATGAACTGAGCTTGAACTCCCAGTGGGTGACTTTTCGGTATTAGTTAATCTCAGTTTTTGGGAAGCATGAAAAAAAAATTAAAAGGAAGGGGAAAAAAAACAGCAAATTTGAGGAAAACTTACAGATTTCAAAATGCTGACGGCTTCTTTACTCAACCAAACTGGGTACAGAACGTCATCATGAAGGATGGATTCAAAGAGGTCATCTTCATTATCAGCTTCGAAAGGAGGTTGGCCGGCCATCATCTCATACATCAGGACACCTAGTGCCCACCAATCAACAGAGGGCCCATATTCCAATTCCTGTAATATCTGGAATGACAAATAAAGAGAAATTCAATTGAAACTGAATGTATCCTTTCTATTTCAATATGGATAACAAGACATTTTGGAATGCTAGGAAAAATTCAAACTCAATGTATCAATATTTTTTACTTTGATGGTCACTCAATGCCTGCCACCCCAATTTAAAAGTGTTGTATGATTTGGGATACCATCCTGAAACTTTACACCAAGACTATAAGTTCCACTGTCCCTAACCTCCCACATATTGTCCTAATGGCTACGCTATCAGGGTTCATTAAACAACCTAAAGAGGATACCTTCTGACATTTACACCCTACTGTGCAAACTGTGATTCCATGCCACTGGCACTCACCCCAACCACCCATGCTTTCAAAATGGGTCACGAAGCTAGACGATGTCTCTCATATAGTACTCCCTTTAGCCCAGGACAACAATAAATGGGGATCATACACTCAGGTCTGGTTAGCTTGGACTGTACTCATAATTAGAATTCTATGACCAAATATCATCCCCTAAATCCATGCTTTTCCAGTTCATATATAGCAATGGTGGCAAATAAGTCCCCATACCCTTCCTCGCTACCCCTGTATCTTTCACCATTCACCACACACTGCTTTCCTTCACCAAAGCCCAGATTTCTCTTATTCTTTTCCACATTTTGACTTCTTCACATGCAGACACTAGTCTACATTTCATACACACGATCACCACATGAACAGGCATATAAGCTCTTAAACATTGGTAACCTTATGGACATACTTAAATCCCTTCCTTCAATTCACCACACACACACACACCTGAGAGTCACCCGATCTGGGTGGTTCTGGTCAGATTGTGAAAGAAATTCACATATATATGTGCGCTGCAACTTATTCAATACTCTGTTTCAGGGGTCTCCAAACTTTTTAAAAAAAGGGCCAATATACTGTCTTTCAGACTGGGGGGGGGGGGGGGGGGGGAGGCAGACTGAGGCCAATTTGAGTAGAAAAAAACCTGGTGTCAGTGGGAGTAAACAACGCCCCATCATTGGTGTCAGTGGTAGGAAAAGTGCCCAATCATTAGTGTCATTGGGAGGTATTTTGCCCCATTGATGGTGTCATTGGCAGGAACTGTGTCCCATTGGTGGTGTCATTGGGCGGAATTGTGCACCTTAGTTGGTGTCAGTTGGAGGACACATGCCCAATTGTTGGTGTCAGTGGATGGAATAGTGCCCCAAGGGATGGATAAAACCAAGAAAAGGGCCGCATCCGGGCCTCCGAACTGCAGTTTGGAGATCACTGCTCTATTACATCAACAAAGTGCTAGAGAGAGATAAGAAATTGTCAGGAGATTTAAGGTTTCAGCATCTACCAAAATGTTAAATATCAGTTTTAGGTAGACTGTCCCTTTACATTGGACCTGGAACATCTAAAAATGTTAGTTGTGCCTAAGCAGTACCCTGAAAAATCTTTTGCCTTGAATTCCTCCTGAAAATTAGCAGTGCACTTCCTGTACCTTGAACTTCATAGCTGTATATCTGAAGTGTAAGATTCTCAAAAAGGAACTGCTGCCTCTAATCACTAGTCTCACCAGATTTGTGGATGTTGCTACTATGCTGCTCACTGTTCTATTTGCCGGAGAGGAAGCTGTACCTGAGGACCTGCAGACAATTATATCCCTGCTTCTGTGGATCTCTGCTTTCTAAATCTCTCCTGTTGCTTCTTGATTATTTCTCCACTGCTTCAAAGAATTGTTCTTTCTTCCCCAATGGTACTCACAACAAGGCCAATTACTGTGGAATACTGCAGAACTAATCTATAAATACTGCCGTGTATGGAGAAGCGATATTCCTGCCACTAGTTGACATCTGAAACAAATGGATATTACATTTATAAATACTAAACTGTTATTGAACTGTGATTAAGAGATCAAATAATAAAATACAAAAAAACGTTAAAGTTCAGCTTTGGGCTTGTGTTTCCCCCATGTCACATCAATGCACTACAAATGAAAGGCGCTGTGCCGATGGGGGGGGGGGGATTGAGGGTGGGACCATTATGCCCTGCATTTATAGCATCTCTTTCGGGGTAAAGAGGCTAGGTGTCATTCAGCCCAGAAGACTGAGGACATCCTGTGGTAGCAAGGATCTGCATGACCTTGATGTCGGAGCTGGAGGGACTACAAAGATTTAGATCAGCCTCTCTCCTTTTTAACATGGAGGATATAACATTACGGTCTTTGGGAACCATTGGTCGTTGGTGGAAAAAATTTGGTTGAGAAAATGCTGATCCAGACTATCCAGCTTGTCACCCAACTCGACAGCTTATTGAAGGTCTTGAACAATGAAGGAAAAAAAAAAAAAAAAGATTTCAATGCAAAAAGAAAAGGGAACTAAGATTCCCAGCAGGGAGCTTAGTTCCTTACTCAGTGACACTAGGTAAAAAACTGAGCTGCATCTAGCAAATGGAGGTTTGACCATCAGCATGGTCCACCCCTAGGCTGAGCTTTGGGACTAGTATCCTATTAGTGAGAGTGGTGCTATAATCCAATGGTCAGAGATTCAAGATCTTTACCATATCCTTCAAAGAAACAAAGACGAAAAAATGTATTGTAAAGGGCAGCCCCAGGCCGAAGGTGAGTATTGTATCTGGGCTATTAGTAGATGACAGGCTCAGCAATGACATGCAAAGCCAAGCTGCAGCAAGTAAAGCTAGCAGAATATTAGGTCTGTTTGTGGTAAGTGGTCAATCCCAAAATCAATGTAATTCTTTATTACAGCACCAACGTCCCCATAAAAACATAGAAGGTACAAAATAGAGGGGATGGGACTTTATAGGTACAATTAGTACTATGACATAATGTATTTTCAATAAAAAAGCAGTTTATTAAAGTCACAAAAAAACATAAAAACTATTTGTACAATACATGGACAGCTTTGTGGTCATTTAAGGCATGTTTTTGTAGCTCCTATAGTTGTTACCACATCTTTAGTCCTACATGTTTCACCATATGGCTTCCTCAGGGTCAAGCGTGGTTTTATGGCTACTATATGAATGAACAAAAGCCAATTACAAAAAGTGCATATAATATCATGTCAAAAAATACAATCACTATGCATATCAAAGACTATGAAAATAAATACATGAATGTATCTCCACCCACTGGAAACTCTTGTTCATTCATATAGTAGCCATAAAACTATGCTTGTCCCTGAAGAAGCCATATGGCGAAACATGTAGGACTAAAGATGCGGGAACAACTATAGGAGCTACAAAAACACACCTTGAATGACCACAAAGCTGTCCATGTATTGTACAAATAGATTTTATATGCGTTTTTGTGACTTGTGGCTGTGTATTTATTGAAAATACATTATGTTGTAGTACTAATTGCACCTATAAAGTCCCATCCCCTCTATTTTGTACCTTCTAGCAGAATATTAGCATGCATAAAAAAGGAATTTACTCAAGAGATAAAACTATAACCCTGCCACTTTAAAAAACTCTGGTTCGGTCACATCTAGAGTATGCCATCTAGTTCTGGTCACCAATCCTCAGGAAAGATGTGCGGGAACTGGAGAGAGTCCAGAGAAGGGCAAAAAAATGAATAAGTGGGCTGGAGGACTTCAGTTATGAGGAATGACTAGAAACATTAAACGGACCTTTAAAATACATGCACAACCGAGAACTGCAGATCTCAGATCATGCTTGGGGACAGCACAGCCTTTACGCTTTTGGAGATGATTTTTCTATAGAATGCACCGTATTGAGAACGGCAATAGTTAATAATGACAGACTGACCATGTGATGAGGGGACCTGAATTATTCTCTGTGCTGTTCCCCATCCTAAACCTAATGCTGGGTGCTATGTGGAAACCAAGACAGTAAAGACTGGTGGGTTTCAAGCAGGCTAAGCAGTAGTAAAGAAACATTATGATCAGTCTTTTATAATTCTTAACACGGTTTTTGATTCACGGGCCAGCCGAAGAGGTGGTGGAGGGGGTTGCAATATTTTTTGGCGATTGAGGTGTTGCCCCTACAGTGAAGACCAGATGACAAAAAACTGAACCGAGGATGCTTCTCTATCCTGGTTACCTCTTCCTCACCTGATTTACATTGAACCCCAAACTCTCCCCGGAAGGGCTAGAGGCAGAAAGGTGGAAACTCCACATCTAATTTGCTACATGCTTCCAACTCTTGCAAGAACATGTTTAAACAGCGATGCCTCGTAATGCTTCTGCATGTTAGCCTATGTGCCCATGCACATATAGGCATTTAGAGGTAGGAAAAAAAAAAAAACAACCCATAGTCAATGTGTCCAGGAGCAACAGAGTTTTGGCAGAAAAAAACTTTCAATGCACTTAAACGCCTGTAAGCGCTTGGGCATTAATTCATTTCAATGGCCAAAATAAATCATTCTGGCCAATTCAATGAACACCCAAGCGCATTACATGCCTAAGCGCGTTTAACGAGCTTATAAGCGTTTTTTTCTGCCAAAACTGCTGCCAGGAGGAAAGGAGTCTAGGAGAGTTAGCAAAACGTCAAGTGTGCACAAGGTCAAAGGCTACAGAATACTAAATCCATCATCTGAGGGGTGGCAAATGACCTACCTCAGGAGCAATGTAGTCGGGGGTACCACAGAACGTTGTTGTAGTGACACCATTTAGAATTCCCTCCTTACACATCCCAAAGTCAGCCAATTTGCAATGGCCTTCTGCGTCCAGCAGTATATTGTCCAGTTTTAGATCCCTGTAAAAAAAACAGGTTACTTATTACTTACGAACCAATCCTACTTACTCTCACTGAACTATATACATGCAAAAGAAGTATACTACGTACTGGTAACTGAAAAAAATAACATATCATCCAACCATTCTAATACATCTAAAATGCTGACAAGTTTGCTGTAAGGCAAAAGTGGGCCCCACCACCTTTGCAAAACAAGATTATATCTTTATATAGCAAGAAAGCTTTATGAGGGTATCTAAAATGGTATATCGGAGGAAATATCAAAGCTTTGTCAAAGACATAAAATGTTAACAGTTTATTTACATTCATGACTACAGCTAGAAGTATTCATATTAACCATCATATTGTAAAATATTTTAAGGATATCTAGAAACAGATTGATATCATAAACTGATTCGCTTGTTTAAAGGGTTCTTTAGGTTTCCTAAATCACTGGAGACTAAGGCAGGCCATACACTGTTGGAATCTCGGCTGGTTCTGGCCGAGATTCGAACCGTGTATGGGCAGGCTGAGTGTACCAAGTTGATCAATCGATCAACTTGGGTACAAACGCATGCCAGGTTTTACCTTTGATTATCTCTAGTGGCTGCTATAGCCACTAACAATAATCACTGTCTTCTCCCAGCGGGGACGACTTCCCCGCCCTCCCACCGGGAGAAAACAATGGCCCGGCAGGAGGGATTCCAGCATCAACACTGTCTGTATTGATGGGGGAATCAAGCCAATTTCTTTCCTGCAACCCGCGGTTGCAGGAAAGAAATTTGCTCCGTGTATGGCCGGCCTAAGACATAAGTTACTTCAAAGTAGAAGAAAACTAACAGCAGGGCGCTGAGGTCAGTATCAACTACAAAATATCTTTATTAAAACAAGCGGCACACTTACATTGAAGTTAGCATGAAACAGCATGGATAGGGAACACCTGAGGCCAAGAAGCTGTGAAAAAGCATTTGAGAAAGAGGGTGAAGTCCCTGGAAATGCATCATGCACATCCCCTTCTGGACATCCATCAGGCATTTTGACAGTTGTCATCCTCGTGTGCAGCTGAGAATGCAGCCGCCAATATCCATACCTTGAGATGGCTGGCTCCCTGTCATCCTCGGTCTCTGTTTTCTCAGTGATGCCTACAGCCTCACACGGATCACAGCTGCTTGGTCTCAGGTGCTCCCTCCATGCTGTTTTATGCTAACTTTAATGTAAGAGTGCTGCTTATTTTAACACAGTGATTTTTTTTATTTGATGCTGACCTCAGCACTGTGCTGTTCATTTTCTTCTACACTGAGGTGATCCTACCCAGATCTTCTGCGGGAGCTGCAGAGGTTCCAATCTCAGACTCTTCTCCTGCTCAGCCATCTATCCATCGATTACTCTTTCATTCAGCCATCAAGTTGCCTCACCGCTTCCTCTACCCTGTTGATGGTCTATGGATACAGTTGAAAATTCCAATGGACCAAGTGACTCTGCAGTTCTAGGAGAGCCCTATGAACTGTGTACTTAGAAACTCTTTGGATTTGATACAAGTTACTTCACACCCTGTTTTATCAGCCAGAGGTTTGTAAAGTAATGCTTAGGTTACCCATCTGCTTCTACTGCACTATATGGCTTCACAGTAGTGCGAGGAATCCTGGAGACTAGTGTGCCACACTCTGCTGCCATCTACTCCTTGGGTTGGTTGGACACATCACTACGCTTGTGATGCCTACCCTCGAAGTTTCTTCCTGACAGACCACATTTGTTGCTTCCACTGCTAAGTTCCTCCAATGGAGCTGGAAGTCAAGCGTCTTGTAGGCCTATATTAGTGTCAAGTGAAATTGTGGCCCCCAAAGCCAGAGAACTGCATCACAGAAGTAGGTGACATGCTCCACCATAGATGTTAGAGGCATGCCCCTAAGAAATAGACGTCTATGGGTTTGTAATGTGAAAGCACAGTCAGGACTGCAATGCTGAATATAGCAAAACAGCAGCCGTGGCCATTAGAATGGGGTAAGTATGCATCTGGGGAGGGACCAGTTGCAAAGTTCTTTGGGCACTAAATCTGGAATGTGACAACTCAAGAAAAAATACCTGAAAAGTGTCTTTTTTAAAAAAAATGTGATCATATTCTTTTTTTTATTAGAACTGAAATGTGAAGAATACCCAGCAAATATGTCCAAGGTAGCACTTATGAAAAGGATGAGTTTGAGGTTTAAGATGAGCAAATGTGTCTTCATTTATTAGCCAGATATTGAAGCATGCTCCTGTGTAGCTTTTCTTGGCAGTTCGGTAGTTGGCAATTACTTTGGATCTTTGTGTGCCTAGTAAATGAAGAAATGATGAGACAGAACACATCGGCCCTCTTGTCTGATCCAGCTCAAAGCCGGCTCTTCAGCAGAGCACACTACTGCAGTATACTGAGCACCCTATTGAAAGAGACACCTGCTGGTCTCATTCACTTCCTACCATGACGTTTGCTGATGTGCTTAATTCCACATAGACTTCTGCTAGTCAGGAGATTTTCACAGTTATTAATTCTGCCCACAAAACATGAACCCCTTTTTTTTTCTCAGTGGAAATATTTAGATTAAAGCTGAACTCCAGACAAACAGCTAAATACACAGAGGAAATATACAGTGGGTAAAATAAGTATTGAACACGTCACCATTTTTCTAGGTAAATATATTTATAAAGGTGCTATTGACATGAAATTTTCACCTCATGTCAATAACAACCCATGCAATCCATAAATACAAAGAAACCAAAACAAAGAAGTTCAGAATTGAAGTTATGTGTAATAAAATGGAATGACACAGGGAAAAAGTATTGAACACATGAAGAAAGGGAAATGCAAAACGGCATAGAAAGCCAAGACACCAGCTGGAATCTATCAGTAATTAAAAAGCAATCCTGCCCCTTGTCAGTGTAAATTAATGTCAGCTGGTTCAGTCTCAACTGATGGCCTATAAAAAGGCGTCTCATTTCCAAGGTGTCACACAAGAAACATCTCATGATGGATATAAAGGCAAAGAGCTCTCTCAAGACCTTCCCAACCTTATTGTTGCAAAACATACTGATGCCACTGGTTACAGAATAATATTCACTATAAACTAGCCATGACCAAGTGCTCCTCACAAGATTTCTGACAGAGGAGTGAAAAGAATTATCAGAAGAGCTGTCCAAGAGCCAAGGACCACTTGTGGAGAGCTTCAGAAAGACCTGGAATTGGCAGGTACAATTGTTTCAAAGAAAATAAGTACAGCACTCATCCACCGTGGTCTGTAGGCACGCTCTCCAAACAAGACTTCATTGCTGAAGAAAAAGCATGTTGAAGCTTGTGTAGCACCCTGGGGTTTAGTCAGGGAGCTCCTCACAAATTTACTTGCCAGGAGTCGTTATCTTGGTCGATTGATAGAGATCTATTGATTTCTCCCCAAGTTTGGCCTTGTTGCACTTTTCTCTTCTACCACTAGGTGGCCGGGTACTTGGTGGTACTAGATATGAGAAGAACAACCCAAGGTCAGGTTATGGGTATATGGGGTATCTCAGCCAATGGGCAGGGGTTTTCTTGAATCTCTTAGCCTGCTGGGAGCACCTATATATTTGGGCGAGGTCAGGTGATCTAAGTTCTGTGCCACCTGGACGACTGTCTGGGTGGACGTGTCTCGTACGCCCTGAGCAACAAAAAGTGACAGTTCTGTCGGCTGGAGAACCTGTCAGTGGTCGGAGGTAGAAGGGAAGCTGTCGCCACCAAGGTACAAACCACCTTTACCAGGGACCACAGTGAGTAACTGAAGTACCGGAACCATATTCTCACCGAATGGGCACGGTGGAGAATCGGGAAACTTCAGACGGTGAAAAAGTCAGGGACCCAACCCGTGGAGGAGACGCTTGCAGAGCAGCCTTGTGAGTCAAGCCAGGGACCTTGCCGGGTTGGCAGGAGTTAAGCTTGAGAAGTATCTGGAGTGCCAAGCTAGGGGCCCAGCAGGGAAGCGCGGGTGACGATTGAGGGGATACCACGGCAAACCTTGGAGGAGCTCAAGGGATTCAGAGTCAGTGACTCAGTGGGTCTAGAGAGAGACTGGGAGCTCAGTGTTGAACTACTAGAGGCAGTTTTGGTGAAGCTGAAAGGACTGTTACGTTTGAGTTAGGAACTGTTAAAGACTGTTACCATAGGGGACAGCAAGCCTGCGTGTGCAGATGTGGCTTCTTGCTGGGGCCTTTCCCTGCACAGCTGTCCTCCTATTGAAGTCTTGGAGTCTGTCAATTGATCTTGCAACTACCCAAGGGTGTCCTGGCCCTAATCCTCTTACCCTCAAAAATACAGAAGGACTGCCAAAAGAAATAAAACCTCTTTTACATCCAATGACTCACCATCTTTGCACCCACTATGCCTCAGAACCCACCACATATTGAAGCATGTCAGCTAGCTTTGGCCTAGAAAGTTCTCATTAGACTGGACAAGGCCGGAGACCTTGCTACACTTGTTTAACCACTTGCTTACTGGGCACTTAAACCCCCCTCCTGTTCAGACCAATTTTCAGCTTTCAGCGCTGTCGCACTTTGAATGACAATTGCGCGGTCATACAACACTGTACCCAAATGAAATTTTTATCATTTTTTTCCCACAAATAGAGCTTTCTTTTGATGGTATTTGATCACCTCTACGGTTTTTATTTTTTGTTAAAAAAATTGAAAAATACTAAATTTTAAAAAAAAAAATTATATTTTTTTTATATTTTGTTATCAATTTTTGCAAACAGTTAATTTTTCTCCTTCGTTGATGTACGCTGATGAGGCGGCACTGATGGGCACCGATAGGTGGCAGTGATGGGCACTGATGGGTGGCGGTTATGGGCACTGATGGGTGGCAGTATTGGGCACTAATTGGGCACTGATTGATGACAGCACTGCTAGGTGGCACTAATAGGTGGCACTTGTGGGCATTGATAGGTGGCACTTGTGGGCATTGATAGGTGGCACTTGTGGGCATTGATAGGTGGCACTTGTGGGCATTGATAGGTGGCACTTGTGGGCACTGTGGGCACTGGCAGATGGCACTTGGAGGCACAGATGAGGCATCTGTGCCTCCTTCCTCTTCGGGACCAATGTACCTTTGACATAAGCCAGTGATCGGCTTTTTTTTCCTCCTCACGCTGTCAGCGTGAGAGAAAACGAAACCGATCACCGAGCTTTTGTTTACATCATGTGACCAGCTGTCATTGGCTGACAGCTGATCACATGGTAAGGGACGGGACCGGCCCCTTACTCGGATCTGTGATCATCCGAGTCTCCGTGACTCGGTGATCACAGCGCGCACACCGCGCGCCCTGCAGGGTGCGCGTGCATAGGGGAGGACGTCATATGACAGCCTCCCGGAGATTGAGGTCCGCGCTGTAGCCGTCATTCGGCTATGGCCCGGACCTCAAGTGGTTAAAGTTTGCTGCACAATATTTAGACAAGCCTGTGAAAATACTGAGAGATTATAGTCTGGTCAGATGAGACCAAAATTGAACTCTTTGGATGCCATAATAAACACCATGTTTGGAGGTCAAATGGCACTGAATATCACCCCAAAAACACCCCCATACCAACAGTGAAGATTGGAGGTGAGAACATCGTGGTGTGGAGCTGTTTTTCAGCATACGGTACTGGCACACTTCATATCATTGAAGGAAGGATGAATGGAAAAATGTACCAAGACATTCTTGATCTAAATCTGCTGCCATCTACCAGGATGATGAAGATCAAATGAGGGTGGACATTTCAGCAAGACAATGATCCCAAAAATAAAGCCAAGGAAACTCCCAATTGGTTTCAAAGAAAATAAAACTGCTAGAAAGTCCCAGCCAACTACCTGACTTGAATCCAATAGAAAATCTATGGAAAGAACTAAAGATCAGAGTTCATAGAAGAGGCCCACGGAACCTTCAAGATTTAAAAGACTTTTGTTTGTGTGGAAGAATGGGCCAAAATCACACCTGAGCAATGCATGCGACTAGTTTCTCCATACAGGAGGTGTCTTGAAGTTGTCATTACCATCAAAGAATTTTGTACGAAGTATTAAATACATTTCAGTTAGCGTGTTCAATACTTTTTCCCTGTGTCATTCCATTTTATTACACATAACTTCATTTCTGAACTTATTTGTTTTGGTTTCTTTGTATGTATGGATTGCATGGGTTGTTACTGACATGTGGTGAAAATTTCATGTCAAAAGCAACTTTAGAAATATATTTACCTAGAAAAATGGTGACGTGTTCAATACTTATTTTACCCGCTGTATATATGAGAGATGTTTTGCCAAAAGGTCTGTCTGGCAGGAGAGGAGACCTTATTTTTCTCTGCTGATGTTCAGTTACACTTTAAATAAGTACACAAGCTTCTTTGATGCAGATTTGCTCATTTTTGATCCCTACAGACTTCAAAAAGGAGCGCCTGAACGCATACTTTTTTTGCGCAATTTCTCCTTCTCCTAGGAACTAACTTTCCATTTGCTAAAAAAAAAACACTCAAGCCTGAAAATGCCTTAAAACAATTGTACAAAAAACGCACAAAAAAACAAAACAAACTGCTTCAAGAAATTTAAGCATGAACCCAAGGAAAGGCTGCAAAGTATCATGGGAAATGTATGTTTAGTCAAATAAAGGAAAATGAAACTACCATCTGACTTAGATTCTTACACACGGTTAGATTTTCCGACAGAAAATGTTCGATGTGAGCTTGTTGTCGGAAATTCCAACCGTGTGTAGGCTCCATCGGACATTTTCCATCAGAATTTCTGTCATACAAAATTTGAGATCTGGATCTCAAATTTTCCGACAACAAAATCCGTTGTCGTAAATTCCGATCGTGTGTACACAATTCCGACACACCAAGTTCAACGCATGCTTGGAATCAAGCAGAAGAGCCGCACTGGCTATTGAATGTCATTTTTCTCGGCTCGTCGTACGTGTTGTACGTCACCGCGTTCTTGACGTTCGGAATTTCCGACAAGATTTGTGTGACCGTGTGTATGCAAGACAAGTTTGAGCCAACATCCGTCGGAAAAAATCCATGGATTTCGTTTTCAGAATGTCCGATCGCGTGTACGGGGCATTAGAGTGGTTGTAAAGGCTAAAGGTTTTTTTTACCTTCATGCATTCTATGCGTGCATGCACCAATGCCCCTATAGCTGGTGGTTTGCTATTGTGTTTCAACCTTGAAAAAAGTACAGAAGCTTCTTTGGGGTAGAGTCGTGCATTTTTGGACCCTATAACTTCAGTAGGAGTTTTTTGTGATCTCTTTTCTCCTCTTCTAGTAATTAGCTTTCCACTGGCTAAACCAAAAACTTCAAGCCTAAAAAAAGAGTGTACAAAAATGTATAAAAAAAACTTCCCAAATGTTTGATGAAGTTCAAGCATAAACCTAAGGATGCAGGATAACATGGGAAACGTATGCTTGTTCAAATAAAGGAATGCGGCGTGCACCATCTGATATAGATTCCTCTAAGACCCCATTCACACAGGGGCAACACGACTTGCAGGTCGCCTCACCGAGGCGACCTGCACACGACTGCCCGGGCGACTTGCAAAACGACTTCTGTATAGAAGTCTATGCAAGTCGCCCCAAGTCGCCCCCGAAGTCGTACAGGAACCTTTTTCTAAGTCGGAGCGACTTGCGTCGCTCCCCTTAGAACGGTTCCATAGCACAGAACGGGAGGCGACTTGTCAGGCGACTAGGTCGTCTGACAAGTCGTCCCTGTGTGAACGGGGTCTAATTGTTACTTGTTGCCTATAGTTCCTCTTAAATGCATGGACTTGAGGCTTTCCTTCAAACCTCCAAAAAATATCTGAGCTTTTTGAGGCAGTCGCTCAATTTTGGTCCCAAAAGACTTCAACAAGAGCGCCTGAAAACAAATTTATATGCACATTTTCTTGTCTCTCCTTCTCCTAGTAATTAGCTTTCTATTTGTTAAAACAAAAACGTTCATGTCTTAAAAACGCCTGAAAAACGTAAAAAAAGATTCAAAAGTGTTTGAATCTTTGGCAGATTTTCAAGCTTTTAATTCTTAAAGACTTCAAAAGGAGTGCCTGAAAATGCACTTATTTGTGAAATTTCTTGCCTCTCTTTCTCCTAGTGACCAGGTTTTCATTGGCTAAAACAAAAACATTCTCGTCTGAAAACGAGTGTACAAACATGCAAAAAAAACACTTCAAAGTGTTAGAAGAAGCTGAAGCGTGAACCTTAGGCAAGGCTGCAAAGTATTATGGTAAAAGTATGTTATTCGGATAAAGAAACATTGAGTGGACCATCTGACAAAGATTACTGTTACCCAGTGGTGGCTGGTGCTCAAAATTTTTGGTGCCCATCATACGCAGACTCTGTGCCCAGCAAAAGCAGCCACCTGTGTCCATCATATGCAGCCAACTGTGCCCATCATATGCAGCCAACTGTGCCTAGCAAAAGCAGCCACTTGTGCCCATAATATGCAGCCAACTGTGCCTAGCAAAAGCAGCCACTTGTGCCCATAATATGCAGCCAACTGTGCCTGTCATATGCAGCCAACTGTGCCCAGCAAATGCAGCCAACTGTGCCCAGCAAATGCAGCCAACTGTGCCCAGCAAATGCAGCCAACTGTGCCCATCATATGCAGCCTCTGTGCTCATCAAATGTGGCCACTGTGCCCAGCAAATGCAGCCAACTGTGCCCATCATATGCAGCCTCTGTGCTCATCAAATGTGGCCACTGTGCCCTGCAAATGCAGCCAACTGTGCCCATCATATGCAGCCTCTGTGCTCATCAAATGTGGCCACTGTGCCCAGCAAATGCAGCCAACTGTGCCCATCATATGCAGCCTCTGTGCTCATCAAATGTGGCCACTGTGCCCTGCAAATGCAGCCAATTGTGCTCCATCAATTGCAGCCTTTGTGCCTATAATATGCAGCCACTGTGCCCCCCGCCACCAGCCCTGCACTTACGCTATTGTGGTGGTGGGTCAGGCAGCAGGTGAGGCGGTGAGCTGTGGGATGTGTAGCACCGCAATGAATGTTGTGTCCTCTGTGTGAGTCTTCTTCCTGTTTTGCTATGCGGCCAATGAGATCGCCTCGACCTTCTGCCAATCAGGTACCCGGTATTACATCCGGGCCTCCTGATTGGATGAGAGCCGGTCCTGGGTTAGCAAAGCAAATATTCACCTTTTTTGAAGCCTATTAGAGCCGATGGCTCTAATCAGGTGCTTCAAAAACACCCCCGCCACTGTAATTCAGGCGCCCGATGCCGGACGCCTGAGTGGGGGTGGCTACAGTGGCCGTGGATAGATTCATGCAATGCATGAATCTATCCATAGTACACAGAGGGGGTTACTGGAGAGAGGGGGTAGTGCCCGAGCGCCCCTAATGGACACACCACCAATGCATTACCTGTTGCCCACAGTTCTGTTTAAACTCCTGTACTGGAGCCTGTCCCTCAAATTTTGAAAAAGTACCCAAGCTTCTTTGGGGCAGACCCGATCATTTCTTGTCCCTATAGACTTCAATAGAAGTGCCTGAAAATGCAATTATTTGAAATGATTTCTTGCCTCTCCTAGTAAAAAAAAAAACGTTCTTGCCTGAAAACGAGTGTACATAAATAATGCTTCAAAACGGTTTAAACAAGCTCAAGCATGAACCTTAGGTAAGGCTGCAAAGTATTATGGAAAATGTAGGTTTACTCTAATAAAGAAAACATTGAGTGAACCATCAGACATACTGTAGATTTCTTTAACTTGTTACTTGTTGGTAATCGTTCCTGATAGTTCTCATTAAAGTTATAGTTAAATTCCTGAACTTGAACCTTGTCCCTCAAATTTTGAAAAAGTACCTACACTTCTTTGGGGCAAAGTCGCTCATTTTTGGTCTCCATAGACTTCAATAGAAGCGACCTGAAAACGTATTTGCGTGATTTCTTGTCTCACCTTCTCCTAGTTAATAGCTTTTCATTGACTAAAACAAAAATGCTGAAGCCTTAAAATGCCTGAAAATGTACAAAGACACACATATAAAAATGCTCGAAGAAGCATACCTAAGGTAAGACTGCCAAGTATCGCAGGAAATGTATGATTACTCAGATAAAGGAATATGGAGTGGACCATCTGACATGGATTCCATTATTTGTTACTTAGTTCCTATAATCCTTCCTAAATGCCTGAACATGGTACGTGTAGTACGTGGCAGTACGTTATGGGAGGCCTACTCTTCCCAGTTTATGCTGGTCATTTAAACAGCTCATCATGTTTTATACCGAATGATAACATATCTTGCACATTTACAGTTTTGAAAACAAAGCAATACAACAAAACAACATATCAACGGGGCTCGAAAAAAACCTGCACAAAAATATTGGCCTAGAAGGCTCTAGCAGTGAACTGTGAAAGTAAGAGGACCATCTGTGTGCCTTCTTAATCCACGTAAGTAAAATAATTTCTAAACCTTATTAGATAAAAAATAAAAAATACAAGATGAAAGAAGGAACCAATGGCACTAAGAGGTTTATAGTCAGATCAAGCCTTGATGGTTCAGTGCTTAAAATATGTCAACAAGCTGTTGGTGATGTCATTTTCCCCCAGGCATATTGTGTGCACTTAAAGTTCATCTAAGTTAAATATCATGCTTTGAAATCTCAGCTAAAGCTTTACTTTGGTCTCAAGTTATTGGGAACATGTAAGTCACTGTTGCTGTGGCATCTAAGTGTTAACGTGAAGTGGTCTATGCTGTAACTGTGACATCATAGGGCAAATACACCCCACATTCTTAAAATGCATTTAATATGAACCTGTGCCCAGGCTTTAGACAATTAAAGAGGAACTTTATCTCCTCCCTCCTTTTACAATTTTTAGGTTTTTGTTTTACCCGCTTATCTGTATGGCTGGGTTGTCCTCAAAAACTACACTCACCCATCCAGCACTGTCTGCTTTATGCTTCCACTCCATCTCAGCATCGCAAGTCCTGTGCCGCCATGTTCTTATGTGATGTCACTAGGAGGCCAGCTGTCTCTTTCAGGTTCTTTGAGCTGACCCCCCGGTGACGCATAGAGGCACTGAATGCCCCAAAGCCTCCTGAGATGTGTGATGTTGGTATCCCAGGAGGCTTTGGTTGAGGAGGGCACCTCACCCTCCCCGGGTGATGCCATTCTCACCTAGGCAAGAAAAAAGGAAGTGTAGGTGTTTTGCTTCGGTCTATCTAGTAAGGTTACTTTGCGGTATAAGCAAGGAAGCTCTGACCTCTGCAGTGTACAAATGTGCTTTTACTATACAAAATGCTTTACATACAAAACTATTATAGGATTCAAGACTGACAGATATACCTATAACAAGCAAAATGCTACCTACTTCCTAGCAAATAAGCAGGTCTGTAAATAGTAGAAATATGCTTAAATGTTACTTAAAGCGGAGTTCCACACAAAAATGGAACTTCCGCTTTTCGGAATCCTCCCCCTCTTAGGTGTCACATTTGGCACCCTTCAGGGGGGAGGGGGGAGGGGAGAGCAGATACCTGTATAATCAAGGTATTTGCTCCCACTTCTGGGCATAGATAGCCGCAGTATCTGCGAATATCTATGCCATATCCGGCGCCTTTTCCAGTAGGATTACACAGCGCGACTCGCGCATGCACAGTAGGGAACCAGGCTGTGAAGATGCAAGGCTTCACTTCCGGATTCCCTTACCGAAGATGGAGGTGCCTCCACCCAAGAGCCAAGGGACAGATCGGCTATGGGTGCCGACATTTAGTGCGCCCTGGACAGGTAAGTGTCCATATTTTAAAAGTCAGCAGCTGCAGTATTTGTAGCTGCTGACTTAAAAAAAAAAAAAATTGGCGGAACTCCGCTTTAACTCTGGTTACTATGTGTTCATGAACTCTGTAGACGAGGACCCAGGCTTTTAAGCAGTTGCTGGAGATCTTCCTTGGTGTTAAGGCATTATGGAGTCCTGTCAGCTTATGGTGACAACCTTTTATTGGGAAGTTTCAGGTTGTCAAGCTATTGTCGACTACAATTACAAAACAATAGACTGATCCAACATCCAACAGTGTACTGAAATTCAACAATGGAATCTAAGTTCCCATTGTTTTAGGACAGGCTGTGTACATACACTTGTGTTTATAAGTTTACAAACCCTGGCAGAATTTATGATTTCTTGTCTTTTCAGAGAATATGAATGATAACACAAAAACTTTTTTTCACTATTGGTTAGTGTTTGGCTGAAGCCATTTATTATCAATAAATTGTGTTTACTCTTTTTAAATCATAATCACAACCATAGGCATGCGCAGAGGGTGTGCCAGGTGTACCTGGGCACACCCTAATCACTGTGCGGTGCCGATTCTGCCTGGGCTTCCCCCGTTTTGGCCCCTCTGCCCTGCAGTGCTTCTGGCTTCCCTCCTCTCCCGAACAATTTTCCTGCTAGTTGTGGCTGAAATTTTAGTTGGTCTACCTGACCGTGGTTTGGTTTCAACAGAACTCCTCATTTTCCACTTCCTGATTAGAGTTTGAACACTGCTGATTGGCATTCTCAATTCCTTGGATATCTTTTTATATCCCTTTCCTGTTTTATATAGTTCAACTACCTTTTCCCACAGATCCTTTGACAATTCTTTTGCTTTCCCCATAACTCAGAGTCCAGAAAAGTCAGTGCAGCACTGGATGAAAGATGCAAGGGTCTGTCAGGAGTCTAGAAACTCATTGACCTTTTATACACACACACTAATTACAAGAAAACAGATCACAGGTGAGGATGGTTACCTTTAATAGCCATTCAAACCCCTTTGTGTCAACTTGTGTGCATGTTATCAGGCCAAAATCACCAGGGTATGTAAACTTCTGATCAGGGTCATTTCGGTAGTTTCTGTTGTGATTATGATTTAAAAAGAGTAAACACAGTTGATTGATAATAAATGGCTTCAAATAAACACTAACCATGAGTGAAAGAAAAGTATTTTTGTTTTTCATTCATATTCTCTGAAAAATATCCAAGAAATCAGGGTATGTAAACTTATGAGCACAACTAATTTATATCTATATATCTAGATATATATATATATCTAGATATATATATCTAGATATATATATATATCTAGATATATATATATATATATATATATATATATCTAGATATATATATATATAGATATATATAGATATATATATATATATATATATATATATATCTCGATATAGATATACCATATATACTTGAGTATAAGTCGAGTTTTTCAGCACATTTTTTTGTGCTGAAAGTGCCCCCTTCGACTTATACTCGAGTCAAGCATTTTTCTTGCAGCAAAAAATTTCATTTTCCGAACCGACTTTGGGGCCCCGTATCTCAGGGCCACTTGGTGCTAGGAACCCCAAATTTGGTGTGCAAACCCAGTGGACCTGGTACCATAACATATCCAAAGCTGGGGTTCCTAGCACCAAGTAGCCCCGAGATACGGGGCCCCAAAATAGGTTTCGGAAAATGTCATTCTCTGCTGCAGAAAAGTGCTTGACATTTTCTGAACCAATTTTTGGGGCCCTGTATCTCGGGGCCACTTGGTGCTAGAAACCCCAGCTTTGAATATTTTATGGTGCTAGTTCCACTGGGTTTGCACACCAAATTTGGGGTTCCTAGCACTAAGTGGCCCCGAGATACGGGGCCCCAAATTCGGTCAACTGTGTCCATGTGCAGCAAGGTCATTTCAGGACACTTTGGGTTCAGAGACCCCAAATTTTGGCTGCAGCTAGGGGGCATCTAGGAACACTTGACTACCGAGTTTGAAGTTCGGGGGACCTATGGCTGCAAATGGGCACAGTGAGGCATACAAATGGGAACAGTGAGGCTGCAAATGGGCATTGTTGATCCTCTTTTCCACTTACAGTAGCTGTGCATTTCTCACCCTCGTCTTATACTCGGGTCAATAAGTTTTTCCCATTTTTTGTGGTAAATTAAGGCCTCGACTTATACTCGGAACGACTTATACTGGAGTATATACGGTATATATATATCTATATATATATATCTATATCTATATATATATCTCTATCTCTATCTCTATCTCTATCTCTATCTCTATCTCTATCTCTATCTCTATCTCTATCTCTATCTCTATCTCTATCTCTATATCTATATATATATAGATATATATATATATATAGATATATATATATCTCAAATGCAACACAGTGGGACAGGGTTTAGCACAAAAGGTATTTAACTCACCCCCCAATCTTTTTTACTATACTAATATGTAACGGGAAGGGGAGGGGCAAAGAGCTTCTAGCACAACTATTACTTATATGAGCAGCACAGTGGCTTAGTGGTTAACACCTCTACTAGCACTAGAGTCATTGGCTTGAATCCTAACCACAACGCTACCTGCATAGTGAATGATGAATGATCTCTCTATGCTTGCCTGGGTTTCCTTCAGGTACCCTGGTTCCCTCCCATTAATACAATGATAAAAGAAAAAAACTAACAAACTGTATGCTATATGGAAAAAAAATGGTTTGCATATAAAAAAAAAAAAACACATGCTGGTAGGCTGACTGACTCCTTTGTAAATTGGCCCTGGTATGTGTATGTATGCACGTGAGGTTGGGACTAAGCTCCTCGAGGGCAGGGACTGAATTGAATATATAAAATGCCTGTTTAAAACCCATAACCAAGACTACATTGTATGCTCTGCTATTCCTTCATACATGTGCTGCCTTGAGATGCCCTGGTTAAAGTGGAAATTTACGCTCTCAATCAAAACTGACTATTTTTAATCCTTATGCTGCTAGCATTAGTAAATAGATAGGAAAGTATGTCATATGTATTTCTTTTAAACTGTTTAAGGCAAACAGGCCTAGGCAAATTGTGTTATACATCCCAGGAGTCTTCAGGAGGGGAGGAGTTTTTTTTTTTTTTTAGCTAAGCACACCCTCCTGCCTGCATGCCTGTGTTAAGGGTTGATGGATTCCAAAAAGTAAATTCTACATTAATCATCAGCCCTTACTCAAGATGGCCACAGCCAGAAATGTGTGGGGGTGTTTTTCAAAGTGATTTCTCAACAAAATAAAGCATGGAGACATGGATATTGAATATCAAACATTAATTAGTGGTGCTCAGATGCAGTGTAGTTTCACTTTAAATTAGGATATCCTCAAAGCTTCTGCTGCAAGTGTTTACCAAAAATGTATTAAAATGTTTAAGTTGTTACTGTAAGCATTTGTTGAAATAAGGTACAATATATTAACAAAAGTATTGGGACACCTGCCTTTACACGCACATGAACTTTAATGGCATCCCAGTCTTAGTCTGTAGGGTTCAATATTGAGTTGGCCCACCCTTTGCAGCTAACAGCTTCAACTCTTCTGAGAAGGCTGTCCACAAGGTTTAGGAGTGTGTCTATGGGAATGTTTGACCATTCTTCATTTGTGAGGTCAGGCACTGATGTTGGATGCTCGCCAACTAATGTTGGCCTGGCTCGCAGTCTCTGCTCTAATTCATCCCAAAGGTGTTCTATCGGGATGAGGTCAGGGCTCTGTGCAGGCCAGTCAAGTTCCTCCACCCCAAACTCGCTCTTCCACGTCTTTATGGAATTTGCTTTGGGCACAGGTACACAGTCATGTTGGTATGCTGACGCCTTAAGCGCTCCCTTTCCTGGAACTAAGGGGCCAAGCCCGACTCCTGAAAAACAACCCCACATCATAATCCCCCCTCCACTAAATGACTAGTACCAGTGCACAAAGCAATAGTTTTAAAACTAGAACACATTTCATTAATATGAAACATACAAAAGACTATAAAATATATGATAAAGAGGTGAAGCATCACAACATCCTAGGGCAGACAATGTAAATAATTATATCCCCCAACGAGTTTATTTCTATGATGTTATAAAAATGGAGAATACGGAAAAAAAAAAAAAGAGAAGAAACATATTCTGCATGTGTACCTAAAGTGTCACTAAACCTTGTTCTCTATCTCCACCTTCTGTCCATGTCCCCAATTCAGCTAAGGATTTTGCAGAGCAGTGTTGGCAGCTCTGCACATGCTCAGTTTTCAGCGAGTTTCTATGCTGAGCATTTCCTCCCTATCACATGTGAGCAGCCCATGTGACTATAGAGTCAAACATGTGGGCGTATGCACAGTGGTAAATGACAACCGACTTCCTCCCTCCTCCTCTATGCCCACTAACCAGCTAAACACAATGGGGCCGGGATATTACAGATTGTAGATTAACCCCTTAGAGCCAGCGCCTGTCGGCCCCCTAAGGGGTTTACAATGCCGGGAGGCCGGGAAGGGCTTAAGGTCATGTGACCACTGTGATGGGCTGTCATGTGATCAGAAAGCTCCCAATCTCAAGCAGCCGCTGGTAACTGTGCCAGAAGCGCACGGGGCACGCACTCTCTATTGGCGCCATTGCACACAAATATGCGAGCGCTCGGGACCAAGTGGTTAATGGAAACATCACCTCCCTCTTATTCTAAGACACAGGCTGGAGAGGCGTGACACAGACTGTGACTGTCAGAAATCCACCCACACCGTGTTATTTCCACAAAATGATAAAGGTTTGATTCCAAATATATATTTGTAATAAGTATATAAGTAATTTATTTTTACTCTGTATTCCAAAGGCTGTTTTTTTTTTTTGTTTTTTTTTGAACATGTGACCAGCAGCAGAGGACTAGAAGCTCCTCCTGCTTATGTTTCCCAGCAGACAGGCTGGGTGAGAGCTGGGTCGGTTAGGAAAAAGGTACTTAAATGTTTTTTTTTTTTGTTTTTTTTAAATTAAATTGTTTATTTTTTTTTAAATTCATTTTTTTTTAATTAAAATAATTACAGTGCCATTATCCACATACAGAAATAGAAGGGACAATGTAAATTAAACAGTATGTGTTTAGTATTACTCTAAGTATTCTAGAAAAGGGTACTGATGGGGGAAGTGTATTCTGTTAATATAAGGAGTTCTATTTAGTAAGTGTTTACACTTATGGCCGAAGACGACAAATTCCCAAACAGAGATCCGGTTATGCAACTACATCAAATTAGCTTCCAATCATGATGCCGACTTTAAACAAATCACAGAGGAGAAGGCAGGAAACTCCCATTGTGCCAGCTAGAAAATCATAAATTATGTCTTTGGAGCAGGATGTGTTTTAGCAAACAAGGAGATGGCTTTTCCCTTTCAAGTAATGTGGCATTTGAATGTGTTTTATAGAAGATGATGATATAACTCTGTTTGTCTTATTGCCGAAAACTGAATTGAACTACTTTTTTAAGGATAAACAAAAATGGCCTGTATGCTCGTGCCTATTCCCCCCTTTTGCACCCAGCGTGAAAGCAAAATGCAGAGCTTGTTAAGTGAAAAATATGTTGCGCTATAATTAACCTTTCAGTCAATGCTTAAATCCCGTGTTATTACTTAATAATAAATTCCTCATAGTGATGGTGAAAATAAAAATAGTAAAAAAATATTAAAAAAGAAGGGAAAAACAAATGTTGTGCGTGGTATAGCCAAAAATTAGCGATCATGTAACCTCACAATCATGAGCATATGCTACACCAGTGGAATAATCCACAGATTCCCACCTTCAAATACACAATATGTAAATAGACCTATAAGGCTACTCAGTATATAAAGTCCGATACAATGCCAACAATAGGTCCATTCAAAAACGTATTTTATAATGTTGTTTGATGTTTTAAAATATTGTTTGATGTTTTAAAGATGTTTTGATAGCCGCTCTTAAATGCAGGAAGATACATGTACTAAATCAAAGATAGGCATCATTGCGCAATGAACGGAATACTCAGGGTAAAAAATCTTCAGCAGATACACTCACATGAACCTGGATGGTTTGTGCATTGGGAAAAACAATCAGCCGCTTGGAGCGCGGTGAGTCCTTACACCGCTACTATCGAGCTGTTTACCAGCCTCAATATTGTACGTCACTGACTCCTCCTACGCGTTGCGTCACCTGACACGTGACTTTTTCAAGGATATGGGTGCCTGAACACTTTTAATGTTTGCAGCCTAAATTATTTGGTTTTCTTTCAGTCATATATTTACCAATATCCATTTCAGCGCTTTAGTATTTTTGCCTTTACAAAATGCAGAGCTTACAGTGGGGAAAATAATTATTTGATCCCCTGCAGATTTTGTAACTTTGCCCACTTTAAAAAAAAATGCAAATGATCAATTTTGCAGGATAATACCACCAAAAGAAAACCTGGTTTGTCCTAAAGATATTTTGTGTTATACTTTCTAATCTTAAATAATGACAGGTAGTGTTGAATAAATAGCAGAAATATAAATTATATAAATATATATAATAAAAATCATATAATATATAGAATAATATAATATATTATAACATAATATATAATGTATATAATATAAATAGCAGAAATATATATATAATATAAATAGCAGAAATATAAATTTTGCTTTAGTCCATAGGTGGTGAAAAAGGTGTGAAAGCTGTAGTTGGGTGTATTTTCACAAACCGGGTTATCGTTTTTCCTCAAGGCGAAATAATAAAAATGTATAGTTCAATGTATAGCACAAAATGTGGAAGGGTTAGAACTTCTGTCTGGTTCTAATCTGAATTTGGTGTTCCTCAGGGCTCAATCTTGGGTCCCTTACTTTTTAGCATCTACAGGTTTCCACTTGGATAACTGCTTAGATCACACGGGCTCAATTATCACTTCAATGCTGACGACACTCAGATATACAGCCACACTAAACCGGATTTTACTTCTGCTGCTTCACTGTGTTTGTGATATAACAACTTGGATGGCCCATATTTTCCTTCAATTAAACTGTGACAAGACTGAAGTCATGCTTAACCCCCCCATAGATTATGTAAGGCCAGTCCTCATAGCTTATTTATAGATGGCAATGTAGTTCAGCTTCAGTCTAAATTGAAAAGTTCTAGGGGTGATATTTGATGCTAGTTTAACCTTTGAGCAGCATGTACTAAATGTTGTCCGAACATCTTTTTTCCCACTTGAGAAACATTGCTTGGCTGCGTCCTATGCGATCATAGGCTGTAGCTGAAAAGCTGATCCATATGTTTGTGTTCTCCAGACTTGACTACTGCAATGCTCTACTCGCTGGTGTAACTAAATCCACTATGAACCAACTACAATACGTACAAAATTCTGAAGCCAGAATCCTGACTAGGTCTGGTACAAGTGACCATATTACCCCTATCCTGGAGTCCTTGCACTGGCTACCCACCAGGTTTGACTTTAAAGGGTTTTTTTTTTTTTTTTAAATAACAAACATGTTATACTTACCGACCTCTGTGCAAGAGTTTTGCACAGGGTGGCACCAGTCCTCCTCTTTTGGGGTTCCCTAGTGGCACTCCTAGCTCCTCCCCGCATCCAGGGCCGTCATTTTTGTGGGGCCCAAAGCAGCTGCCTCATTCTTGACAACTATCCCAGTTTAAATTACCTTGTCCCTTTCCCTGGTTTGAAGTCTGCTCTCCGATGACGTCACTGGAATCAGCCCAGGCACCTCGTCATCCTGACTTAGGAAGTCTGGATCCACCAGCTGCCTGGACTGATGGCAGTCTCAGCCTCTCAATGAGCCGCTCCCTGCCCCTCCACAGCTCAGCGCTCCAATGAGCGTGGAGGAGCAGAGAGGAGAGATGTTGACTGACAGGGAGACTCTCTCTGTTCGGGGAGGTGAGAGAACTGAGCCATCGGCGGTGTTCGGTGGCTCAGTTCTCAGTGAAGAGGCGGCGGAGGACAGATGCAGCATTGGTCTGATGCTGCATCCACCTAGGTAAGTATGAATAGGCAAAAAATAAAATAAAACCCATACTTCTCTTTTAGGGTGAAAAACTCTAAGGGGTTTACAACCCCTTTAAGATCCTCTTGCTCATCTATAAGGCTCTTCATGGCTTTGCGTCCCATTATCTGTCTGAACTTTTATCAACCTACTCTCCCCCCTCGTAACCTTCACTCCTCAAACAATGGTCTTCTGTGCCCCCCCTCCCCCCTGCTGACCTACACTCGATGGGAGACAGAGCCTTCTTCTCTGCTCCAAAATTCTGGAATTCACTTCCAAAGAACATCAGAGCGTCATCTTCTCTAAACTCATTCAAATCAAATCTAAAAACTTTTTTCTTTAGACAAGTTTTCAGATAATGGGAAAAAGAGGAACCCACCCACTTGGGTGAAAAGAGGTTTTCACAAAATTGTCTCTTTTTTCCTTTATTTTATTCTGAGTATTTCTTGTGGTTTCTTTGTAAAGTGCAATGAGAAGCTACAGTCTAACTTTAAAGGCGCTATATAAAAATAAAGTTTAATATTATATTTACTCTCAAGACCTTCTGCTCTCTAGCTCCCTCGTCACCTTCTCCCATGCTCGCCTCCATGACTTCTCCAAAGCCTCTCCAATCCTATGGAATGAGTTACCCCAATCTATCCGCTTATCTCCTACTTTATTAGCTTTTAGACGATCCCTGAAAACCCTTCTCTTCAGAAAAGCCTACCCTACCAACACCTAACAACTGTATCTTCATTTTCTCCATCAGCTCACCCCCCACAGTTATTACCGCTTGTTTCCACTTAACCCTCCTTCCTAGATTGTAAGCTCTAACGAGTAGGGCCCTCTGATCCCTCCTGTATTGATTTGTATTGTAAGTTTACTGTCTGCCCTCATGTTGTAAAGCGCTGCACAAACTGTTGGCGCTATATAAATCCTGTATAATAATAATAATATCTGCTGGGACCACTAAATGATAACACAAACGAGTTGGAGTTGAATTTCCCCCATAAGAGCACAACAATAAAACCAAGATAGAAGTTCTAATGAGATTCCTCATTTCTCTTACGATGACAATGCAGGAAATAAAGGGAAATCTTGAAAACTTGACAAAGGATCTAACTCCACCCTACTCAAAAAAAAACCATGTCCTCTGGTTATATAGGTTTATGTTAGTCCATTTGGATTCCGGTAATTATTTAAATTCTAATTAAAAGTGCGCAGCTAATGGGTAAAATAAAGTTAGATATGAGTGAAGGAATCTTGGAAGGAGCCTTGTGTTCATAATGTTTACCCAACACAGCCATGAGAAACTGGCGCAATCCCATTTAGCTAATTCAAAATAAATCTGAGAAATTCGTTTGGCACAGTTAAAAAAACAAAACTTTTTGGAAGGTCTTTTCGGGTCATGTTATTATTAATCTAGGTAATGTATAAGATTTGTCTCTTGACTGAGGAAAAAAAACTCTCCCATAACACATTAATAAATTATTATTGTTATTTTTATATTAAATTAAAACTCAAACCATCTTATTTAGGAAGATTAAATCTGAAGTTCATCAAATTTTGAAACGTTAAAATTCTTTTATAATGGGTTTAGAGGAGGGTCGCATGTTAAAGCAGAATATGTCTAATTTGTCAATTTGCTCCAAGCAGCACCAGCAACAGTTACAAAATAGAGCCAAAAAAGTGGAGCACAACTGGAAAATATTACAATTGTAGCCTGATTGGTTACAATGAGCAAAATGCCACCATTCTCCCACATTTCTCAGACAGGAAAATGGGAATTTTCTATTTAAAAAATATAAGTCCAAGGTTTTTCGCTGAATGTTTATGTAAACCTCGTCTTTTCCTATATAAAGACAGAACCCCCTAAGTTAGTACAACTAGTAGATTGGAACAGTTACAAATGATATAGGGTCTGGGATTAAAAGTACCATTTCTGTCTTTGCAGATGACACCAAGCTATGCATAACGTCCTTACAGGATGTCTCCAATTTACAAGCCGACCTCAATGCTCTGTCTAATTGGGCGATGAGGTTTAATGTTGATAAATGTTAAAGTTATGCACTTGGGGGCTAAGAATATGCATGTATCATACATACTAGGGGGAGTACAACTGGGGGGATCAATGGTGGAGAAGGATCTGGGGGTTTTGGTAGATCATAAGCTCAATAATCGCATGCAATGCTAAGCTGCGGTTTCCAAAGCGAGCAAAGTCCTTTCTTGTATTAGAGGTATGGACTCCAGAGTGAGAGAGAGAGAGATATAGTTTTGCCCCTGTACAAATCATTAGTAAGACCTCATCTGGAATATGCAGTTTAGTTTTGGGCACCAATTCTCAAAAAGGATATCAGGGAACTGGAGAAAGTGCAGAGAAGGGCAACCAAACTGATAAGAGGCATGGAGGAGCTCAGCTATGAGGAAAGATTAGAGGAACAGAATCTATTCTCTCTTTAGAAAGAGATTAAGGGGGGATATGATCAACATGTACAAATACATAATGGGGTCCATATAGTGAACTTGGTGTTGAGTTATTCACTTTCTGGTCATCACAGACAAGGGGCCACTCTTTACGCCTAGAGGAAAAGAGATTTCATCTCCAAATACGAAAAGTTTTCTTCACAGTAATGCCCCGTACACACGGTCGGACTTTGTTCGGACATTCTGACAACAAAATCCTAGGATTTTTTCCAACAGATGTTGGCTCAAACTTGTCTTGCATACACACGGTCACACAAAGTTGTCGGAAAATCCGATCGTTCTGAACGCGGTGACGTAAAACACATACGTCGGGACTATAAACGGGGCAGTGGCCAATAGCTTTCATCTCTTTATTTATTCTGAGCATGCATGGCACTTTGTCCGTCGGATTTGTGTACACACGATCAGAATTTCCGACAACGGATTTTGTTGTCAGAAAATTTTATAGCCTGCTCTCAAACTTTGTGTGTCGGAAAATCCGATGGAAAATGTGTGATGGAGCCCACACACGGTCGGAATTTCCGACAACAAGGTCCTATCACACATTTTCCGTCGGAAAATCCGACCGTGTGTACGGGGCATAAGAGCTGTGAAAATGTGGAATAGACTCCCTCCAGAGGTGGTTCTGGCCAGCTCAGTAGATTGCTTTAAGAAAGGCTCTTTCCTAAATGTACATACTATAATATAACTGGATACTAACATTTATAGGTAAAGTTGATCCAGGGAATATCCAATTGCCTCTCGAGGGATCAGGAAGGAATTTTTCCTCTGCTGTAGAAAACTGGATCATTCTTTACTGGGGTTTTTTGCCTTCCTCTGGATCAATTGTGGGTGAAGAATTGTGTATATGGGATTGTGTGATATTTTTTTATTTATTTATTTTTATGGTTGAACTAGATTGATCTGTGTCTTTTTTCAACCTATGTATACATATAAAACTGGTGTAGCCAAGAAAAAAGTGGAATACGATTTTTCATCATGTGTACTTTTTCTTCCTTCTGTTTTTCTCTGTCCTACTCCTACCATCAACTTTATCTAATGTATTCCATTTGGGTCAGGCAATATATTTGGCAGCCCAGCTGCGCTGGATTACGTACAGGTACCCGACTGTGAACTTCCAGGTAGGGGGTGTGCGAGCGCGTGCCTGCCCTTCACCCCGGCTGTGCTACTATTCACTACAACACAAGCCGATCAGCGGGTCCTGGTCAATGATTTGTCGATCGGCTGAACGAATGACAGAAGAGATACCTGTGCAGGTAAACAACACAGGGCTCTCTACTGAAAGCAGCGATGTGCCAAATTTTTTCTCCCTGAAAAGCAGTAAAAACCAGCACATTGCTTAGCAAAAACAGCACACAGTACACACAGTAAACATTGTTAGGCACACATTTAACCCCTTGATCGCCCTAGATTTTATTAGCACTGATCACTGTATTGGTGTCACTGGATCATTCTGAGGCTTCCCTCCAACCACTTTGCATATTATTTTATATATACTGTGATGCTGTACTTGCCAAATATGCTGCAGAAATCTCCCACCACTAAGTCTGGCTGCAACCATTTTAACTGTGGGCAGCTGAAGCTGCTGCCTGTTCACTTCCTGGATTTACACAGACACACAGAGGCACACCTCCGGCTCTGCAGCTTTCATTGGCCCTCTTATAACTCATCCCCCCTCCCTTCCTGGCAAACTGTCACGAGAGTGAGAGAGAGAGCTGTGCATGATGTCATAAGCCTAGGCTTATTACCAGACAAGAAACAGGAAGTGAGCTGTATGAGGTATTTACTGGCAGAATTTTTTTTTTTTACTATCCAAAGTTAAAACAACAAGGGCAGAAGATTTAATAGATGGAAAAATGAAAAAATGACTGTCCACTTTAAATAGCGTTTTCAGTTTGTGGTGCTCAGATATCACTGCTTTAATAATAAAAAAAAAAATCCCTCAGTACACCAACCTGTTATTTCAACACCCCTGCAGGTCTGTATTTACCTCCTCTGATGACTATGGCCTTCCGCACTGTTGGCCCAAGCACTACGGTCCCATAGCGGAATCCATACCACACTAGCAATTGCCTATTCAAGTCTATGGTGCTATTGTAATGGTAGCTTGGTACCACATTTCTTCTAAATGGGCTACAGCCATTGGAGAAGGAAAGTATGGACCTGTGGGGTTATGTATTGAGTGGACTAGGGAAGGGGGCTGGTGTTTTTTTTTTCTTGAAAATGGTGAATGTGTCCTTTAACCACTTCCGGACCGCCCACCGTTGTTATACGTCGGCTGTTTGAAAAGGGTTATCGTTGTTATGGCAGCTGCTAGCTGCCATAACCCCGGTATCCTCTTCTTCAGTGAGCGGTCTGGTTTAAGATAAAAGTGGTCTCTGCAGCGCATTCGCCGCAAGATCACTTTTATCAGCGGCGCCAGAGGGCAACCCTCCCGCCGCGATCCAGTGCTCTCTGCCGCTTACCGGAGCCGTCTGCAGCGGCAATCGGATCCTTCCTGTGGCCTGACATGGAGATGAGTGAGGGGAAGATGGCCCCCACCCGTCTCCATATCATTGCAGGGCGGAAGCGGCGTCAAAACGTCACTTCCACCCAGGGCCATTTTTTTTTTCATTTTTTTTAAAGACAATTTTTTTTTATTATTGCATTTTAGTGTAAATATGAGATGTGAGGTCTTTTTGACCCCAGATCTCATATTTAAGAGGTCCTGTCATGCTTTTTTTCTATTACAAGGGATGTTTACATTCCTTGTAATAGGAATAAAAGTGACACAATTTTTTTTTTTTTTTTCAAACAGTGTAAAAATAAAAAATAAAAGGTAAAATAAATAAGAATAAAAAAAGAAAAAATTTAAACACGCCCCGTCCCGACGAGCTCGCGTGCAGAAGCGAACGCATACGTGAGTAGTGTCCACATAAGAAAACGGTGTTTAAACCACACACGTGAGGCATCAGTGCGAGAGCAATAATTCTAGCCCTAGACCTCCTCTGTAACTTAAAACATGCAACCTGTAGAATTTTTTAAACATCGCCTATGGAGATTTTCAAGGGTAAAAGTCTGTCGCCATTCCACAAGGCTCAATTTTCAAGCGTGACGTGTTGGGTATCAATTTACTCAGCGTAACATTATCTTTCACAATATGAAAAAAAATTGGGCTAGACAGGGCTACTGTTGTCTTATTTTTCAATTTAAAAAAGTGTATTTTTTCCATTAAAAAAGTGTATTTTTTCCAAAAAAAAAGTGCGCTTGTAAGACCGCTGCGCAAATACGGTGTGACAGAAAGTATTGCAACGAGCGCCTTTTTATTCTCTAGGGCAGTAATGGCGAACCTTGGCACCCCAGATGTTTTGGAACTACATTTCCCATGATGCACAGCTACACTGCAGAGTGTATAAGCATCATGGGAAATGTAGTTCCAAAACATCTGGGGTGCCAAGGTTTGCCGTCACTGCTCTAGGGTGTTAGAAAAAAAAAAAAGTATAATGTTTGGGGGTTCCAAGTAATTTTCTAGCAAACAAAACTTTTTTTTAACTTGTAAACAACAAATCTCAGGAAGAGGCTCGGTCCTTAAGTGGTTAAGGTTTAAGAAGCTACACCAAGGAAAAATTCACAACGTTGACCTTACTTGCAGAAGTAATGAGTCCCTCTTCTGATATCCAGTTCTGGTCGTTGACTTCAGTCAACACTTAATATTAACTCGAATTAAAAGTATATTTACCGCATAACTGTCAACTCACACAGGTGTGCAAAGCTCCAGCAACTAAAAATAACTTTACGAGGAACAGTTGGGTTTACGAGTGTGTACAAAATACAAATATGAATTTGAGATTAAAATCAAATCGAGCATATAGCCTAACAACAGAACGATGTGTTGAAATTGGCACCTGACCACTGTTAATCAAACAATAAAGAAAGAAGGCCACTTATAGGTTTGTGACACAGGCAGAGGTCAGGCAGAGGTCAGGCAGAGGTCAGGCAGAGGTCAGGCAGAGTATATGATCGATCATCGCGTGTTACAATATTTCATTCATAAACTATAGTGCACACACGCCTTAGAGATGGCGAACGCTTCCATATAGGTAGGTTGATTGGATCCTGTCTAAATTGTCCCTAGTATGTATGAATGTGAGTTAGGGACCTTAGATTGTAAGCTCCTTGAGGGTAGGGACTGATGTGAATGTACAATGTATATGTAAAGCGCTGCAAAAATTGACGGCGCTATATAAGTACCTGAAATAAATAAATATTCGATGCCTCTATGGACAAATGTGATTCTTCCAAAATACTGCAAAAAAATGGTGCTTATGGGACCTTTAACCACCTCAATACTAGGCACTTTCGCCCCCTTCCTTCCCAGACCAATTTTCAGCTTTCAGCGCTCTCGCACTTTTAATGACAATTACTCGGTCATGCTACACTGTACCCAAATAAAATTTTTATCATTTTGTTCGCACAAATAGAGCTTTCTTTTGGTGGTATTTATTCACGACTCCATTTTTTTTTTTTTTGCGATATAAGCGCAAAAATAGTGGAAATTTGGAAAAAAAACAATATTTTCTTTTTTCTGTTTTAAAAGAAATCCAGTAAAATCGAATTTTGTCATAAATTTAAGCCAAAATGTATTCTGCTACATGTTTTTGATAAAAAAAATCCTGTTAAGTGTATAATAATTGGTTTGTGTGATCACGGACATATGTACGCAAATGATCATGTACAGATGTGTGCAGGTGATCACGTACATGTGTGTGCAGATTACCATTGGGACATGTGATTTTAGTGTGACATATGTGGGGGACAGCTTTTTTTATTATTTGGGGACATGTGTTTTGGGGACATGTGTGTTTTACATTATGTGGGGACATGTGTGTGTGTTTTACATTATGTGGGGACATGTGTGTGTTTTACATGTATGTATTTACATGTGTGTTGACACTAGGTTGGTGATCAGTGAGTAAAAAGCTGTAAAAAACAGCTCATACTCACTGATCATCAGCCGGCTGCAGCGATCCCCTCTCCTCTCCTCCTCAGCGACAACTTCCGTGTGAGGAGAGGAGAGCTGATCGCCTAGCAACCGGCTGTGTTTACATCACATGACGGCTGTGATTGGACACGGCCGTCATGTGATCAGGAGGGCCAATCACAGAGCCCTCCTGCCGATCCGAGATGCGCCGTGTCCGGGGGACACGAGCGCATCGGGATCGCGCCGCTGCGCGGGCACGCGCGCGCGCGATCCCGCTCCTTCTGAGGGACGTTCCTGAACGTCCACTCAGAAGGAGAGAGCGCCCACCCGGCCGTTTATGTACATTGGCCGGGTGGGAAGTAGTTAAAGGGTAACTCCACTTTCGTGGTGAAAAAAAATAGCAAATAAAGAAAAAATAATATAGCGTATACAACTGTGACACATTGTAGTCATATTGTAATTGAATGTCATTTAAAATGACCTTTCCGGTGTTCCTCTAGTTAGATGGGGACGAAATTTGGGAAATTAATTTCTCAAGATTGGTGTCAACTAGAGATCACCTTATTCAATATCAATTTCTACATCGCATTTATCTCACTCCGGCCAGATTGGCCAAGATCTTTTCCACCAGTCGCCCTGTTGTTGGTGGTGCACTTCAACCAGCGCAGACTTTCCACATATTTTTTGGGACTGTGCGGCTATCCGGATTTTCTGGCAGAGGGTCACTGAATGTGTAGAGGAGGTTCCTACATTTTGTGTACGTCCAACTGTTGAGGTGCGTCTTCTGGGACTTGTTGATGCCCTAGCTCCCAAGAGGGTGATACACACGCTTAACTTTATTGTTTTATTATGCTAGGAAGTTAATCATACTGTCCCGGAAAAAGTCCACCCCTCCATCTATTCTGGCATGGAAGGCACTTATTAACAAAGCCCTCCCCTTGTATAAAGCCATGTAGACTAGCAGGGGAATACCTACCAAGTATGACAAAGTATGGGTTGGTGGGATAAACAATTTATCTACAGTGTCCGATTAAACTAATGTGGCATAACTCTTAGGGAAGTGTATGTTGCACTTATATAGAGGTGTGCTTTGGGTGTATACAGTGCCTTGCAAAAGTATTCACCCCCCCCCCCCCCCCCCCTTGGCTTTTTACCTATTTTGTTACATTACAGCTTTTAGTTCAATGGGTTTTTTTTTAATCTGAATTATATATGATGGATCAGAACACAATACAGGGGGTCCCCTACTTACAAACATCCGACTTACAAACGACTCCTACTTACAAACGGAGGGAGACAACAGGAAGTGAGAGGAAATCTACCCCTAGGAAGGGAAATTCACTCCTGTAAGAGTTAATATGGGAAAAAGGTGTCTCCACTGATGCTTTATCACCTATCCTTATTTCCCTAATAACCCCAAATTTTCAAAATCCAATTGAGGTTAAATCTTCTGAACAGGGGCACAGACAGCAAAACAAATGTTACAGGGGTGATAACCCTTCCCTATGCTATCTACAAAGCTTAAAAATAGATATTTTTGGCTGGAGCTACACCTAAAAAATGTACCTGTTCCGACTTACAAACAGATTCAACTTAAGAACAAACCTAAAGTCCCTATCTTGTTTGTAACCCGGGGACCCCCTGTAGTCTAAGTTGGTGAAGTAAAATTAGAAAAATATATACATAAAACTATTTTTTAGAAATAAAAAACTGATAATTGGCATGTGCGTATGTATTCATCCCCTTTGTTATGAAGCCCATAAAAAGCTCTGGTGCAACTAATTACCTTCAGAAGTCACATAATTAGTGAAATGATGTCCACCTGTGTGCAATCTAAGTGTCACACGATCTGTCATTACATATACACACCTTTTTGAAAGGCCCCAGAGGCTGCAACACCTAAGCAAGAGGCACCACTAACCAAACACTGCCATGAAGACCAAGGAAATCTCCAAACAAGTAAGGGACAATGCTGTCTCTACTCCCAGTCAGTCCCCTCCCCCCACAGTTAGAAACACCTCCCAGGGAACACATTTAACCCCTTTATCGCCCCCCCCCCCCTAGTGTTAACCCCTTGTCAGTGTAATTTATACAGTAATCCGTGCATTTTTATAGCACTGATCGCTGTATAAATGTTAATGGTCCTAAAAATGTGTCAAAAGTGTCTGATCTGTCCGCCGCAATGTCGCAGTCCAGATAAAAATCGCTGATCACTGTCATTACTAGTAAAAAAATAATAATAATAAAAATGCCATAAATCTATTCGCTATAACTTTTGCGAAAACCAATCAATATACGCGTATTGCAACTTTTTTTTACCAAAAATATGTAGAAGAATACATATTGGCTTAAACTGATGAAGAAATTAGTTTTTTTTACAATTTTAGGGGATATTTATTATAGCAAAAAGTAAAAAAGTTTTTTTCAAAATTGTCGCTTTTTTTGTTTATAGCGCAAAAAATAAAAAACCACAGAGGTGATCAAATACCACCAAAAGAAAGGACATCAATTTTGTCTGGCTACAGTGTCGCATGACCGCCCAGTTGTCAGTTAAAGCGACGCAGTGTTGTATTGCAAAAAATGGCCTGGTCATTAAGGGGGGAAATCTTCCAGTCCTTAAGTGCTTAAGCGAAAATCGTTTGTTCTGTTCCCGTATGAGAAAAATAATGGCGCTTGTTCCTTCAGAAATTTTCATTCACAAGGTTGGAATCAGCTGTAGAAAGTTGTGTACAAACTATCCGAAAATCGTACGAAAGTTCTTTGGACGAAAATTCTCACCCAATTTTCTTATACTGTGTACGAGCCTTAAGCCTACAGTGTATGTTTTGAGATATGATTTTACGTTTTGCAATAAATGTAGCCATGGCCCCAACCCCTAGAGGCCTAATAGTGAGCTCCAGAGTCAGGGAGAGCTAACATCCATCTTCACAGTGTGGGTTACTAGGCATAGTGGGTGTGGTGTAGATAGAGTAAGTTGGGCGCCAGACACTTTGAGAATGCAAAAAGCGATTTATTGACTCTTAACAGAACTGGGAAGAGAGGGTTAGGGCCTGAACACCCTTAGGCAGATGCAAATTACTTGGCAGACTCTGAGACAAAAATAAGAATAGAAGAACAGCTATACAGTTCAAGAGCTTTTAGGCTGGATTGCAGTACTTTATCTGTAGACCGCTGGCTTCTATAGCAACTGATCTGGTAACTTCAATACAGATCACAACTCACATGATTCCATTGTAGATCCTCTCATTAAGCTCCCAGTCTCTTTCTAGACTCTTCATATTCCAGCCGCCACTGGATCCCTCGAGCTCCTTTACAACTATCCCACTGTGGCTTCCAAGTGTCACCCACACTGTCCCGCTGGGTCCCTGACTTGGCTCTTCAGCTAACCTGCTGAATCCTCTTCAAGCATCACCCACAATGTTCCGCTGGGTCCCAAGCTTGACTCTGCTAAAGCTTTCCCAACTTCTTCACCGTCCCCAGCTAGTGAAAAGGGCTGCTCTGGTACTATTTTCAGTCTCCACAGAACCTGGCCTCTGATAACAGGAGATAACATGTCCCTTGCTGGCGGCTGTGTCCCCTTTACCTCTGCCTCTGGTTCTCGCTTGCCTCTGGCGACAGGAGGGGTCGTCTCTGACGGCAACTGTTTTGCTTCACCCGTGGCAACTACTTGGTTCTCTAGCCGGCAGAACCCCCTGCAACTTGGTTGGGCCCCAAGCCTGAAGCCCCAACCCCGTGCTGCTTGCTTCCAACCTGGATAGGCCTCAGACCGTCTAGTAGCCAGGTACTCCCGGATAGGCCTCAGACTTCTGGCCTAGCAGCCGGGAGCTTTTCAACACACATCCACCCAGACAGCTGTCCAGGTGGCACAGAACCCTGATCACCTGACCCCTCATGAAAAAAATAGGCTCTCCCACCAGGTCAAAGGCAAAGAAACACCTGCCAATTGGCCGAGACAACCCATCCACTCCTAATCCGGATTTACTAAACCCTTGTCAATCTAATGCCACAGGTAACAATGCCACCTAGTGACAGAAGAGAGAGAGGTGCATCAAACCCAGATTTAGGAAAAAGTCAGTGGATCGCCCTAAACAATCAGCCAGGCTGGTTACCGCCGAGCAAACTTAATTTGTTAGTAACCCTGCCTAACACCAGGGTGCTACATAAAGATGTAATAAATTGTTTTTATATACAGTATCTCACAAAAGTGAGTACACCCCTCACATTTTTGTAAATATTTTATTATGTCTTTTCATGTGACAACACTGAAGAAATGACACTTTGCTACAATGTAAAGTAGTGAGTGTACAGCTTGTATAACAGTGTACATTTTCTGTCCCCTCAAAAAAACTCAACACACAGCCATAAATGTCTAAATCGCTGCCAACAAAAGTGCGTACCCCCCTAAGTGAAAATGTACAAATTGGGCCAGTGTGTCAATATTTTGTGCGGCCACCATTATTTTCCAGCACTGCCTTAATCCTCTTGGGCATAAAGTTCACCAGAGCTTCACAGGTTGCCACTGGAGTCCTTTTCCACTCCTCAATGACGACATCAAGGAACTGGTGGATATTAGAGACCTTGCGCTCCTCCACCTTCCATTTGAGGATGCCCCACAGATGCTCAATAGGGTTTAGGTCTGGAGACATGCTTGGCCAGTCTATCACCTTTACCCTCAGCTTCTTTAGCAAGGCAGTGGTCGTCTTGGAGGTGTGTTTGGGGTTTTTTTTTGGGGGGGGGGGCAAACAACCACTCCCCCCCCTGGCTGGTCGGTGGCACTTATCCGTTTGCGGGCAGGCTCCTACGGGCGGCGGGTAGCGGCTGGGTTGCGGACTCCTATAGGTGGCTTGCAGGTTGCGGGGTCCTACAGGCGGGTTGCGGGCAGGTTGTGGGCTACAGGCGGCGGACAGCGGCTCCTGTGTCTTCTCTGCATCACGGCGGCTACCGCAATGCGGCTCCTCCCTTCTCCTTCTAGGCATCCAATAAGATAACCTATCCTTTTAGCCAATCAGGTGACAGGTCTCCAGACCTGCTTCCTGATTGGCCCGGAGGAGGCTCAGTGTGGCAATAGCAAATATTAATTCGCTATTGTCACACAACTGGGTGGGCTCGGGGCGCAGTGCTCTGCACCCCAAGCCCACCATTTTTTTTTTAAGCCTATTAAAGCCTCTGGCTCTAATCACGCGCTTCAAAAAAAACAAAACCTCCTGCCATTGGAATCCATGCGTCCGGTGTCCTGTATGTAGATCAGGGGGCTGGACGCATGGATGGGGGGGGCAATGCCCATGAGCCCCAATAAACGGGACGCCACTGGGTGTGAATGGAGCCTTAAACCGATAACACATATTACAGTCTCATTGTGCAATCAAATTCAGATAAATTAAACAGCTACGCAATGTGATTTCTTACTCAACCAATTCATTTATAGACAAGTGTACTTTTGAACTATATAGTTGTTGGTAAACTTATAGCAGATTGTAATAAGTGAGCTCACACACTCTTCTATATCAGTAAAATTTTATCTAAAATATGAGTATTGTACAATCATATCATAACATGTGTGGTCATCTTGGCTCTCTCCACAATTAAAAATCTCCGACTTTGAACATCCTAATCTAAATTCAATGTAATCTAGCACCACTATTACAAATTATCGATTCACATAACGGACCCCGATCTGCGAGTTAACACTATCTTTGAACCATTATTACATTTCTGCATAGGCAGCGAACACTGCAGCACCATTGTAAAGTGAAAAACGTTCCTTGTCGGTATTTCAGACTGAGATGTTAGATAAAGTCTACGCAGATAAGTCACAGACAAGGGCCCGGCCAAGCCAAGCAGCTAAAATAAAAATGTTTGGCTTCCTCCAACACAACTCTATCAGAGTCACGTTTAAAAGCTTTTTACTTGTGCGCCACATTTATTTCCAGGAAAGACAGATGTGACGGCTACAGCAAATCACACTCTATTCATTAATTTGCTAAATGCCGCTGTGAACAAAATGCATAAAAAGCAATTTGGAGCGGCTTTTGGTGGAATCAACGATTCGTTTCAACGAATTAGGGAAAAGCAGAAAAAAAAAAAAAAAGAGATTTATCACTGAGATTTCGACTGGATTGCAGTAACAATTTTAGTGACTAATAAATTGTCTCCCTATTGAAGTCAATGGGATTGCAAAAGCATCTGAAGCAGGTTGTTGCAGCTTAGGAGGAAATTAAAGTGATTGAAAAGTCTTGTTTAAAAAAAAAAAAAAAAAAAAAAGTTAAAAACTTGCCTCCTCTGTGCAGTTGGTATCACATAGAGCAGCCTGGATCCTCCTCTCCTCTGGTCCCCCTTTGCTGCTCCTGGCCCCTCCCTCCTATCGAGTGTCCCCACAGTCAGCAGCTTCCTATGGGGGCACCCGAGCCGCTTCACAGCTCACCGTGTTCATTCAGAGACGAAGCTCCGACCGGGCTCCACCCCTTCTCTCCCCTGATTGGCTGACTGACTGATTGACAGCTGCGGGAGCAAATGGCGCCACTGCTGTGTCTCAGCCAATCAAGAGGAGTGTCCCTGACGGCGTAGACATTCGTGGACATCACTGGAGAGAGATGGGGCTCAGGTAAATAATTAGGGGGTGCTGGAGTGGCTGCTACACACAGAAAGTTTTTATCTTAATACATAGAATGCATTAAGATAAAAAAAAACCTGCGTTTACAACTCCTTTAAAGCCATATTAAACCCCAAACCAAAAATTTTATATATTGCCGCTTACCAGACCTTTTTTTAGGCTTTTTTTCCTCTCTGTTTTCACCTGGTGAGCTGTCCAGTAACACACCTCCTGTATTAGAGTGCCCCCACACTGGATGAAGGATAAGGGTTTTACATAAATCAAAGCTTATCAATGTAAGCACACCTGCCAGTTTTGAAAGGGTAGTCCCATCCCTGTAAACTGATACATCGAGAAATGAGTTTACTCTTGTGAAACAGATTTACTGGCTGGAGCATCAGATAAAAATAAAAAAAAGCCTAAAAAAGAAAAACCAATGCAGCCATCACATCAATGAATTGGTGAGCTGAAATATAATAAATGTTTCAATAGTTAAGAGATATCCCCCCCAGCAGGGACACAAAAAACAACAAAACCAAACAGAGGTTCTAACCCTTGCACCTTCAGTTCAAAACAAGAAAAAAAAACTCAAACAAATTTGAAAACAGACCTCAAAGTCCACACTTTGCATGGTTAACCTAAAATGAATAAATGAGCCCACAGCAGAAAACAGACACAACTTTTGTAAAATTATCTACTTTTATAAGGCTTCTGATATATATGTAGCACCTTTCAAGAAGTAGAGTGGGCTGCTAGGTAAATTTAGTGCAGGGGTTGATTAATTAGGGCTGCTGCTCTGTTACGTTCCCCCCCATCTTCTAGAGGATTCTAAATTCATAGCGGGAGGAAGAGCGGAGCATGCAGCCTGCATATTGATGAGACTTCAGCCAATTCCTGGAGAGGTGTGTCCAGTTGGTGGTGAGAGCCCATAAATAGTCTGGGGCCTGAGCAGCAGGAGCAGAGTTCCTAGGTCCAGTCCTGCTTGAGGAGACCCCTGTGTAGGGGCTCTGTTCCTGGGGCAGCTTTCTAGAAGGATCCATTAAGAAGATACTGAGGTCCCAGCTAGGCTTAGCTGGGGGCCTATTTGCATGCTTGAGACCGGGGATCAAGTTGGGTTTGGAGAAGCTCACTGGAGAGAGCCAGGAGGAAGTTGGTGGGAAAGAGTCGAGCTGTCCTATGGTGGTGTGAGTCTACATCTCCCTCACTAGGAAGAGCTTGGTCGATATCAGCAAGAGGCAAACAATGATCACCTTAGTAAGCAACCCCAGTGCTGAGGAGTTAGGCCGGCCGTCCAAAACTCAGCCGGTTCAGCAGGAACCGTTAATGGGCTGGCTCAATGTACCAAGTTGATCGATTGTCTTGGGTACAACCAGCCTGTCAGATCTCTTGCGATTATCGCTAGTGGCTGATATAGCCAACAGCAATTATTACTTTCTTCTCCCAGTGGGGATGGTTTCCCCCCACCGGGAGAAGACAATGGCCTGGCAGGAGTGAATTCCCACATCAACACTGTCTGTGTTGATGGGGGAATCAAGCAAATTTTTGTTTCTGCAACCCATGGTTGCAGGAAAGAAATTCGCTCCATGTATGGCCGGCCTTCGTGACTGTGTGTAGCTTTAAGACTCTGGAAGCAGTACTGGTCACCATTAGCATAGAGATCCTGTGGGACTTTCCTTTTTGTACTATGCAGCCAAAAAGTTGAGCCCTCAAGTTATTCGGTTTTGCAGTTTATTGAGGTATCCCATTGCTCCCTTTCCCTACCCCAGTTCATCAGTCCCCCCAAAAAACCTAAAAGAAAACCCCTAGATTGTTCTTTGGAACCAGTGGAAGAGTGAGAAAAAATGCTGTGTGCCTGGCTGCGTGTGCTCTAATGCCCCGTACACACGGTCGGACTTTGTCCGAACATTCCGACAACAAAATCCTAGGATTTTTTCCGACGGATGTTGGCTCAAACTTGTTTTGTCTACACACGGTCACACAAAGTTGTCGGAAAATCCGATCATTCTGAACACGGTGACGTAAAACACGTACGTCGGGACTATAAACGGGGGAGTGGCCAATAGCTTTCATCTCTTTATTTATTCCGAGCATGCGTGGCACTTTGTCCGTCGGATTTGTGTACACACGATCGGAATTTCCGACAACGGATTTTGTTGTCGGAAAATTTTATATCCTGCTCTCAAACTTTGTGTGTCGGAAAATCCGATGGAAAATGTCCGATGGAGCCTACACACGGTCGGAATTTCCGACAACACTCTCCGATCGGACATTTTCCATCGGAAAATCCGACCGTGTGTACGGGGCATAAGTGTGGAAATAGGACTGCATTTACCAGCGGCTCCTACGAGGGGGCGCACCATATATATTTACAGAAAACAATAAAAAGAAATATATGACTCTTATGCAGCTAACTGTATAGCAAATACATTTTATTACAGAATGTTTAAAGACACACACAGCAATGAAAACACACCCCATTAAGCGTTATCAACTCTGATTTTAGTTTCCGGTCTCTTAAAATAAGCAGAAACTGGGTGTAACTGTTTGGTAATGTTCTGGTGTACTTTAACACCAATGTTATAGAACTCTAAAAAAAAAAAAAAAAGAAGTTTGCAGTATAATTAGCTCTGTTTATGTTAAAATAAAGTACAGATGAGCCAGGGAGGACCTCGCGGTTTCCTCTTCTAAGGAAACATGTGCTCATTTTTATTTATTTTTTTTCATTGCAGGCCCATCTGCACTCACGAAGGTAAATGGTAAAGAAGAACAAGCCCGTCTGTCTACAGAGAGCCTCTTCCTGTATATGGTTGGAGAGTGTTGTGCGGGAAGGGCACAGACTTGAAAGCCTCTCCATCTGCTGCCCATTTACTTTGGAGACGACTGAAACAAACTCAGGAAGTGCCAACGAGAAAGCGACGCAAGGGAAAGAGCTGAAGAGATTGCCTTGATCTCTGCAGGGTCACTTGAGGGCCACTGTGTGCCAGTCATCTCACAAACTTGGATTCGGAGAAAAATACTGACAAACACAGCTGGTGATGGCTTCAGGTGCCACTGAAATCTCAACACTTGGGAAAGATAAACAACGTAAAGTGCCTAAGCCAGAAGTGCGGAACAAACACAAGGTTGATTATGTACCGTAAGCTCTGATGAAACCTGATGGGTTACCATAACAGTTAAGGTGTACAAACCTTTCATTACAAGTGGCTGGAAAATAATACATTGTACCAGGTGTTTTTAAAATAAAACCTGCAGTCAGGCTTTGGATAGTCAAGTGTTTACATTCTTGACAAGCAGTAAATGAGCATCAAAAACAAGCCCTCACTGACATCTGTAGCTGCAGGCACTGCGGAGTAACTCACCACTAAAGTCTTTTTCTATAGGCAGCTTAGCTCACTACGCTTCCTCAATACAGGAACAGCTCAGTATCTAATTTCAGTATCTGGCAAGATGAATAAACTCCCATGCATGTGCAGGAGTTAAGTCATCTCCATCTGGTTAATCAAAATGGGAGGATTTGAGTTTGGAAGAAGGCCAGCCGTAGATGTAAGTGGCTGGCAACGAGCTCCTGGACACCATACTTCTGCAGTGGAAGCGAGTATAGTTCTGCTTTAAAGTGGTTATGAGGTCTAATTGTCTTTTTTTTTTTTTTAACCTTAATACATTCTCTGCATTAAGGAAACAATGTCCCACTACCTGTTCCTTAATGGGTGGAGCAGAGCCACGCTGTGTGTGTCTATGGACGCACACAGCTCTAGAATTGGGAGCAGGCCTACATGTGTGCCACTATAGCAAGCAGTTTGCTATGGTGGCACATGCAGAAGAGGTGAAGGGAAGAGCACCGGCAGGGGGACTCCAGAAAAGAAGGAAAGGGGACGCTCTGTGCAATACCACTGCCCAGAGTGGGCAAGTATAACCCCCCCCCCCCCTTTTTTTTTTTTAGGACAAAAGAACAAGCCTTTACAATCACTTTAAAAAGGAACTTACTCCCCCCTTTACATTCCCCCTCCCTTACCTGTACAGCTGTTTGTCCTCAAAAAACACTCACATGCAAAGTGAATCAGGCCAGGTGTCTCTACTGGGTTCTTGCACTGGGCACCCTGAAGACACACTGCTGCACATGGGTAGTGTGCCAGAGATTGCCCAGCGCATGCGCGGTGTCATGCACATTGTTCCAAAGCTTCCTGAAAAGCTGTGAATGAGGTGAGAATAGGTGAAAAACCAAGAAGTGGGAGGCTGGCACTTGCTAATAAAAAATTTATGGGGGGGGGGGTAAGAAGCAAAAGTATGTAAAGTACTGGAAGAGGATGAAGGTCTGCTTTAATCATTGGAAGAATGTTGAGTCACTGCGGGGAGAAGGTAACAGGGGGAGCTAAGCTGCTCAGCTGGGAGTGGGAAGGAATAGGTATGAGAAGTCTTCAGGGTTTTTGATGAACTGCTCCAAAAGGACTGCAGCTACATAGGTCAGTTGGGGGGTTGCCTTGAAGCTTGTTTCTTGTGCGTTAAAGCGTATGCCAGGGCAACATTAAAAAAATGCAATACATGTTCATTTCCCCATGTTTTATCCCTTTAAGACTCTGCAGGTACATAGTTACATAGTTACATAGTTGGTGAGGCTGAAAAAAGACACAAGTCCATCAAGTCCAACCTATGTGTGTGATTATGTGTCAGTATTACATTGTATATCCCTGAATGTTGCGGTTGTTCAGGTGCTTATCTAATAGTTTTTTGAAACTATCGATGTCCCCCGATGAGACCACCGCCTGTGGAAGGGAATTCCACATCCTGGCCGCTCTTACAGTAAAGAACCCTTTACGTAGTTTAAGGTTAAACCTCTTTTCTTCTAATTTTAATGAGTGGCCACGTGTCTTGTTAAACTCCCTTCCGCGAAAAAGTTTTATCCCTATTGTGGGGTCACCAGTACGGTATTTGTATATTAAAGTCATATCCCCCCCTCGAGCGTCTCTTCTCCAGAGAGAATAAGTTCAGTGCTCGCAACCTTTCCTCATAACTAATATCCTCCAGACCCTTTATTAGCTTTGTTGCCCTTCTTTGTACTCGCTCCATTTCCAGTACATCCTTCCTGAGGACTGGTGCCCAGAACTGGACAGCATACTCCAGGTGAGGCCAGACCAGAGTCTTGTAGAGCTGGAGAATTATTGTTTTATCTCTGGAGTTGATCCCCCTTTTAATGCATGCCAATATTCTGTTTGCTTTGTTAGCAGCAGCTTGGCATTGCATGCCAAATGGTCCTTTTCCATCCTAGATTCCCCCATAAAAATACTTGTTGATGTGCCCCCACTCCACCATCACTGTGCACTTCACTCCTAATTTCTTGTGGTGAGCCGACAACACATTTTTGTGAACTGAATCAGGTTAACCCTGCCCAGTTATTTTTGCTGAACTACTGAATCCTTCCCAATGTTCTCAGAGCCAACGCATAGAGACTAGTTGTTCTGTAGATCAAGATAAGAATTGGTAGGGTTAACCCCTCGAGCCAGCACAGGACAGCTCGGGAATTCTGACAGTATCAACATGTATTTTTTGCACTCAAACAAATGTAATATAACATTTTCAATGGTGCACAGTATATAGCAGACCAAAAGGAAGCAAATAGAAGATTATTTGGATTTTCATACACTTTAAGAACCTGCAAAAGCAAATTCCAGAACCACTTGCACTTGAGAAAAACAACTGAAGATCAGCTCAGTGTGTTTGAGGCTACAACATTTTCTAAAACCGCCCTTTTCCTTTTCACAGGAAGAGTTAGCCTGACTTTCTGTTAAGTGTCTGTTGTGATACTGAAGGTCAAACTCTCAGTCTAATGCCGCGTACACACGGTCCTACTTTTCGTCTACAAAAGTCCAACGGACGCTGATGGACTAAAGCTGGCTGGTAATCCGATCGTGTGTGGGCTTCTCCGGACTTTCAACTGACTTTTTTAGCCTCAAATCCGACGTACTTTAGATTTGAAACATGTTTTAAAACTTTACTTCGTAACTACGACGGACCCCGAAATCCGCTCGTCTGTGTGCTAGTCCGACGGACAAAAAGCCACGCTAGGGCACCTATTGGCTACTGGCTATGAACTTCCTTATTTTAGTCCGGTGTACGTCATCACGTACGAATCCGTTAGACTTTTGTGTGGTCGTGTGTAGGCAAGTCCGTTCGTTAGAAAGTAGGCCGCAAGTCCGCCGCAAGTCCACCGAAAGTCTGCCGGAAGTCTGTCGGACAGGCTGTCCGACTTTTGTAGACGAAAAGTACGACCGTGTGTACGCGGCATAAGACTTGCCACCCTCTCGAGTGCTCTTCTCCCACCTCCCTTACAAAAGCACTTAGCCTTGTTTGGCCAATAATAAACAGTTGTTGGAAGTGTAAAGCCTTAAGCACATAAAAATATATTTCTCGCTCTGCCTTATGAACAAGACAAAAGCAATAGCTCCCCCAACCCACGCCAAACCGCATGGATGGGATGGAGGAATCTCATGCTGTCAGCTTGTTAACAGGTGCAGTTATCTTGCCTGCCACTAGGTGGCTCTGGTCCCACTATAGTAGAGTAAAAGTTGTAATTGGATGCAAGGTCCCCTTTTAGAGGAGTCGTTTCTTTATGATGTCATTGGCGTAGTTGATGCCCATATACTGTAAATGCCAGATGTGGGAGGGGCCTTGGGTAGCCGTACAAAACACCCCAGAGTTGCAAACAATCTAAAGCATCATTTGCAGGGTCGAAGTCCCAATCAAAGTGGTACAGAACACAGTAGGAACCGCTGTAGTCGCCCTGTATCCCCAGACCTTCTGCAGGTCCTGCAGTGGGGTGCATAAAACCTTGGAGGTCAGGCAAGAGTCCTCTGATATCAGTAATGTTGAAGCCTGGGAATTAGTGTGCCATCTGGGAGTGTGACTGGCTGGGCAAAGCTATGGAAAGGACACTGGGAAGAGACTGGTATACCAATAAGAGCACCATGATCCTACTTGGTGATGGAAGATAAATGCCGCCGACTTAGTATACATAGGTAAGTGGTCCCAAATCTGTGGTGCTCCCAAGGACAAGAGGTGCAAAGAGAAGATGGCCTAAAATATATGGGCTTATGCTCTGCGCAAAAATGACAACTACAGAATGTCTATTCCCATGTATGGAATTCTGCGCCAAAGAATCCTGCTGGTAAAATCAAATGTGAGGTCAGATATCACAGAAATCTTTCTAAAGTTACAGTAAAGTGCGGAAAATGCATTTTGTGTGTGAACATTTCTTAATCCTTAAATATTAAGGTTTACGGCCGGGCATGTTATAAGTGGGCCCTTTGGCCAGAAATATGACAAAATATGGATTAGGGTACCATCAACAACAGGTGGCTAGTTTTCCAATCCAAGAAGAAGCAGGGCAAGCATTTACACAATCTGACACCAACATCTGCCCAATCATAGGCCCCCTTACAGGCTACTGTATTCTGACAGTTGGCACCTGTGTTTGCCAGAATACCCAAACAGTGAAGCCGATAGGCTGCCGCCACTGTTCAGCCCACATTTTTCTGCCCAGCAAATTTGATGTTGGTCGAGCCAGGTGATGTCAGTAGGCCAACACATAGATCGAAATTCAGGCAATGTATGGCCAGCTTTACTTCTATAATGTCTCTATTTAGAGACCATACTGCCTTATAGCCCCATACACACCAGCTGTGCTAGAATGCAGACGCTGGCGTGCATTAGGATAAAAGCGGAGGCGATGCACTGATTCCAGGGCATTGCAGTGTTTACTTATTTTTTATGCAAACTTTATTGAAATGCATGTACTTTTTTCAGAGCACACTACCACAATGCAGTGGGGTGAACTGGCCTGATAGAAAACAAGGCATTTTGACTTGTCTTGTGGTAGGACTGTGCTGGGCAAGGCTACCCAATGCAGTCCCACTGCACCTGGTGTAAGTAAAAGTTAGAAACAACTTAATAAAACCTATTATAAAGTCTTCTTTTTAACCCTTTGCCATTAAGCATATAATATCGAAAACCTAGAATATACTTACTAGGACGGTATTCCTATAAAACAGGGGTCTCCAAACTTTTGAAATAAAGGGCCAGTTTACTGGCGTTCAAACCGGGGGGAGCGGAATGTGACCAGTGGGAATAGAAAATGCTCTGGCATCAGTGGGAGTAATCCATGCCATAGGTTTAGTGGTCAATGAGAGTAAAAAAATTACGTCATTGGGGTCAGTAGGAGGAATAGTGCCCCATCATTGGTGTCAGTGGGAAAAGGAGTTCCCCATTGTTGTTGTCAGTGGGAAGAATAGTGCCCCGTCATTGGTGTCAGTGGAAAAAATTTTTCCTATTGTTGGTGTCAGTGGGAAGAATAGTGCCCTGTCTTTGGTATTCATGGAAGGAATAATGCCTTTTATCAGTGGAAGGAAAAGTGCCCCAAGGGCCAGATAAAGGCAAGCAAAGGGCCACATCTAGCCCGCGGGCCGGAGTTAGGAGACCCCATGCTATAAAGAAATGAAGCATACAGTTGCATTCCCAATACCTGTATATAACACCATGTTGATGTAGAAACATGAGAGCGGAGGTTACTTCGGCAGCGTAAAACCGTGATCGTGGCTCATCAAATTTACGTGATCGCTGTATTTGGAACATCAAGTCTCCTCCATTTACGTACTCCATGACAAAAAATAGACGGTCCTAAAACAAAGAGAGAATTCAGATGTAAGTTTAAAAATACAGTGTTTGTGGAATCATAGATTCAAGGCTATTTATTAATGGTAACCACATGTGCCTTGAATATGTACAGTACATTCTAAGAAGCTGAATGCCGAATACCTATGCATGCTGGTTTAGGTCAAAGGTGTAGTTTAGATAAAAGAGAATTTTAAGAGGATCATACAAAACAGGAGCTGTACTGTAATTGGTCAGTGATATCCTATACAGGACACGAAAGCTAGCCATGACTGGCCTGGAGCTAGGTACTTCCAAAAGCCAGCAATGGTGGCTCTTAGAGCTTTGTACTGACAGGTTCCTTTTAAAGCATGAATTTATGAACACTAGAATACGTTCAAAGTGTTCTATGTTTCACTTTTTTCACTCTAGTTTCTATAAAATAATCTCAGTATTTTTCTTCTAAGGCAAACTATCATAACAGAAGGCAAAGCACACAGATCTGTATAGAAGACATGAAAAGCTGCTAGTTTCTCACTTCACCATGCTGTCTGGCTCCTGATTGGTCTACCGGAGCATAAAAACCCGGACTTAAGTATGTGGTGCACATGAACAACCATCCGCCCTCCATTGTAGGACTTGGTGTCCAAGACCCTATTTTGATTTTATGTGGAGATAGTCTTTATTTTGGACTTTTGGTGCTTTCATCTTCACAAAGAGCTGAGACCAGAAACTGGAGGCTGATGTTTACCATGATGGCTTTAATTTTTATTTTGCGTAATGTAACAAAAACCTTTTTAAAAAAAATGTGCCCATAAAATGAAAAATGCATAAATTATAGATGGAGGGTGGTGTGTCACCTGTGAGGTGACTTCATTTCTGAAGGAACCTTGCCAATTTTGTGGATGACTTCAACTTGGCACGTCTTAGTGCCAAACCGATAAGACAGCCCCAAGTTCCTGGTCTGTTGGCCACGCGATGTGTCATGTCAGCGACCTCCCAATTCTCCAGCCCTGATGCATCCAGAACTCTTAAGGAAGGGAGGGAAAGGAGAATGCAGAAAAGTAAGCTCTGTCCAAACTTATAAAATGTAGCAACTCTGAAACACAAATTGAGATGCCCACAGATTTCAGAGTTCAGCCATATGGAGCACAAACATATCTTGGGTCAAGCTAGCCAACTATCAGTAGAATTCCGTTTGAACCTTTGTAAGAGAATTCGGCGAAATCATTTGATGGTACCATCATAAACTCAATACCTTTCATATATTTAATTGGAACGCCATGCCAAATTCTAACCAAATTCCGAAATTTTCTAACCAGTATTGAGCTTTTAAATATTTTATAACATACACAGGAGTTTAAAGGAACTAATAAATGTTCATAATAACGAAAGCTCTACTTCTAAATTAAAGTTTTCCAAGCATGTGCATTATTACAATAGTTATTTTTCTTGGTTGGGAACCACATTCAGTGCTAGAATTTTGTACATTCCGATCAAGAACAAAAATGTCTATTCCTCTTCACTCCGCTCTCCCCATGCCTTTCCCTCCCCATAACAGAGACTAAGGCTCCCCACTGGGGCCTAGAGCTATACCAGACAAAATGCACATTACTATAACTTAATATAGTGTTAGGGAATTATCCCTTGAAGTCCATCCCTGACTTTGAGTCTGATATATGTTTGTTACCCGAGACATAGAGTGACTCGAATATACTTCTCAGAGAACCGGTAAGATGGAAAGACAAGTGTCGGCTGTAAGTGCCCCCACCCACTCACAGTTTGCTCCCAATAGGGGTGTTTGGGTGCCATGGAGTATGCCCGGTTTCTCTACAAGTCAACAGAATCCCTCATGTGCATCACCTTATTCCTCTTTGGGTTGGACCCTAATGGTTCTTCAATTATACGCATTGTTATGTTTAGATGGATACCGCTAATGGTGTCATTATCTTGTTTGTACTTAGAATTTGTCATTTCTGTACGCATGTAATTGGTTCTCCGTTTTTCTTCCTGTGAACTGGAAAACTTTAATAAAAACATTGAAACAAAAAAAAATGTCCATCCCTTTGATTTTTTTTTTTGGCTCACTATGGTCAAAAATAATTTTCAATTTGTCCCCATTTAACACTTAGAAAGCAAACAAATGTTCTGAAAATGAAAGCTTTCGAACAAAAGTCTACTGGTGTATGGCTAGGTTAAAAAGTTCACCTTTTCACGAAAAATGAAAAGGTGTATTAACACCAAATATCCTGGCCACCCCTCTAGACCTTGCTGCACATAGCGGCTGTGATGCCCCATGCTGCTGCTTCCATACACCGCAATACATAGCCCCAGAATGACTATCCATCATAATGCTTGCAGTGGCAAGTGATCATTGGTCAGTGCAACCATGCGACTTTGCTGACCAATGGGAAGCACATCTGAGGTTTCTTTTTCTGGGAAGGTGTCCCAGAAGTAAGACGTTTTTCCCAATTGGTCAACGCAGCCACGTGGCTGCACTGATCAGTGAGCACTTGGCATTGTAAGCATTATGATGGATAGTCATCCTGGGGCTATGTATTGCAGTGTACAAAGTATAGACCGATAGACCAGCAGCACGGGGCATCACGGGCCACTATATAATAAGCGGGGTCTGGGAGGGGTGGCCAGGATATTTTTTAGTTCGTTCACTTTTTCATTTTAGAGGAAAAGATGAGATGTACCTCCAAGGGCACCCAGATCCAGTGTCATGTCATGTAACAAACCTATAAATTATTCTCTAAATATGGGGCAGCTAATAAATAATTATAATGCCTTTCTGTTTATAGCACACTGTGTTTCATAATAGAATGCTTTGCATGGACCAAAACAATTATACTGTTGATATGAATATTTTCCTATGTATTGCTTAATAATTATTAAAAGCAGACACACAAAAAAACAAAAACACGAGCCTCGTGAGTCTCAATCAAGCTGCGTCAGATAAAGCGAGGGATCCAACACAATGTTTTTATAGTTTTTTTCCATGGCTGGACCACTATCAAGAAGCCATAGGAAACAATGGAAAGCGGTGACCCAAACAGTACACATTGTCTATAGATTTTTTTTTTCCAACAGCTTTTAAACCAGTGAATAATCTAACTAACATCTCAGTAAAAAATAACAAGCATTATACCCATCGCACATGTTCCTGGAATAGGCTAAAAGATAGGTGGGTGCTGCGGCAAGTGCCAGCTGGAAACTGGTAACATCACAAATGAATGTACATATTGCCAGCATACCATGGATCTCCTAACTCCAAACCTTTATTCGAGGTGATCACATCACAGGTGGATTATACCTTAAATGTTCTTGCACTAGTGTTTGCACTTTTTACAGGCCTGACAAAGGGGTCCTGCGTGGCCCTGAAACGTTGCACCTTCTGCTATGACATGATCAGCTTGAAATAAACGTTTGGATGTTAAAGCGGAGGGCCACCCTGGAAAAAAAAAATGCCACCAAAATTCCTAAAAAAATTTAAAAAAAAAAAACATTTTGAAAAAAAAATAAAAATTTTTATACTTACCTAAACCCTTGTTGCTAGGCAGTCTTCCTAATCTGCCTCTTCCTATTCCGCGGCGTGTTCTCCTCGGTGAGCGGCCCCGTTGTTTTCTGGGAACTGTGTGTGTTCCCAGAACAACACGGGGCCATTCACAGATCGCTCGCACGTGCGCAGGGGGCCGACATCGCGGGCACCCAGAACAGGTAAGTCTACTTATTTAAAGTCAGCAGCTACAGTGTTTGTAGCCTGCTGACTTTAAAAAAAATTTTTTAGCTGGCTGGAATCCCGCTTTAATTTGAAGATCCCTGGTGTGGCAGCAATATACACTCACCGGTCACTTTATTAGGTACACGTGCTCAATTGCTTGTTAACGCAAACTGCTAATCAGCCAATCACACGGCAGCAACTCAATGCATTTAGGCATCTAGACGTGGTGAAAACAACTTGCTGAAGTTCAATCCGAGCATCAGAATAGGGCAGAAAAGGGGATTTAAGTGACTTTGAACGTGGCATGGTTGTTGGTGCCAGACGGGCTGGTCTGAGTATTTCAAAAACTTCTGATCTACTGTGGTTTTCACACACAACCATCTCTCGGCTTTACAAAGAATGGTCTGAAAAAGGGAAAATATCCAGTGAGCGACACTTGTGTGGAGGAAAATGCCTTGTTGATATCAGAGGTCAGAGGAGAATGGGCAGACTGGATAGAGATGATAGAAAGGCAACAGTAACTCAAATAACCACTCGTTACAACCAAGATATGCAGAATACCATCTCAGAACGCACAGCACATTGAACCTTGAAGCAGATGGGCTACAGCAGCAGAAGACCACACCGGGTGCCACTCCTGTCAGCTAAGAACAGGAAACTGAGGCTACAATTCACACAGGATCACCAAACTTGGACAATAGAAGATTGAAAAAACCCGACCGCGTGAAAGGGGCCTAAAGGTTGAAATAAGGCTTGCATTGTCAGTTCCTGTGTAGACTAACAGTTGGTCGGGGGAAGCCGTATTATTAACCACCTACCGCCGTAGCTGTACATCGGTACTTTGACATAGAACACTAGGGTTATGGCAGCAGATAGCTGCCATAACCCCAATATTTTCTGAAACGGCGGGCTGTCCTCTATGGTAAAAGTGGTCTCCGCAGTCGGTTCGCCACAAAATCACTTATCTGCGGCGGGGGAGGTGCCCGCTGCGTTCCGGTCTTCTATGCCGCTTACCGGACCTGCCGGTAGCAGCGGAGACGATCTGATGTTTTCCCCTCAGAGGTTGGAAGGCGAGTGAGGGAATGATGGCACCCACTCAAATCAATGACGTTGGATGACGGAAGCAACGAACGTCACTTCCACCCAACGGCCTTAAAAGGGGAATTTTTTTTTTATTGAAAGAAAAAAAGTCTTTTTTTTTTTTTTTTATTTATTTTTTTTTTTTTTTGCATTTAAGTGTAAATATGAGATGTGAGGTCTTTTTGACCCCAGATCTCACATTAAAGAGGTCCTGTCATGCTTTTTTTTCTATTACAGAGGATGTTTACATTCCTTGTAATAGGAATAAAAGTGATCCCAATTTTTTTTTTTTAAAGGACAGTGTAAAAATAAAAAAGTAAAATAAATAAGAAAAAAAAATAAATGTAATGCGTCCCATCCCCCGTGCTCACGAGCAGAAGGGAACGCATATGTAAGTTGCGCCCACATATGTGAACGGTGTTCAAACCACACATGTGAGGTATCGCCGCGATCGTTTGCGTGAGAGCAAAAATTCTAGCAAAAGAACTCCTCAGTAACTAAAAACTGGTAACCTGTAGACATTTTTAAACAACACCTATGGAGATTGTTAAGGGTCAAAGTTAAGACTATGATTAAGCACTGACTACAGTGTGAAACGCGTCAGTTTTCCTGCTGTGGCATGTATCTTTGATGACTTTTATTCAATAAAGGCAACATATCAGTTTGAGTGCGGCTGTCCAGGACTTTTTCTAATTACTTCAAGGGTCAAAGTTTGTCGCCATTCCACGAGCGGGCGCAATTTTGAAGCATGACATGTTGGGTATCAATTTACTTGGCGTAACATTATCTTTTTACAATATAAAAAAAAATTGGGCTAACTTTACGGTTTTCTTATTATTTAATTTAAAAAAATGTTTGTTTTTTTAAAAAAAAATAATTGCGTTTGTAAGACCGTTACGCAAATATGATGTGACAAAGTATTGCAACGACCACCATTTTTTTCTCTAGGGCAGTGATGGTGAACCTTGGCACCCCAGATGTTTTGGAACTACACTTCCCATGATGCTCATGCACTCTGCAGTGTAGTTGAGCATCAAGGGAAATGTAGTTCCAAAACATCTAGGGTGCCAAGGTTCGCCATCACTGCTCTAGGGTGTCTGAAAAAAAATATATAATGCTTGTGGATTCTAAGTAATTACCTAGCAAAAAAAAAAAAGATTTTAACTTGTAAACAAGTTTGAAAAATAGGCCTGGTCCTTAAGTGGTTAAAGTGGTGCAGGGCGCAGGTGGAAGAGCTGGGAGTGGTGACAGTTCGGTGCTGGAGGGCTTCGTTTGAAAGACAAGTCTGTATTAATATGCCAGAACGCAGCGCATAATAGCACAGTACGGGCATGAACCTGCAGGGGGGGCTCATTTTAAAATTTTTATTTGGAGAACTTAATACCGATTTAAAATCTTTTTATAGGGATAGTATCAACAGTATAGTTATATTTTCCAGTATATCAAGGAAGGTTTAGAGAATTAAAATGTACACACACATACTGATACACCGATCAGCCAACATTATGACCACTAAAGTGAATATCATCGATTATCTTGTTACAATGGCACCTGAAAGCGGGTGGGATATATTAGGCAGCAAGTGAACATGTTATCACTGAAGTTGGATGTGTTAAAAATCTGAAAAAGATGGGCACTCTTAAAGATTTGAGCAACTCTGACAAGGGCTAAATTGTATTGTCTAGACGACTGGGTCAGAGGAACTCCAAAACTGCAGCTCCTGTGGGCCTGTTTAAGTATGGATGATGTCTCTGAACAAAGATGGTGCTGTCCTTACATAGTTACATACCATCCAATTTTTTGAGATGGGAATGAGGGACACTTATCAGCAAAAGTATGCAGGCCTAGGACACACCCCCTGCCACACCCCCTTAAAGGAGAATTGTACAAAAAAAACAAGATTGGTTAAACCCACAAGTGCTTTTTTTACCACTACTATTCCTTTATATTGGCTTTTGGAATTTACAAATGCAGCAATTTAGAAATCAGATGAAAGGTTTAGTGCTGGAAAACACTCTTTGAAAGATAAAAAGTGCATTTTATATACAACATAATTACATAGTAAGTATGGTTGAATAAAGACACCAGTCCATCCAGTTCAACCTGAGTGAGTGTCTACAATTGTCCCTAACCCTGTACATCGCACACTCACATCGGTCCCTAACCTCAATCCAAGGTCCCCATTCATATACTAGGGCCAATTTTGGACAGAAGCCAACTAACCTACCAGCATGTCTTTGGAGTGTGGGAGGAAACCGGAGTACCCGGAGGAAACCCATGCAGGCACAGGGAGAACATGCAAACTCCAGGCAGATGGTGTAGTGGTTGGGATTCGAACCAGCGACTCTTTTTACTGCTAGGCGAGAGTGCTACCCACTACACCACTGTGCCGCCCGTAAACAATATAAATCAGACCGGAATGAGGGACAAATCAGGGACAGTTCCTCAAAATCAGGGGCAGTTGGGAGCTATGTAGTTAGTCTGGTTGAAAAAAGACAGTCCATGCAGTTCAACCAATAAAAGGGGGGGGGGGGGGATCCCATATACACAATTCTATACCCAACATATTTCGGATGCATATTCCTTCTTCAGGGGTAATTATATTCTTGTATATCACAGATTCACTACAGATTTAGCAGAAGATGCTGGACAATACATAGAAGTAGTACATGCTGGCTGTATACATCCACACACTAGCACGGTGAGGTTGATTGAGACCTGCACCCATAGCCCTTTAATCAAAACGTGTTCACAAAAGGCGCCTGACAGTCACCACGGCAGCAAGTAGTGCACTGTAGGGAGTAAGGAAGTGGGAGATGCAGACACCAGGTCAGCAGCAGCTGAGCCGGTCAGCAAAACAACATTTAATATTCCTGATATGTGGCTGCTGTACCATGTACTTGTATGAGAAAGTCTCCTGTTCTATTTGTATTGCTTCCTTTTGCGTCAAATCCCTGCTGTTCCTGCCAGTCCCTCTACTTTCCTATTAATAACTGACCACACTAGGTAAGAGAGCATGGTGCGGTCATTTCTAGAACTGTGCTGGGAATTCAGCCTGCTCTCCAATGATGAGATTCGTCCTGATAACACCCCCCCCCCCCCCTTACACACACACACACACACACACACACACACAAACAGAGCCATTCACTGGGAAGCTCAGTGTGTTACTGTTTATCCTCCCCCAGATCTTATGCAGCTGAGAACAGAGGGTATGTAATCACTTATAAAAAGGGGAAAAAAGTATTTGTTTTGTATATCTATAGACACTTTGATTTTAAACTGAATGGGTTGTCTTACATGGTGAGGGTTTACATATAGTTTAAGGCCTTGCGCACATGGCTGGTTTGGCTGGTAGAGCATAAAAATAACAAAACAGGAGTTGCTGGGTGCCGAGGAGTCACGGGTGCAGCCTACCGTCTAAAAAATCAATGACAGGCTGAAACACACAGCCGCTGGATGTTCTGAGTGGTACTCACATACAGGGCCCCAAATGCAGAAAGTCTCAGTTCAAGGCATACACATCGGGACACGGGGTACTGCTGGGAGAAGTGTATGGCTGCCGCATATTTCATTCTTTTCAGTCACTGATTTTGACAGGCGGCTGGCAGCAGACTGTATGCTTCACCTGTGTCTTACAAGGTGCCAAAGAAACGTCTTGTTTTTACCACCTGTGCCCATGAGCCGTTGGGCACTTGGTAGGAGCTGCTTATTAAATATACCAAGAGGCCCTGTCTATAGGACCAGGAGCTGTAGGATGTTAAAGCCTCATACACACGATCAGATTTTCCGATGGGAATTGTGTGATGTCAGGCTGTTGGCGGTAAATCCAAAATCTTGTACGCTCCATCTGACAATTGTTGTTGGATTTTCCGCGGACAAATGTTGGATGGCAGGCTTTAAAATTTTCCGCGCACAACGGTCTGTTGTCGGATTTTCCTGAGCGTGTGTACACAAGTCTGTCGGACAAAAGTCCAAAGTACAAACACGCATGCTCGGAAGCAAGGACGAGCCAGAAGCAGTCGGTCTTGTAAACCAACACTCGTAATGGAGAATTAACATTCGTGACGTGGCAAATTATGAAATCTCGAAATGCAGCGCACAATTCTCTTCTTCTTTAATGGGATAATAATGAAGCTGCTTTGCTGGTGATACTGATGGAGTTATGGCAAACAAATTTTCAAAGGCTTTTTTTTTCTAGTGATATCAAGAATATTTTTTTTTTACCATAACACCATTATCCTGTATTTTGTAAGATCAAAGATACAACTATGTTGGTGTCCCTTGTCAATTTTACATTGTATTTTTTTTAAATGTAACTGCCTACTCCCAAAATGTCATTTGAAGTAAAACACATAGCCAAGTATTATTCTCCACAATCTTTTTATTGTGCATTAAAAAAAAAGAAAAAGAAAATTAGACATGCTATCTGCCAATAGAACTTAACCAAAAAGTGCATTCTATGCATCCAAAAATATAGAAAATATACCAAATCAAATCATTATTATTCAACCAAAAAATAAAATAAAAGCCTCATGCATGTGTCCTGCTTCTTAATATAGGGGGTCACCAATGCCAAGAGTTGGTGAAAGCAGGGGGTCCGCCATCCGGAGATAATTCTGAAAATCATCCGGATTATTCTCCTGGAGCTCCCGCAGCAAAGGCATGTGACATAATTGGTCACGATTAATAAAGCAACCAATTTTTGGTCCAAGAAATCCTCCTCCTCCTGTTCCTGGACTGGACTTGGGTCAAAGCAATAACTCCAAGGCCAATAATAAATAACAAGTCATCTCCTCCGATTCCGCAACATGCCCGGTTGACGAACGGCCGTTCAGAAACGAACTGAAAAGCGCTAAACGAAAAGCGATAATCAACACTCACCAAACTTCTACTAACACGAAATTAGCAGGAGCCCAAAGGGTGGCGCTAAAGAGCTGAAAAACCACGTAGTACATTTGTGTTTGTTGGCTGACAATTCCTTGCCGTTTGTATGCCAGACAAAATCCAGGCACGCGCAAGTCCGAGGTTTTGTCTACGGAAAATCCGATCGTGTGTACGAGGCTTAACTATGCACTAGCACCAGATGTCAGACGATCCGTAAATCTGTAAAATTATCCTCCCAGGCTTGACGTCTACTTAACAAGTAAACACACACAGGATGAACTTCAAAGCTGACAATTGTTCCCATGCTGCAGGGGTCATGCACAATTACATGGGACAGCAAGGGATGCCAACACTGCAAACCAATAACAATCGGAAAAAAAAAAAAAAAGAAGAAACCGCGAAGGCTGCACAGTACATCGTACTTCTCAAAATCTGGCCATCCACAATAAGTGCCAATTCACACATATGCGATGCCAGACATCGCATGTGATTCGCACCGTATTGCTGTGCAGATCACATGCGATGTCTGTGCGATTCGAGTTCAGCCATATAGATTGTATGGCTGAATTCGAATCACATTCAGATCAAAATGGTGCAAGACCCTTTTTTTTGGTCCGCACTGGAATCGGATCGCATGGGTGTTCACACCTATGCGATCCGATTCTTGCACCATTTGACCTGCCTGCGAGTTCTATGCGATGAGGGATCCGGCACTGGAATTGCGCTGATTCCCGCATTGCTCTAGTGTGATGGCCTGTTTTTGGCCAAATTGGACAGAAGCTGCGATGAAGAGCATTAAATACATCCATTGAAGAGCCACTTCCACACCCCAATATGGTACTCAGGGCTTCTTTACTCAGAAAATAACTGCAGGAACTCCCCCTTTTCGGAGTTACCCCTTGTCTTTACCCCTACCTATCTCTGAGCACCAGTCCTTGGTTCCACCCCCTACCCACCTCCCAGCACTGCCCCTTTTAGAGAACACAGAACCAAGTAACATTTGTGGTACTAAGTAATTTGTATGGAATTTGTTATTGAAAACAAGCAAAGCAGTAAAATAGACCCCCCACAGCCAACAATAGATCCCCCCTGCAACAATGGACCACCTACAACAAAATATCCCCCAGCAACAATAGACCCTCCAGCAACCAGCTATAATAAACTACTCCCTCAACAGTAGATCCCTCCCAGCGACAACTGACCACCCCAACAGCATAAGACCCACCCCAGCAACAACAGACCCCCCCCCCCCCCACTGCAAAACAAGATCCCTTACAGAGATAATAGATCCCCAGAAGCAACAGCAGACCTCCGCAGCAGCAATAAACCCTCCTGCAGAAACAGATCCCCTCCAGCAACAATAGATCCCCCACCAGCAACAAACCCCCTACTGCAAAACTAGATCCCTTACAGAGACAATAGATCCCCAGAAGCAACAATAGACCTCCACAGCAGCAATAAACCCTCCTTCAGAAACAGATCCCCTCCAGCAACAATAGATCCCCCACCAGCAACAGACCCCCCCCCCCCACTGCAAAACTAGATCCCTTACAGAGACAATAGATGCCCAGAAGCAACAGTAGACCTCCGCAGAAGCAATCAACCCTCCTGCAGAAATAGATCCCCTCCAGCAACAATAGATCCACCAGCAGCCAGCATCAATAGACACCGTAGCACAACCCAGCACTCCTTGCCATTATATACATTCAGTGCTGGAGGTGCCGGAACTGCATTCCCCTGCGTTCCCGCTGAAAAAAAAAGCCCTGGCGATACTCAACTATATCCATCTCATTCTCAACTGAGGGATATCCTAGACAAAATACCAGTGTGGGAAAGTCAGCAGCATATCCAATATTTATTTTAATAATATTAAAAAGATTTTTTGTTTTTGTGTAGATATTCTGCATGTGGAGGGGCTTCTTCAGCTATCCAAGTCACTCAGGTTTCCAGACCCAAATTTACCCCAAACCCTCCCTCTCCCTCTTTAGAACATGTCTTGATTTTCATTTTGTCTTTTACTTTGTTTCTGTAGTGAGAAAACGCTTTTTTTTTATTCCTTTGGACATCATCATTAGTCTTGTAAAATTCCTGCAGTGGCAGCTACTTAGGTGCCCCAAGGTTGATCACAGATGGATTGAAATTCAGCAGGAACTGGACAAACTTCGATCCATCTATGGGCAGGCTGGTTGTACTGAAGTTGAACAATAAAACTTCTGTACAAATCAGCATGTCGGATTTTGTTTGTATGATCACTGCCTGTGGATCGATCGTTATAATCTGGCGGCGGGGGAAACCTCCCGCTATTAATACAAATAGCGCTGCGGGAGGGAATCCCCCCATTAACACTGATTATGTTGATGAAGGAATCCAGCAATTTTCTTTCCTTCAACCCGTGGTTGAGGGGAACCAGACTGCATAATCTATGGCTTGCTAAAGTCTTAAAGTCTCTTATGGGCAGGCGGGTTGTAGAGAAGTGGAGAAGAGTAGAAAATTGCAAGCGCTTAGGATTAAAGGGGTTGTAAAGGTTCGTTTTCTTTTTTAAAACATGTTATAGTTACCCCCTCTGTGCAACTGTTTTTCACAGAGCAGCCCTGATCCTCCTATTCTGGGGTCCCCCAGTGACACTCCTGGCTCCTCCTCTTCTCGAGTGCCCCCACAGGGAGCCGCTTTCCATGGGGGCACTTGTGCGGACGCCAGTGGCGGCTGGTGCTCAAAATTTTTGGGGGGCGCAAACAAACTGAAAAATTCTGAAAAAAAACATTAATTGCAGCCTCACTGTACCATCAATCGCAGCCACTGTGCCATCAATCGCAGCCACTGTGCCATCAATCGCAGCCACTGTGCCATCAATCGCAGCCACTGTGCCCATCAAACGCCACCACTGTGCCCATCAATCGCCGCCACTGTGCCCATCAAATGCAGCCACTGTGCCCATCAAACGCAGCCACTGTGCCCATCAAACGCAACCACTGTGCCATCAAACGCAGCCACTGTGCCCATCAATTGCTCCCACTGTGCCCCATCAAACGCAGCCATTGTGCCATATCAAATGCTGCCAGTGTAACCCCCGCCGGCCCGCCGTCTGCACTTATGCTGTCTCGGTGGGAGAGCTTGAGGTCTTCTCCCAGCCTCTCTTCCCGTCCTCTGCTATGATTGGATGCCTGGCATCCAATCGCAGCGCCTGTCGTTTCAGCCAATCAGGTGACGGGTAACAGATCTGAGCACATGATTGGTAGAGAGGCGGTTTAGTGTTAGGAAAGGTCTAAGTGGTGAGTTAAATACCAGAGTTGAAAACAGGAGGTTATAACAGGGGTCATAGTACCTGTGTAGTGTGAGTACCTGACTGTTGTCTGAGTAGTGTGTGTGTGGATCATTAGTACTTGTGTATTGTGTACTGTATACTTGTGTATTATGAGTGCACGTAGATCTGCGAGTGGTCTGTGAGTGCCATTAGGGGTGCCCAAGCGCCACCCCCTCGATCCACGGCCACCACTCACATGCTCTATTCACGGCCGCCACCCCCATGCTCTATTCACGGCCGCCACCCCCATGCTCTATCCACGGCCGCCACCCCCATGCTCTATCCACGGCCGCCACCCCCATGCTCTATCCACGGCCGCCACCCCCATGCTCTATCCACGGCCGCCACCCCCATGCTTTATCCACGGCCGCCACCCCCATGCTCTATCCACGGCCGCCACCCCCATGCTCTATCCACGGCCGCCACCCACATGCTCTATCCACGGCCGCCACCCCCATGCTCTATCCACGGCCGCCACCCCCATGCTCTATCCACGGCCGCCACCCCCATGCTCTATCCACGGCCGCCACCCCCATGCTCTATCCACGGCCGCCACCCCCATGCTCTATCCACGGCCGCCACCCCCATGCTCTATCCACGGCCACCACCCCCATGCTCTATCCACGGCCGCCACCCCCATGCTCTATCCACGGCCGCCACCCCCATGCTCTATCCACGGCTGCCACCCCCATGCTCTATCCACGGCCGCCACCCCCATGCTCTATCCACGGCCGCCACCCCCATGCTCTATCCTCGGCCGCCACCCCCATGCTCTATCCACGGCCGCCACCCCCATGCTCTATCCACGGCCGCCACCCCCATGCTCTATCCACGGCCGCTACCCCATGCTCTATCCACGGCTTCCACCCCCATGCTCTATCCACGGCCGCCACCCCCATGCCCAATCCAAGGCCACTACTTTGACAGAACACCGCCACCCCCTATTTATGCATCCGGCCCCTTTCAGGACGCCGGGCGCAAGAAATACAGCGGCAGGGGTGTTTTTTTTTAAACACCTAATTAGCTTTATAGGTTTCAAAATAGAGTGGGTTTGTGGCGCAGAGCATTGCGCCAGGAGCCCACCCAGGTGTTAAAGCAGCGAATTAATATTTGCTATTGAAACACTGATCCTCAATCTGGCCAATCAGAAGCAGGTCTGAGACGAGTCCTTAATTGGCCGCTGAGGAGGAGGGAGGAAACGGTAGCCGTCGGAATGCCCGTGGAGAGCAAGGGAAGGGAAAGCCGTCGCCGCTGTGCAAGAGAAGCCCGGGAGAAGTGCTGGGGGTAAGTGCTAAGTGCACCAGTCCCACTTGACTGACCGCGGGGGGCATTACGCCACTGATCATGTATGGCCAGCTTCAGTGAGCTATTCTTGTCTGGAGTTCTGCTTTAATACATCTTAATTATCAATTATCTGTTGCTATATTAAAAAAAAAAAAACTGTTCATAGCTACTCTAAGTCTGCAGATCAACAGAACAAACAACCGCTCAATGTAAACTTGACTAAGTGTGCATGAAATATGTACTGTTTGTGCCGCTATTATATAGAGCACAATACCTTTCACCTGTCCAATAAAAATAAACCAAATGATGTTGGTTTAGGTATTGTCAGTGTGTTATTTCTCTGCTAACAGTGCGCATATAAGCAGCATTTGTATTGTGCTTAGTGCAATAAATAAAAGGCAAATGTATTGCATTTTGTTGGTTTAAAATAGATCTGAGTCTCTCCGAAGGGAAGCCAGAGATGTTTGCTCTGATGCAGCATCTGCCAGGCCAACAGCACTATTAAGCCCCTGGCAACTTTCATCAGCTTTACCTGCTAACAAAGTAGGCCTTTGGCTGAACTTCATACCATCTCCCTACAAATTTCACTTCTTATTCTTGCATAACTTTGATAGTTTGTCCCAAACCACCAATCCTCTGCAGCCTAAAAACGTAAAGTAATATTAAATCCTCAGTGTTTTTATTGTAGCCTAACCACTTCCATATCGGGCCTTTTCTGGAACCTTTTGTTTACAAGTTTATTTTAGCAGAGACTCTAGGGAAAATAATGGCGGGTGTTGCAACTTTTTCCATTGCGAGCAGCAATTTTTCAAACGTGTTTTTTTGTTTTAAATGAATAAAAAAAAAAAGTTAACCCAATTTTTATTGTATAATGTGAAAGATGATGTTACACTGAATAGATACCCAACATTTCACGCTTTAAAAATTGCGCACACTCGTGTAATGGCGCCAAACTTCGGTACGTAAAAATGTCAGTAGGCGACGATTTAAAATTTTTTACAGGTTACCAGTTTAGTTACAGAGGAGGTCTTGGGCTAATTGTTGCTCTTGCGCTAACACAAGCGGCGATACCTCACATGTGTGATGTGAACGATGTTTACATATGTGGGCGGGGGACAGAGGTGCTTTAAAAAAAATATTTTTATTGCCAATTTTACTTTTATTTTGGATTTTTACACTTTATTTAAATAATTTTTTTTTGATCCGTTTTATTCCTCCTACAAGGAATGGAAACATCCCTTGTAATAGGAATAGCGTGTGACAGGTCCTCTTTATGGAGAGATAAGGGGACCCCACATATCTCCTCCAGGCTGGAAAGACCGAAAAAAAAAAAAAAAATAAACTGTCCTGGCCTTTCCAGCCACGTCCCCGGCATTGTTTACTTCCTCCGGCCCGGACATGACATCATAACGTTGCGCCTGGGCCTACGAGTATCATAAAGATGACTGGGGACCATCTGGTCACCAGAAATCTCTATGCTCAACTTCCGGCGGCGACCAATTCATTCTCCAGTTCAGAAGAAGCACGGGAGGGCGGCGGGACATAAGCTACCCATAAGCTACCCACTTCAGCTCCTACACCCTTATGGCAATTTTTACATTTCTACTATGGATCTATAATTCAACAATAACTACAGTTAAGGAAAAAAAGTATTTGATTCCCTACTGTTTTTTTACATTTGCCCACTGAACAAAAAACGATCAGTCTATAATTTTAATGGTAGGTTTATTTTAACAGTGAGAGACAGAGTAACAACAAAAATATCCAGAAAAACGCATTTAAAAAAAGTTATAAATTGATTTGCATTATAATGAGTGAAAAAAGTATTTGATCCCCTATCAATCAGCAAGATTTTTGGCTCCCAGGTATCTTCTATACAGGTAACGAGCTGAGATTAGGAGCACTCTCAAAGAGAGTGCTCCTAATCTCAAATTGTTACCTGTATAAGACACCTGTCGACAGAAGCAATCAGATTCCAATCTCTCCGCCATGACCAAGACCAAAGAGCTTTCCAAGGATGTCAGTGACAAGATTGTAGACCTACACAAGGCTGAAATGGGCTACAAGACCATCACCAAGCAGCTTGGTGGGATGGTGACAACAGTTGGTGAGATTATTTGCAAATGGAAGAAACACAAAATAACTGTCACTCTCCCTCGGTCTGGGGCTCCATGCAAAATCTCACCTCATGGAGTGTCAATGATCATTAGAACGGTGAGGAATCAGCCCAGAACTACACGGGAGAATCTTGTCAATGATCTCAAGGCTCCTGGAACCATAGTCACCAAGAACACAATTGGTAACACACTACACTGGAAAGGACTGAAATCCTGCAGCGCCCGCAAGGTCCCTCTGCTAAAGAAAGTACATGTACAGGCCCATCTGAAGTTTGCTAATGAACATCTGAATGATTTAGAGAACTAGGTAAAGGTTTGTGGTCAGATGAGACCAAAATCAAGCTCTTTGGCAGCAACTCAACTCGGGGGAAAATACTTTTTTCCCCTCACTGTATGTCATTACTTAGGGCAGTAGTAAACCGCTGCAATAAAGAAAACATAAAACTTCCCCCTGCAAAATAATAGCATAATGTGCTAGTATGCATTGCAAACTAGCACATTATGAAATACTTACCTTAAAAAAATGGCCTCCAGCGGCACGCTGTCACGGCTGAAAGGGCTTCCATCTTCCCCCCGGTCTTCCTTCCGGGTTTACGGGCTCAAGCTGTGTGAGAGGCCGGAGCCACAATTACATTACTCAGTTACAGCATGGTGCTCTGAAGGTCCGGCATGGTATGCCAGACCTTCAGAGCACATGTGTCGGTTACGTCACCGGCTGCATCCAGGGTGAATATCTCTTAAACGGTGCACGTTTAGGAGATATTTATTTTACCTACAGGTAAGCTTTATTATAGGATTACCTGTAGGTAAAAAAAAAATCACAAAGCGGACTTTACTACCACTTTAAGATAAAATAATACATAGAGTACATAATACATACATAAATTAGATTAAAATTAATTTGTTTTAAAATAGTTACTGTACATAAATGTATAAATTATATTTTATCATTTGTTCTACTTAAAATTATGATTCCGGGAAAAAGCATTGTAAGGTTATTTACAAATGAAATATAGGCTTTTTTTTTTTTTTTTTTAATTGTGTGTGTTTTTTTTTAATGAGAAAAAAATGAACAAACAAAAAAACAAAAAAAAAGTTTAAATAATAATTGTTAGAAAAATAGAAATAGAAATAAATCAGCAGGAAAAATAGAGGAAAAAAATCAATCAGGGCTAATTAGTGTAAATTAAGGGTTAAAGGGGTGAAATAAAAAAAAAAACTTTTTTGAAATCTGGTTACTGTACAAAATAAGGTACCTATGCCCTTTGTTAGCTGCCTTTGCTTTCCTGTAAGAATAACACATTTTAGAGATCAATCACTGATTTTTTTCCTCTCTGGAAATGTCCATGAATTCTGCTTATGCGAAGGTGCCAAAACCTAGAATATACCCGAGAGGGTTCTTAATATTGTTATAATAAAGAGACCACTATTTTACCAAGTTATGTACTGTATTTCCTACTATAGAACTAAGACTGGAAGGAGGAGTAGCACTTGAAGCCTATTGCATAAAACAGTGCCCAATAATAAAGGCAACACCCTACTCAGATCTCTATGCTGGATTGACATTCCAACATAGAGATCTAAGTAGGGTGTTGCCTTTATTATTGTATTAGTAGACTGGGAACAGAGGTAGAAGGCAAATTTGTTATTTACTTTAGTTGCTGTTAGGGATGCGCAAACATTTCGGCCCGAGCATATCGGGCCCAACTTTGGTTGTTCAGACGTCCGGCGGACAACGAACATTATGCGGTGTTCGTGGCAAATTCGAAAGCCACGGAACCCTGTTAAAGTCTATAGGACACTAACATGAAAAACCAAAAGTGCTAATTTTAAAGGCTTATATGCATGGTATTGCCATAAAAAGTGTTTGGGGACCTGGGTCCTGCCCCAGGGGACAAGTATCAATGCAAAAAAAAGTTTTAAAAAAGGCCCGTTTTTTCCAGGAGCAGTGATTTTAATAATGCTTAAAGTGAAACAATAAAAATGAAATATTCCTTTAAATATCGTGCCTGGGGGGTGTCCATAGTATGCCTGTAAAGTGGCGCAGTTTTCCCGTGTTTAGAACAATACCACAGCAAAATGACATTCCTAAAGGAAAAAAAGTCATTTAAAACTGAGCGCGGCTGTAATGAATAGTCGAGTCTCGGCAATGGATAAAACTCATTGAAAAATATGGCATGGTTCTTCTCCCCCCCAGTTCATTACCAGGCCCTTTGGGTCTGGTATGAATATTAAGGGGAACCCCAAACCAAAAATTTAAGAAAAAATTGCGTGGAGGTCCCCCCCAGGTTGATGGGGACAAGGGCCTCATCCCCACAACCCTTGCCCGATGGTTGTGGGAGTCTGCGGGAGGGGGGCTTATCGGAATCTGGAAGCCCCCTTTAACAAGGGGACCCCCAGATCCCAGCCTCCCCCTATGTGAATTGGTAACGGGTCCATTGTACCCCTACCATTTCACAAAAAAGTGGCAAAAATAGTAAAAAAGACAGGAGACACTTTGGGACAAGTTCTTTATTAAAAAATAAAAAAATAAAAATGTCCCACGATGTAAATCCATCTCACGTCGCCCGACGAGCCGAAAAAAAAAAAAAAAGCCGCAACAGCTCCGCCTCCTTGGGAGACCCCTGCCAAATGATGCTTCTTCTCGGTGACAGCTGTTATATAACTGAGGGCGGAGCCACCCGGTGACTGAAATGGGTGACCCCGCCCCCCTCTGACATCACGTGAGGGGGGACCCCTATGCCTTTTTCCTTTTATTTGGTGCAGGGTTCCCCTTAATATACATACCAGACCTGAAGGGCTTGGTATGGATTTTGGGGGGACCCCCACGCAATTTTTTTTTTTAATATTTATTTCGGGGTTCCCCTTGATATTCATACCAGACCCAAAGGGCCTGGTAATGGACTTGGGGGGAACCCATGCCGTTTTTTTCAATGAGTTTCATCTATATTGCTGAGACCTGACAATTCATTGCAGCCATGATCAGTTTTAAATGACTTTTTTTCCTTTAGAAATGACATTTTGCTGTGGTACTGTTCTAAACATGGGAAAACTGCGCCACTTTACAGGCATACTATAGACATCCCCCAGACACGATATTTAAAGGAATATTTAATTTTTATTGTTTCACCTTAAGCATTATTAAAATCACTGCTCCCAAAAAAACGGCCATTTTTAAAACTTTTCTTTGCATTGATACTGGGGCAGGACCCAGGTCCCCAAACACTTTATGACAATAACTTGCATATAAGCCTTTAAAATGAGCACTTTTGATTTTTCATGTTCGTGTCCCATAGACTTTAACGGTGTTCGCGGGCTCGTCCGAATATTTTGCCTGTTCGCATGTTCGCATCCTTAGTTGCTGTACAGATTAGAGTGGCTCCCTGAAAGCACACTGGATGCCTTTAGCCAAAAACAATGGCAAAAGAAAAAAATAATTGCAGTCAATCTGGTAAGAAGGGATGAAATCTCCGTATACAGGAAGTCTTAATATACATACTGTAGATCTGATGTCTGAAGGCAACATTGGATTTTAGAGAGTTTTCACAGCTGCCATATAGGAGAGAGCTGTGGCATGAAACAGGGAACTCATAGGTAAAGTTGGTCCAGGGAATATCCGATTGCCTCTCGGGGGGATCAGGAAGGAATTTTTTTCCCCTGCTGGAGCAAATTGGATCATACTTTGCTGGGGGTTTTTTTTTTGCTTCCTCTGGATCAATTGTGGGTATAGGATTGTATGATTTTTTTCCCCCTTTTATCAGTTGAACTGGATGGAGTTCTAGTGGATGGAGTTCTAGTCACTAACTAGTGGGGGTTAGTGGTAGGTTTGGGGTTAGGCTTCATGCACACGAGACTCTGTTAAACGCGCGTTCAGAGGTAGTTGGACACTTTTTTCAACTGCCCCTAAACCCATTCAATGTTATCCTATGTGTCCATGTACACAGTCTCGTTTTGAGGCAGTTGCGTTTAACCTCGTTTTTCCAGAAGCAAAAAAATGGGTTCAGATGCAAAAGTTTTTCACATTTCAGACGCCAAATGGTACCGGTACGCGGTACCAGCGTTTAGCCGCGTTTGCGTTTAAGTGTTTTTAAAGGAACATTTTATGACCCAATTTGGGGCTCCATATCTCGGGGTCACTTGGTGCTAAAAACCCAAAATTTGGTGTGCTACCACAGTGGAACTAACACTATATCCAAATTTGGGGTTCCTAGCACCAAGTGGCCCCGAGCTACGGGGCCCCAAATTTGGCAAACGTGGCATGCAAATGTGGCAAAAGGGGCGTTTCTAAACACCAGTTTCAGCTTCTAAAAACATGTGTTCAGCAGAGTTTGCACAAGCGTCTCGTGTGCATGAGGCCTTACAAGGAGTATTGAGGTTAGGGTTACAGGACAAGTGTCAGTGTTATAAGAGTGGTCAGGAATAGTGTGAGGGTTGAAGGGATAGTTAGTGTAATAGTCAGGATTATAGTTCCTTTTACAGGGAGTGTTAAAGTGGAAGTAAACCCTCCTATTGTTTTCAGCCAAAGAAGCTGCCATCTTGGCCTCTGTTTATTCTTCAACTGCCATGATGCTGCACATGTGATCAGTTATGACAGCAGCCATTGGATGGTTTGACAGCTTGGTTGAGAGCACAACCAATGTGATATTTACATTCCCGGCACGTAAAATGGAAATGTAACTGTTTTTTTTAAACTGTTAAAGCAATGGGTTTACTTCCACTTTAATGTGATAGGGGTCTTAGGGTAGGGTGTCATTTCCTGCATACTCTACCAGCACTGATCTCTGTGCTAGAAGCTAATATATCAGTATAAACAGCTCTATTTAGGCTTCACTACTATGTTGATTTACATGTCCTTTCCTCCAAAATTCAAAAAACAAAACAAAAAAAAAAAAAACAGTAAAGGTCCTATGTACATAGGGGCATTAAACGGTATTCTCCTTTGGGTTGGCATGAACTGATGTGAACAGAACTATGTAGTTTGTAAAGCAATGTGCAATATATAATAATATAAAAATAAGTAATACATGAATTCGTGGACAAGCGTCCACCTTTGGTTAAACCAACCCTTGCTTTTATCTTACGTACATTAAAGAAAAAAAAATCTAAACGAATAATTTTTTGGATTTCTTCATCTATAAACATTTCATGTAGTCATCAGTGTCCCTTTTCCTCAGCTGACTATGCCAGGGATGGCAGAGATAATGGCAGGAAGCGACAGTGACAGCCGCCCAGGTGATTGATGAGGGAGCTCATTAGGCGCTTAGCACACAGTGTGCTGCCACCTTCATCTGGATGAGCCATGTCCATATTTCAGGTTCTGCTTTTCATAAAGAAAGAATGAGTGTTTCATCACTGATAAACAGAATGAAAAAAAGCTTTGATGTTTTGTTGTGTTCTGAGAGATGTTGATGAAACACGGTCCCGCTAATTAGGATTCCCTGTAATTAAATAATTTATTTTATCAGATAGGCAACCTGCCATGTTTGAAAAGTCTCCAAGGCCAGCCATTGTCCTGCAGACATCTGTGCCAACCAGACAAACACCGACATACTGAAAAACAGGCAGACAGGTAGGGTATCCATGCACAGGCAGATCCCTCACTAGGAATAACCGGTGATGAATAATTGGCTCGTGCTTGCTTGAATAGCAATGGCCCTAGGACCTGCAGCATGCGTCAGCCCTAATTTTTTCGCACGTGCCATTTTTGAAAACTCATAGCAATTTAGCAATTTGCTATGGTGATAAGAGAATTAAGCTCATAGGATCACAAAGATTTTTTTTACAAACTGCAAATACTACATATGCAACAGTCCAATAACCACTTCAAGTGCTCTGAGGTTTTCACTCTTACACAATTTACACAAATTAGCTTGACACATCATGATAAGGGGTGGAAGGGGTAAGACCAAGAATCTAACCCTCAATAAACTTCTGGGTGATCTTGAAGAAAGCTAAAGCTTTTGAGGGCAACTAAGGGCCCAAGGTCAAAATGACATGTGAACATACACAAAAGGAGCAGCGCTCAACCATCGGGACTGTCAGAACTGGGTTACCAGTGCTCAGGCCTGGAAGAACATCACGTTCCACAGGTTATCTATCCAACTTAAAAAAAAAAAAAAAGAAGACAGCTACTAGGTACCATCCAAAAGTCGAAAAATATTTTATTGGCTACATGAATAAATCCAGTTGAAGTTTAAACATTTTGGCTAAAGCTGTGTACACACGGGAAGTTTTTTTTCGTTCAACCCAGTGATCTGAACTAAAAACAAACAGAGGTCTCTATTGTCACACATCCGAAGTTAGTGTTGGGATCTCCCTGCTGAGCTACTGTGTTCTGACAGGGGGACCAGCTCCCTGCCAGAACAAACTGATCAGCCATTGGCTCCCAGCACTGATCGGGTGCTAGTTTTACAGCATGGTTTTGAGACTAATTTCTGTCGGACGAGGAGCTGTACACATGGGCAAAATGTCGATCGGTTTCTGTTGAATGACATTTGGCCCGTGTGTACCAGACTTTAGTCATAGCACATAGCCAGAATGACGTGCACCTGGTCCTGCAGTCTTCTGGGATACTTACATCACATCTCCCAGAAGGCTGCAGGCTTGGCACACAGAGTGGCTGCTTGGAGAGCTTAAAATCTATAGACTCCATCGCACATGCACTCAATACACATACTAAGGCCAATTTGGACAGAGGCTAGATAAGGTTGTGGGTTGGATTCAAACTAAGGACCCTATTGCAGCAAGGCAGAAGTGCTAGCCACTAAGTTAGTTGGATGTCTTATCGGTATCGGTCCAGGTACTAAGCACTTGCACGAGTACCCCCCTGCCAAGCAGATGTCCTTTAGGAGGAGACCAGGCACCGCTGCTGCCCAAATCATGAGTACCAGCTGTCCCCTTCCTGCCCAGCTCCCCCAGCTCTGATCAGTACAGAAGGCTCTGATCCAGGGTCCCTCCGACCAATCCAGGCTGTCTAGGGTCCCCTCTACTCCACCTCTGACCCTGTGTGGGAGCCCTCTCCTCTTCTTTCACCTCCCATCTACCCTGCACCTCTCCCCCCATACTGATCTACGCTAATAATTTTCTATTAGTCTATTAAAACTGTCACGTGACACTAAATATAGGTATTGGTAATTGGCATCGGCGAGTGCTTGAGAAAAAGTTTCTGTACTCAAACTCGTCTTTAAAAAAATTGTATTGGTGCATTCTTAGTGTCTTGCTATATTTGGTACCTGAATAGACAAAAAGGGTAAATTCTATTGTCTAAACAAACTCAGCATCACACAAGTATTCCTGCATGTTGCTTCATAAACTGGGGGAAGTCCATTCTTACCCCTCTACTAGAGAATAAATGGCTTTGCTGAACGTAGAAATGAGAGCAGCAGGAACTGGCAAGTCATATGTAGGCAGGACTTCTTGCTGCCACCCATGATATTGGTAGTTGATCCTGGTTTTAAGCCCTGCAAATCTGGCCTAACCACTCCAAAGCCAGTATACATACAGAGTAAAATGGAGAAGATAAGCCTTATCAGCCAGTTTCCCATTTCTTCAGCATAGGCGGAATCACATGCAAGTTTTAAGGCTTATGTAGACAACCTGCAAAGGGGCTGCCCAGGACCTGAACTGGCCTGTGCTAGGGCTGACTTTTCAAATAAACTCAGTGGATTATGTACAACCCCTGGCAAAAAGTTGTTCAACTGTTTAATTGTGTGGAAAAAATAATAATCACAGACATGCCTCTAAACTATTTTCATTTAACATTCCAACCCAAAAAAAAAAAAACTGTAGTTAATTGCAACTGTTTTTGCAGATCAAGCAAGGAAAAAAATATGGAATCACTCAATTCTGAGGAAATGTATACCCAGTGAAGTGAACAGCCTCAGGTGATACACAGAGATGAAACAAATCCTCTTACATAAGTTTTAGATGTATATCTGCAGTCTTTAGCTTTCTACACTCTTTGGAAAGTGCACATCGTGTTAGAAATCTTTCTACCACTTTCAGCAGTGGGTGGGGAGTCTTGGCTTACACTGTGTGAGGGCTGATTGGGGGAAAAGTATACCCCCCCCCTCCCCTCTCCACATAAGCAGAGGAACAAAGAAACTTGCAGAGCTGTAGTCTGAATAGACCATCTCTCTGCTTATCCACCTCTAAGCTCCCTTAGACACAGAGGAACGGAGCACCAGAGACAAACGACTTTTTGAGCTTTGGAGAGAGATAAGTAAACACTACAAATTTCAAGAATGCATTTTACAACCACCTTAGCCACATTTAAATTCTGATTGCGCAATCTCCTTTTGATTTTCTTTTTTCTGCAGCCCTGTAACGGAAGGACCTTTAGGAATGGGTCAAAAAGTGTGACCTATTTAATGTGTATCTACACAGTGAAAACATAATTGGACCACTGCCATGGTTTTCATTGTCTATGTCCCTGCTAGAGAGATTTGCCTTCTCCATTGTACTGGTGACCATTGTTACTGGGACAGAAAGTGATGAAAAACACAACATTTTACATATTAAAGGAAAACACATTTCAGTACTTTAAATAAAGCTGCTACCATGAATTTCAAAATGTTGGTTGGAGTTGTCTGAATGTCTTGTATGGGTGGAGAGAGTTTGTACGTTTGTCATTTCTTAGGAAGGTCTTAGAATTTACATGAAAAACAAAGAAGTTAGGGCTGTCTCACATTAATAAATGATAATGACTATTTCACTTGATTAAAGTAATAAATGTAGATAGCTAAGAATTAGCGCCTACTCATTTTAAAGGTATACAGAGAGATTGCATTAATTAGGAGTTAATGATATTTAAATTGAAAAGGAATGTAAGCCATTAAATGGCAAATTGCCTTGAAGCTGTCCTTCCTACTAACTGAATGCAAATTATTACAGCCAGTCATAATTAATAATATATTACAGATATATCTTTGCACATTTTAGGAGTATCTTTTTCAAATGAATACCCCACCCCCTTAAAGAGGAAGTAAACCCTAATGGGTTTTACTTCCTCTTTTGCTCGCTGCTGCAGCCTGCAAATGAAAAGCATAATGGGCTAGTATGCATCGCTACAAATCCAGAATCCAGCGATGTTCCCTGTGTGGGCAACGTCCATCTTCTAGCCCTCTTACCTCCGGGCCGCGGACTCCGGTTCTGTGATTCACCGGCGCTTAGTTTTGATTCTTCCACGCGCATGCGCCGTTGAAATTTTCGGCGGACTACAAGTGAAATATCTCCAAAACAGGACACGTTTAGGAGAAGTTTCCACTACCTATAGGTAAGCCTTATTCTAGGCTTAGCTATAGGTAGAAGTCCAAAAAGTGGGTTTACAACCACTTTAAGGTGCCAATGAAGCCTGTCTGCTACTAAAGACCCAGGGATCACACTGCTCCAATTACTAGACAGTTTATGCCACAATTGACTGAGCATATAAGTGCACTACTGGGTCTGTGCACCATCTGGTACTGCAGTACCAGATCTGTGGACCACTGCACTTAGAGAAGTGTGATCCCCGGGTCTTCAGTAGCAGACAGGCTTTTTTGGTTCCTTAAGTAATTTGGGGTACCATAGGGTTTTGTCCAGGGGGGTTTCAGGGAGGATGGGCTAGGGGAGGGAGGTTCATCGTGGGTGTGGGGGAGGGGAAATATTGGGTTGCCATTTTATACTTAGGATTTTTGTACTAAAATTTGCGGTAGCCATAAACTGGTGTTATTTTCCAAATTTCTTCCTTTTGGTATACTTCCAGTGATGCAGGAAGCCAGGTTAGGCATCCCGTTGCCGTAATTTGTGCTACGGTAACCATAATCAAACCTTATGTAAAATGCTCCAGGGTAGCTTTAGTTCACCTTAAAGGGGTTGTAAACCCTTGTGTTTTTTCACCTTAATGCATCCTATGCATTAAGGTGAAAAAACTTCTGCAGAGTCACCGGCCCCCCAGCCCCCTGTTTCACTTACCTGAGCCCTGTATTTCCCTCGGCGGAGACACACTGTCCCTCTCTGCACGGGGTCCCGGCACTTGATTGGATAGATTGATAGCAGGCGCAGCCACTGGCTCCCACTGTTGTCTATCAAATTCAATGACGCGGGCGCCGGGGGACGGGGCCGAGCCCGGCATTCGTGTCTATAGGCGTCGAATGCTGGACTCGGGAGCGTGCCCGCAAGGTAACCCCCCAGGAGAGTGCTTCTCCTAGGGGGTTATCTAATGTGAGGAGGAGCCACGAGAGCCGCTGAGGGACCCCAGAAGTCAAGGATCGGGGCCACTCTATGCAAAAAGAGCTGCACAGCGGAGGTAAGTATGATATGTTTGTTATTTTAAATAATTTTAAAAAATTGAGCCTTTACAAATCACTTTAAAGTAGATTATAGGCAAAAGTTGTTTTTTTTTTCATTTTGGATAGAGTAAGGGAGGGTTATAACCCCTCTCAGATTTTTTTTGCCATCTGTGTCCCATGGCAGAGATTTCCCTTCTCTTCCTGTCCCATAGCCAAACAGGAAGTGAGAGGAAATTCCTGTAAATAAAGAGTATTTTCTTGGGGACCCCCCAGGTCACTAGAACTAGTGTACCCATTGAAAGATTTCCCTTCTATTACTTTTCTGGGGACAACCCAAAATTTGGGTCATTTCTTTTACTTTCAATGATAATGGTAAAAAGGACCTATAGAGAGGGTGAATCTCCCTAACAGAGGCACAGACCGCAATAAAAACTAACAGGTGTAATAATCCCTCTAGACTCTATCCAAAACTAAAAAAAAAAAAAAAAAAAGTTTTGCCTTAAGTTATACTTTAAGGAAACCCTAAAAATCTTGACATGTACAAATTGATTTAAAAAAAAAAATGCAGAACCCCCCAAAACACACACACACACACACCTACTAGTTACATTTTTGCTGATGAAGAATTTTTTTTATTGCGGGAGGAAAAAACAGTTTCTAATATGCAAAGTGTCTTGGTGATGTTCCCACGTACTTATAAACAAAGGTCACTCAGTAACAGAGCAGAGCCCATCATCTCAGCGCGGGGGGAAAAGAATGGAAAATACACAAGATGACATAGCAGCAGTCACCCCAGCTACATGCCAAAACGTCTCATTCACAGTATTATCAGAACATAATGTTCCAAATTATGTAAAATTTACAAAAAGAGAAGTTGTGCAAACTGTTTCAATGTACTGTAGGTCATCTAGCTAAAGCAAACGGCACCAAGACTGTGCATGACGTATTACCCAATCAAAACGTACACAGTTAACGTGACTCCAGGCCTGTTCTCCGAATCTCATCACATTTTTATTATCTTTTCAGCACGTGGCTTAAAATGTCTAACAGAACCAAAAAATACCCAGTTAGGGCTTTATTGTGGCTGGTATATTCCTAAAGTGACACTAAAGTCTTGGTTTTTTTTTTTTGTTTTTCTTTAAAAATAAGAAACATGTTATACTTACCTGCTCTATAATAGAGGGATATGACAGCGAAAACTATGAATGGGTGTGCCTCATTCCGAAAATTGTAAGGAGAGAGAGGGATACCCCTGGATTTGGGACTTTTGGAGGCACTACCACAATGAAAGAAGGATTTATGTAAATAGAATTTTATTATTCAAAAAACATGCCAAAGTTGAAAATATATAATGAAAATACATAAATACCTGTAAATGTGGATACAGAATAAAAACCCATCAATGACAAATGAACATAGCTCCCTGAACCAGACGCGTTTCGGAGAAATCTTTTCCTTCATCAGGGTTCTTTATGGTGAGATTAATATATTTTTTTCATTGACAATACATTGAGCATCCACATGGTTAAAAATAAGAGATGTGCAACCTTGCATCTGGCTCCTCACAAGCAACACTCCAATGGTCAACTTAAAGTGGAGTTCCACCCACTTTTACAACTCTTCAGCATCCCTCACTAAACTGTGCACTGTAAACGAATTGGATATTTAAAAAAAAAAATTCTCAGCACCTACTGTATATCTGCTGTATTCATTTTTCACTCCCTCCTCCTTGGCCGTGGCCCATCGCATCATTTCCTGTTTGCAATGTCTTCTCGGAAGGGGCAGCAACTTCCTCTGACACTGCCGTTGTTATGGAAACCTGACCTGAAACCTATTACACTGCTTGTGCTGCACTGAGCATGTGGGAGATCTGCAAGAATGAGATCCAGGAAGAAATACAGTCTGGCTTCAGATGCCAACACTTAAGATGGCCACAGCCTGCTGTAAGTTTATAAAATAACAAACTACTGCTATAAACTAACAAAACAGACCTTAGTTTACAGACTAACTTTACTAGAATATATTAAGCTTGTGTATTATAGGGGTATTTTTATTTAAAAAGTATAATTTCAGCCGGAACACCACTTTAAGATCTCCATGAATGATTTGGGGACATACCGAAAAGGGATTGAACATCCAATAGAATCAAAAGACACTGCGTCCTGAGCACAGCGCTTGTATGCATGCTGGGGTCCAAACGCAAAAAACCTAGGTATAAAAATACCAACATATACCGGCAGGTGAGATGATCAGTATGAGGGGCATAGAAAATACTGCAAACCGTCCTAAGAACGTTTAACACACTTCTCAGCCCAGATCTCCACAGACTGTCCTCACCGATCATACTTACCTGCTCTGTGTAGTGGATTTGCACAGAGCAGCCCGGATCTTCCTCTTCTTGAGTCCCTCCCCGGTGCTCCAGGCCCCTCCCTCCTGTTAAGTGTCCCCACAGCAAGCAGCTTGCTATGGGGTCACCCGAGCCGAGCTGCAGCTCCCTGTGTCCATTCAGACACGGAGCTGCGGTTCGGCCCTGTCCCTTCTCTCTCCTGATTGGCTAACTGACTGATTGACAGCAGCGGGAGCCAATAGCACCGCTGCTGTGTCTCAGACAATCAGGAGGGAGAGTTCCGGACGGCCGAGACACGCATGGACATCATTAGACAGAGATGGGGCTCAGGTAAGTATTAGGGGGGCTGCTGCACACAGAAGGCTTTTTATCTTCATGCATAGAATGCATGAAGATAAAAAAAAAAACACCTTCTGACTTTACAACCCCTTTAAAGAGCCCCAAAGTGACAGATTATCTAAAGTCCAATTGAACTTTCAAGTTAGGTCCGCTAAATATATTTCAGTTGCCTAAAAACAAAAGGTATTCAAGGTCTTATAGCTTGTCTTGTTTAGAAATCAATTACAGCCCGAGTAGAAAATCCTATCTGCTGCCAGCATCATACTGCAGAGAAGGACCCTTGCTCTTTATATGGAAGCAGTGGTCTCCCTGGTCCAATTAACCCCTCTTGAGTCAGTCCTATATCTCTGAAATCAGGAGGGAGTAAAGGCTTTGCGGATTGGTGAGCTCTGGCTCTTATTCGGCAAGGGGTGTGTCAGACCTCTGCAGAGAGACCACTGCTCTCGCACAGAGAACAAGGGTCCTTTTCTACAGTATTCCAGCAGGGAACAGATTTTTCTACTCTCCTTTGGAGACTTTTTTAATGTATTTGGAATATTATTAGCCAATTTAAACTAAACATTTAGTTAAAGTGGTTCTGCAAGCTGAAGGTGTTTTACTCTAATACTACCCCTCTAATACATACAGGAGGCCGATCCAGATGCAGCAATGTGCACAAGAACAGGGGCTCTCCCGGGTCTCTCCCTCCTCATTGGCTGAGATGCACAACCATGGAGCCAGCCACTGAGCCATGGATGACCGGATGGAAGGGTTGGGCAGGCTAGCAGTGTTCACCTTAAATCAAGCCACAACAAAGGCTGGCTCCATGGTTGTGACTCCAGTGTGAGAATATTGGACCCTCGAGGACATCGTTGACTGCTCCTGTCCCTATGACACTTCGGGATACTCCAAACTGTTCCTGTCATACCGAGGTTTCAGTTACCCATGCCTGTCCGACATGGTGTCGCTGACATCCAGGTACATTGGTTCCGGTAAGAGTACCCACTCATTTTTTATTGTCATCATTTGCTATGGATACTAACCCTGGTGCCCCTGGCTCCTTATATGAAGAATCCTTCATTTGTGGTGCCCCTGGCTCATTATATGAACAATCCTTCATTTGTGGTGTACCCGCCATTGCTTGGGACTGACCCACTTGGGATTCATTATTTGTCTCCTATTGTCTTACAATTGGGACTTATTTACGTTTAGATTGCATCACTTATGTATATGTTTATTCATGTATTTACACAGTTTACTAGCACTGTTTTCTCACTAGTGCTACATTTTCACCCACTTCTATTTATGAATTTTTGTGACATTCGTCTGAAGCTGCTTTCTTTACAGGGTAGCTCAATACTTCTTTGTACTTTATTTTTTTCAAAATTGTCGCTCTTTTTTTGTTCATAGCGCAAAAAATAAAAAAAATGCAGAGATGATCAAATACCACCAAAAGAAAGCTCTATTTGTGGGGAAAAAAAGGACGTCAATTTTGTTTGGGTGCAGGGCTGCACGACTGCGCACTTGTCAGTTAAAGCGATGCAGTGGCGAATCGCAAAAAATGTCCTGGTCATTCAGCAGACGAATCTTCCGGGGCTGAAGCGGTTAATGTATAGAATGCATTAAGATAAAAAAACCTTCTGCCTTTACAATCACTTTAAAGCCAACACTCTCAAACTTTGTTCCTCCACAGTCCTATCCTGATGGAGGATACACGCCCTCCAATACCCAGAAGCACCAGGTATTTTATAGTGGCTCAATGGCTCTAGATCGACACTTTCCCATTAAAATTGCTCCAGGGAAAATATTCAATTGCCCATCAGGTATACTTCCCAGAGTGAAGCCAATGAAAACAAGTAAGTAAGCTGATGAAATGAGAATTAAACAATGAGGAATTATTTCTGCTGCCGAGTTCAGGAAGTGAAATGAACACAGCATGAAAACCCAAGTCTCTGCTATTAATCTACTTTGTTGTGTCCTGCTATAATTAGGAATGGGAACTAGGCATCCTATCCAAATAAATGCACAAAGAATGAAAATGTATTTGATAGAAACACATAAATCAGATAGAAACACATATAGGGCGTACACACGGTCGGACTTTGTTCGGACATTCCGACAACAAAATCCTAGGATTTTTTCCGACGGATGTTGGCTCAAACTTGTTTTGTCTACACACGATCGCACAAAGTTGTCGGAAAATCCGATCGTTCTAAACGCGGTGACGTAAAACACGTACGCCGGGACTATAAACGGGGCAGTGGCCAATAGCTTTCATCTCTATTTATTCTGAGCATGCGTGGCACTTTGTCCGTCGGATTTGTGTACACACGATCGGAATTTCCGACAACGGATTTTGTTGTCGGAAAATTTTATCTCCTGCTCGCCAACTTTGTGTGTCGGAAAATCCGATGGAAAATGTCCGATGGAGCCCACACACGGTCGGAATTTCCGACAACAAGCTCCGATCGGACATTTTCCATCGGAAAATCCGATCGTGTGTACGGGGCATTAGAGGAGTGATGTCAGGAAAAAAAAAGTGGTCCCATTTTTTATTTATTTATATGATTTTTTTGTTTTGTTTATTTTTAAATTTTGAGTATAGATCTTTGTTTGTCCTACAAATGTTTGAATCCACTAACTGTTGATTGACTCTTTCTGTTGGAAGTCTATTCCAAGTATCAATCACTCTTTCGTTAAAAAGAAAAAAACTTTCTAAGATTAGTTTTGATCAAGTTAAAGGAAAAAAAGCTCCAGTGGAAGCGCTATAGTCTCTCGGTGACCCCCAAGTGGAAAAATTTTAAATTATATACAAAAAATGTGTGGTAATAAAATAGAGTCCGGTCTAGGAAAAACTCTATAAAGATATACCAAATAAGGGGCAAGACCTTCTCCAGTCGAACCCCTAAACTTTTCGATTTGTCCCAAATAAGAAAGAAGCACAGTCTGTGGGGTCAGAAATAGAGTCTGTAATCCGTCCAAGCAAGGGGGGATATGCAATTAGCGGACCTCCAGCTGTTGAGTCCCATCATGCCTCTGCCTCTGAGTGTCATGCTTGTGGCTGTCAGAGTCTTGCTATGCCTCATGGGAGTTGTAGTTCTGCAACAGCTGGAGGTCCGCTAATTGCATATCCCTGGGTTAGAATAACACTACTAGTGCACAGGACCATGCAGCTCCATCAGCCAGTGGGACACTGGAAGCTGTAGAGATATAAAAGGAAGGGCATAACTCACTGGCTCCTTGTGCAATAACAGTTTTATTGAAGAAGGTACGTTTTGAACTTTCCTCCTGCTAGTTTGAGGTAATGTCCCCTGTGTTCATGATCTTCACTTCATATTCAAAATAATATCCTCCTGAACTTTATAGATAACCTTGATGTAAGGTTTCAGTCATGTCCCCCTTTCACGTCTTTCCTCTAGTCTGTACATATTAAATTCCTGAGGTCTCTCCTGATATGTTTTATCCCTCAGACATTTCACCATTTTTGTTGCCCTGTTGCTCTGGACTGTATTATAAATGGGGTCTAACTAAGGCCGGCCATAGACGGTTCGAATCTCGGCCAGTACAGCAGGACCTGGGCGAGATTTGAGCCATGTATGGGCAGGCTGAATGTTTCCAAGTTGATCCATCAATCAACTTGGGTACAACCATCCTGCTGGACTTTACATGCAATTATTGCTAACGGCTGTTATAGCCTCTAGCAATAATCACTGTCTTCTCCCGGCGTGGACGGCTTTCCCCTGCCCCCCCCCCCCCCCCGCGCTGGGAGAATAAAATGGCTCGGGGGGAGGGATGCCCCTGACAACACTGTGTGTGGCTGCAGGTAATAGAATTACTCTGTCTATGGCCGGCCTAAGGATCTATAAAGAGGCATCAGGACTTCCTACCTGCTAGTGATCCCTCTAGTGATTTTCCAAAGATCTATATAAAGGAATCGAGACCTCCTTCTGCCTGTTGATGACGCCTCTAGTGATAACTAAAGCTCTATATAAAGCAGGGGTCTCAAACTGGCGACCCTCCAGCTGTTGTGAAACTACAAGTCCCATGAGGCATTGCAAGGCTGACAGTTACAAGTATGACATCCAAAGGCAGAGGCATGATGGGACTTGTAGTTTCACAACAGCTGGAGGGCCGCCAGTTTGAGACCCCTGATATAAAGGAATCAGAACCTCCTTCCGACTGCTGGTGACCCCTCCAGTGATAATTAAAGATTTTTATAGAGGAAACAGGACCTCCTTCCTCCTGCTAATGATCCTCCAAAGATCTATATAGAGGAATCAGGACCTCCTTTCTCCTGCTTGTGACCTCTCTCCAGTGATGCCCCCTATTCGCTTTTCCCACTGCCTGGCCACACTGTTTAGATAAGTGCCCCCAAATATTTTACCTCTGTAGTCAACACTGTACCTCCAATATTGTACTCTATCAAGGAACTCTTTTTCCCTAGGTGCATTATTTTACATTTAGAAACCTTGAACTGCAGTTACCACTGCTTTGACCAATCTTCCAGCAATGCCACCGCCTGTTGAATACCCTCTGAAAAGCGGTATGAATGTAAATTGCTCTTCAGTGGGCACCTCAGGGTCTGAAAGAGCCAGAAGAGCCAATATTTAAAGAGTGCAGTGATTTAATTAAGAACGCTCAGATGCTGACCCATTATGGGGCGTACACACGGTCGGACTTTTCAGCTACAAAAGTCCAACGGACGCTGACGGACTAAAGCTGGCTGGTAATCCGATCGTGTGTGGGCTTCTCCGGACTTTCAACGGACTTTTTCAGCCTCAAATCCGACGGACTTTAGATTTGAAACATGCTTCAAATCTTTCCGACGGACTCGAGTCCGGTCGAAAAATCCGCTCGTCTGTATGCTAGTCCGACGGACAAAAACCCACGCTAGGGCAGCTATTGGCTACTGGCTATGAACTTCCTTATTTTAGTCCGGTGTACGTCATCACGTAAGAATTCGACGGACTTTTGTGTGATCGTGTGTAGGCAAGTCTGTTCGTTAGAAAGTCCGCCGCAAGTCCGTCGAAAGTCCGCCAAAAGTCCGTCGAAAGTCTGTCGGACAGGCTGTCGGACTTTTGTAGCTGAAAAGTCCGACCGTGTGTACGCCCCATTAGAAGACATGATTAGATTAAAAGCACACTGATAATAATGTGATATTTATGGCATGTGAGGTTAAGTGACGCTTTACCAAGTGACTTTCATTTGTGGTTAGAGATGCAGATTGGCAAACAGTTAATATAACTTGCAGTTAATTGGCCCATTAGAGCCTGGGTTAGTTCAAGCTGCTTACAACCTTGGGATTAAAAATAAGTCTCGGATTAGGTAAATGAATCACGAAGGAGATGTTTTGTTTCTTACCTTTATCATGCTTATCATTCTGTGCCAAACCAAGCTCTTGTTTTCTTAATACTGCCCAAAGGTCTTTTAGTACTTCAAGCGTATCTAAACCCAACATTTATTATACTGCATCTCACCAGTCCTTAGATGTGGTGTCTGTATTTGTTTTATTTTTCAGGCTTTTATTCCTTTATTTTCACCTGATGATCCTGCAAGTAACACACTTCTTGTTCTAGGGCAGTGATCTCCAACCTGGAGCCACGATGTGGCCCTTTGCTTGTCTTTATCTGACACTGCTCTTCCCACTAATACGAGACATGATGCCTTCCACTGGCGCCTATGATGAGGTGCTATTCCCCCACTGACACCAATGGTTGGGCACTATTCCCCCACTGACACCAATGGTTGGGCACTATTCCCCCACTGACACCAATGGTTGGGCACTATTCCCCCACTGACACCAATGGTTGGGCACTATTCCCCCACTGACACCAATGGTTGGGCACTATTCCCCCACTGACACCAATGGTTGGGCACTATTCCCCCACTGACACCAATGGTTGGGCACTATTCCCCCACTGACACCAATGGTTGGGCATTATTCCCCCACTGACACCAATGGTTGGGCACTATTCCTCCCACTGATACCAGTGATGTGGCACTATTCCTCCCACTGATACCAATGATGGGGCACTATTCCTCCCACTGATACCAATGATGGGGCACTATTCCTCCCACTGATACCAATGATGGGGCACTATTCCTCCTCCTACTGATCCCAGGCACTATGTAATTTTTTTCTACACCCACTGACGGCACTGTCCACCTGCTCTGATTCTAGGGCATTTTTTTCTCCCACTGGCCAAGGTCAGGTCCTCCTAAAGTCTGAAGGACAGTAAACTGGCCCTTTCGTATACTATCAAAGAAATGGATTGAGCGGCGCTACCTGAAAACCTGATTGCTAAGCATATACAGGAAAAAACCTTAAAGATGGTTTTATATTATTACATTCTTACACACCAAAGTACATATCCCCTCAGTAATATACCACGCTTACTACGTCACTTCCTTGCAGACGAGTGGGTGGAACGCAGGTGCAGCGCTTGGCTGTCACATCCCCCATCTCCTTACCTGCTCTGGGTACAGTGATCTTTAACCCGTCTGTTTGCGGGAACTGTTGGTACCCCATCTCAGTATATTACTGGGTGGGAATACACACTTTTCTGGGACATTTTGTTTTTACTTATGTTTTTTAAAATAAAAGTTTTTTACTTTATCACACTATGGAAGCCCTTTTTTTTATATATTTGTTGATGCATGAGGGCATTGCCGCATCTCCACCAGCCAGGATACATCTAAGGCACCCATCACAAGCAACAGGGAGCAGCGAGGTCCACCTAAAGCAGTTCTGGCCTATTACCCCTGCGGGGGTTCCAGGAGCCGGTGAGTAGGAAATTTGAAGGGGGAGCACAAAAGTCACCCCTGGGAGTTCCTGACTTGTTACAGCAACAAACTTATGGGACTATTGCACTCCACTGTGATCAAATTGTTGCAATATATGTTGAAGCCAGCTCTCATTATATGAACTGTGAAGCATTTATTTGCTTTCCATTTTAGGCCCCTTTCACACTCATACGACTTGTCCCACGATTTTGTACTGCAAAATCGTATGACAAGTCATTCTCCATGATTTTCAATGACTACCATTCATATTGGCACGACTTTAAGTCGTGCCGACTTGAAAGTAGTCCCTGCACTACTTTGGTCCAACTTCTATGCGAGTTGTACTCCATAGACCTCAATGTTAAACCCTCAAGTAGCATGCAAGTCGTGCCTGAATAATATAGACACGACTTCAGTACGACTTTGTAAGCACAAGCCTGGCTCGCTGATCGGGAAAGGAAAACTTTTTTTTCCTTTCCGATGAGCGACAGGCAGTGCTGACAGCTGTCTGGTATGAATCCAGAGGGGGAACTTCACGCCAAGTTTTAAATGAAAAAACCGGCGTGGGTTCCCCCCCAGGGGCATACCAGGCCCTTAGGTCTGGTATGGATCTAAGGGGAACCCCCTACGCCGAAAAATCGGCATGGGCCCCCCCCAAAATCCATACCAGACCCTTATCCGAGAACGCAGCCCGGCCGGTCAGGAATGGGGGTGGGGACGAGCAAGCGCCCCCCCCCCTTGACCGCACCAGGCCGCATGCCCTCAACATGGGGGGGTGGGTGCTTTAGGGCATGGGGGGCACCCTGCCGGCCCCCCCCACCCCAAAGCACCTTGTCCCCATGTTGATGAGGACAAGGGCCTCTTCCCGACAACCCTGGCCGTTGGTTGTCAGGGTCTGCGGGTGGGGGGCTTATCGGAATCCGGGAGCCCCCTTTAATAAGGGAGCCCCCAGATCCCGGCCCCCCACCCTATGTAAATGAGTATGGGGTACATGGTACCCCTACCCATTCACCTAGGGAAAAAAGCGTCAATAAAAAACACAGTACACAGGTATTTAAAATAATTTATTAGGCAGCTCCGGGATCTTCTTCCGACTTCGGGGGTCCTCTTCCGACTTCGGGGGTCTCTCCGGCGTCTCCTCCCGGTGTCCTGATCTTCTGCCGGCTCCTCTGCTTTCTTCTGCAGCTCAATTGCTAGCGGTGGTCCGGACTTCTGCCTTCTGCCTTCTTCTTTTCTTCCAGAGATGTTGACACGACGCTCTCTCCAGCTGGAATGGTCTCTGAACGCTCCGCAACGGACTTATATAGGAGGTGACCCCGCCCCCTTATGCCGTCACAGTCCCTGGGCATGCTGGGACTGTGACGTTTTAGGAGGCGTGGTCACTGGGTGATGACCACACCCCCTTATGACGGCACAGTCACAGCATGCCCCGGGACAGTGACCTCATAAGGGGGCGGGGTCACTGCCTATATAAGTCCGTTGCGGCATACTCATTCACATAGGGTGGGGGGCCGGGATCTGGGGGCTCCCTTATTAAAGGGGGCTCCCGGATTCCGATAAGCCCCCCGTCCGCAGACCCCGACAACCAACGGCCAGGGTTGTCGGGAAGAGGCCCTTGTCCTCATCAACATGGGGACAAGGTGCTTTGGGGTGGGGGGGCCGGCAGGGTGCCCCCCATGCCCTAAAGCACTCACCCCCCATGTTGAGGGCATGCGGCCTGGTACGGTCAAGGAGGGGGGGGCGCTCGCTCGTCCCCACCCCCATTCCTGACCGGCCGGGCTGCGTGCTCGAATAAGGGTCTGGTATGGATTTTGGGGGGGACCCCACGCCGATTTTTCGGCGTAGGGGGTTCCCCTTACAATCCATACCAGACCTAAGAGCCTGGTATGCCCCTGGGGGGGAACCCACGCCAGTTTTTTTATTTAAAACTTGGCGTGGAGTTCCCCCTTATGATTCATACCAACTACTGTATGTTTTCATTTGTTAATGCCAAAAACGTGGCAAAGTCGTACAAAGTAGTACTGCTCCCAAATCGCGGTAAAATCGCGGCAAATCGCGGCAAAATCGGGGCGAAATCGGGGCCGCGAAATCGGGGCCGTGAAATCGCGGTAAAATCGCGGTAAAATCGCGCGACTTTGAAGACGTATAAGTGTGAAAGGGGCCTTAGGCTTGATGCACATACATTTGTGGTTGATGTAGATTTATACCTATGGATTAGCATGCATCACTATGATATATTTATATTTATTGTAATATATGTTATGCTCCAGCTGGACCTCACCATTTCAGTTGCACCTAAGTGGTGGGTATAGCTTAAAGTTTAGGTAACTGGCTGTCTGCCTACCATTGCTATATATAGCCATTTTAGTGCATAGTAATATACGGGCAACGGGGTTTTTTCCATTATATTACACTAATTCAGCTATTCCACCTATATACTACTCTGATTACAGGTATACATTAAACCTTTATCCCTATATGCACAACAACAAAATATCTGCGGTGTAGGGAATTTAGCACGCCTCCTACCCACTTACACTAGCTACTAGTGACTGAGATACAACCCCCCCCCTCCTTATATATTACTGAGGGGATATGTACTTTGGTGTGTAAGAATGTAATAATATAAAACCATCTTTAAGGTTTTTTCCTGTATTTGCTTAGCAATTGGGTTTTCATGTAGCGCCGATAAACCCATTTCTTTGATAGTATACGTATGACCAACAGGACACCCCTTGTGAGTGCCCTGCGTAAGGGAGGCAGCAACCTGTTCTTTTGCCACATAGGCCTGTCCTAAAGCGCGGCTTCTTTACATAATATTGAGTAAACTGGCCCTTTGCTTAGAAAGTTTGGATACTCCTGTTCTAAGGGTGACATCGCCCATTCACTGTGCATCTATGGAGAAGTAACATTATCATCCTAGGCTGCTTTCGTTTGGACTGAAGGCTGACGTAATAATGCCTGCACATTCAGCTTGTGCCAACAGACTAAACCTAAGGAGAAGCTGGTGTCATTTCATGATTGGGGAAGAATCACCTGAACAAACAGGGCACAAAGAGAAAGCCACCAGCAGAAGAGGCTCACAGACTTTAAAATACGGAAAGGTAAGTGTAACAATTGAGTACAAATAAAGTTGCTGTTCTTCAGTATTAATCTCTAGAGCAAAGTTCTGGAGTCACACGCCACTTCTTAGGGATTAAATCAACTTTATTGTTCAGCACAAGCACAGACAGTCCATGCACCAATCCTGGTCCTACCTCTAACATTCTTCGACCCCTACTGGGGTTTACCTATGATTGAGCTCCAATTGGGGACTTAACGCTTTAAAGGGAGGATCCTGCATGGATGGACTATCTGTGTTTGTGCTGAACAATAAAGTTGATTTTATCCTTGGCAAGTGTTGTGTGGCTCCACAACTTTGCTGAATGGTGTGTGGAAGGAACAGACCTCGGAGGAGTGATCACCTGTGAGCTGGAGCAGAGGATTGCAGGGAGGGTTTGAGTGGCTCCATCTTTAATATCTAACCTTAAACTGTAGACAAAAGGTTTTCCCTCGGGTTTAAATATACTTTGATATAAACTATAGAGAGGCTTTTTAGGTAAAATACAGTGCCTTGCAAAAGTATTCACCCCCTTGGCTTTTTACTTATTTTGTTAATTACAGCCTTTAGTTCAATGTTTTTTTAAATCTGAATTATATGTGATGGATCAGAACACAATAGTCTAAGTTGGTGAAGTAAAATTAAAAAAATATATACATAAAACTATTTTTCCGAAATAAAAAACTGATAATTGGCATGTGCGTATGTATTCACCCCCTTTGTTATGAAGCCCATAAAAAGCTCTGTTGCAACCAATTACCTTCAGAAGTCACATAATTAGTGAAATGATGTCAACCTGTGTGCAATCTAATTGTCACATGACCTGTCATTACATATACACACCTTTTTGAAAGGTCCCAGAGGCTGCAACACCTAAGCAAGAGGCACCACTAACCAAACACTGCCATGAAGACCAAGGAACTCTCCAAACAAGTAAGGGACAATGCTGTTGAGAAGTACAAGTCAGGTTTAGGATATAAAAAAATATCCAAATCTTTGATAATCCCTAGGAGCACCATCAAATCTATCATAACCAAATGGAAATAACATGGCACAACAGCAAACCTACCAAGAGACGGCCGCACACCAAAACTCACGGACCGGGCAAGGAGGGCATTAATCAGAGAGGCAGCACAGAGCCCTAAGGTAACCCTGGAGGAGCTGCAGAGTTCCACAGCAGAGACTGGAGTATCTGTACATAGGACGACAATAAGCCGTACGCTCCATAGAGTTGGGCTTTATGGCAGAGTGGCCAGATGAAAGCCATTACTTTCATCAAAAAACAAAATGGCATGTTTTGAGTTTGCGAAAAGGCATGTGGGAGACTCCCAAAATGTATGGAGGAAGGTCCTCTGGTCCGATGAGACTAAAATTGAACTTTTTGGCCATCAAAGAAAACGCTATGTCTGGCGCAAACCCAACACATCACATCACCCAAAGAACACCATCCCCACCGTGCAACATGGTGGTGGCCGCATCATGCTGTGGGGATGTTTTTTAGCAGTAGGGACTGGGAAACTGGTCACAGTTGAGGGAAAGATGGATGGTGCTAAATACAGGGATATTCTTGAGCAAAACCTGTACCACTCTGTGTGTGATTTGAGGCTAGGACGGAGGTTCACCTTCCAGCAGGACAATGACCCCAAACACACTGCTAAAGCAACACTTAAGTGGTTAAAGGGGAAATATGTATATGTGTTGGAATGGCCTAGTCAAAGCCCAGACCTCAATCCAATAGAAAATCTGTGGTCAGACTTAAAGATTGCTGTTCACAAGCGCAAATCATCCAACTTAAAGGAGCTGGAGCAGTTCTGCGATGAGGAATGGGCCAAAATCCCAGTGGTAAGATGTGGCAAGCTCATAGAGACTTATCCAAAGCGACTTGGAGCTGTGATAGCCGCAAAAGTTGGCTCTACAAAGTATTGATTTTAGGGGGGTGAATAGTTATGCACATTGACTTTTTCTGTCCTATTTGTTGTTTGCTTCACAATAAAAAAATAAAAACATCTTTAAAGTTGTGGGCATTTTCTGTAAATTAAAATGATGCAAATCCTCAAACAAACCATGTTAATTTCAGGTTGTAAGGCAACAAAACACGAAAAATGCCAAGGGGGTGAATACTTTTGCAAAGCACGGTATATAGGTGACCTCAGCAGATTGATGAGCAATAGCATTATGGCCAGAGAGGTGCATGGCCCCAATTTGTGTCCATTGCATCTTCAACAAAGGAAGTGAAAAGAACCCCCCACCCCCCCCTCCGCCAATTGTACATAGACAGCAAAAGCATACCAACAAAGGGTTCAATTCTTCCATACTCGGTCTCAAAATAAAAATGGCTAAAAACACACCTTAGAGAGATTAAAGCTGAAATCTGGGAACAAGACAAAATCTACATTTGCAGTGGTGCTTACCCTCACAAGGGTAAAATGCTTTGTTTAGCCTAGCGGTGTAGAGAAGGTGTAATACTTACCTTATTCAGGGCTCTGGCAGGCTGCTTCCATCTATGTGCACTGCTGCCTCTCTAAAGACACTTTGGGTGACGGTCACAGGCTTGCTTCCTCATGTTGTACAATGCTGGGCTAATAGCCCTGCATTGTATGTGATGACGCTGAGGGGTTACCTACAGGCTGGAGCTTCAGACAGAAGAGAACAACTCTGAAGCCTGCTGGACCGAGGGATAGGGCAAGTAATACTCCTTATCTCAGCAGCCTTTGGCTCCATGCACATTGGCTCATTAGCCCAGGAACAATTCAAGGGTAGAATTTGTCTTATTCCTGGAGTGCAGCTTAAAATATAAGATTCCATGACCTAACCACTGTCCTGTACCATGGCATGCATTATTGCAGGTCGGTTTCCACCCCATAGATCGTCCTTTAGATATGTGCTCAACCTACTTCCCCTAATTGTCAGAACATAGTTTCCATTACTGCACAATCAATTGTGTTTGTAGGACATGCTGGATGTTTTCAATACTCATGGTCATGAAATCCGAAGCTTTGTCAATACAGATTAATGATAGATATGGAGTGTTCTAATTACAAGGCTTATAAAATGTTATGCTCATAGTTTTCGCTGGAGAACCTAATTAATTTTCCATTAGCACGAGTATAAGCCTACGTATCTAGGGTGTGCGCACACGAAGGTGGCTGCTGGGCATTAGAACGAATGTTGTATGAGGTTAGACTGAAGTTTGCAGTACAAGTTCTCTTTAACATATTGGATGTGCATACTGTGGGGGTGATCTGTGGAGATATGTGGTGGAGAACTGCGTACTGAAGCAGTGTATAGTTACATAGGTTTTAATAAAGTGAATTAATAATTAAGGTCAGATTCAGGACAACTACTGCTAACACAACAGATATTCTGGATCTGTGTATAGATTAGATGGCTAGCTGCCAGCCGAAGGTGTAACTACAGAGGAGGTTATAGCTCGGGGGTCTGGGAGGCATGGCGTACAAGCTGTTTCCCCTCCCATTTATTTATCAGCTACATATCTGCATTCATTTCTGTATAAAATAAAGAAGCACATTCTTTCTACAAATCTGCAGGGCTCTTTAACTTCCAGAAAAGCTGGATTTCACCCCCACTTGATTTTTTCGGGAGAAATGTTCTGCTTCCATATGGGCAGCCTTGGTCAACCCAAAATAGATGAATTCAGAGTGCATTTTCTAACTTCAATTCTGCTTTCAGTAACTCCAGACAAACTTTTTTTATTTCTTTAGTTTTCCGCTTACTTGTCCAGTGACTATGCTGTTTCCAGAAGAGAAAACGTGGGAAACACAGCAATAAACACGTGTAGTACTTCCAGTCCTTCTGCCCCTGCTGCTGCATTTCCAATAACCCCCACTAGGTGGAAATTATTTTTTGAAATGATATCCGGGAATTGCTGTGTACATAAAGCAGTTCTAGCAGCTGCTGCTGTTGAAAAGGCCAGTCAAGATTTTATCAAAATTTTCAGATTTGAAACAGAGAGATACAAAGTGACATTGCATCTACTCCGTTTCATTAATTTGCAAATCAAAGGGATGAGCTTTAGGCTGAGTTCACATCTAAGCCGCATGCAGCTCGCAGCAGGGGTCCGGTGCGTCCCTGTTCTCCGTATCAGAGAGGAATGGGGGCCAAATTATTGCCTGATTTCAGTCCTAAAACTGAGCCAAAGATGTACAGGACCCCTGTTCAAGCCGCTCTGCAGCCGTCACGGAGATATGTGAACCGGCTCCATAGAGAGCCAGGCACGGTCTCCTGTAATGCAAACTGAATGCGGGGAAACCCACATCCAATTCGCACTAGTGTGAACCCAGCCTCAATCTACACAGGATGCAGCAACCGGACAGGTTTTTTTCATTAGGATTTGCCTCTATATAACCTCCTTAATAAACTCTTAGTTTACCCTAGTTATAATGTTCTTACATGTCCCTTTAACTATTATTTTTATGTTAAAACTCTCAGTAAAAATAATTTTCAAAAAAAAAATATTTTTCAGTTGATTTTTTTTTTTGTTTATTTCTATTTTAATCAGTAATATTTAAACATTTTTCATTTTCATTTATATTGTTCATTTTGGGGTTTTATTTCAGTGTTCACAGAAAACGTTATTGTATATGATAATATCTTTGTACTGGAATTATTTCAATGTCATTTTAACCACTTGCCTACTGGGCACTTTTACCCCCTTCCTGCGCAGGCCAATTTTCAGCTTTAAGTGCTGTTGTTGAATGACAATTGCACGATCATGCAACACTGTACCCATATGAATTTTTTATCATTTTTTTCCACACAAATGGAGCTTTCTTTTGGTGGTATTTAACCACTGGATTTTTTAATGTTTAGTAAACAAACAAAAAGAGGCTGAAAATTTTGAAAAAAAAAAAAATAATATATATATATATATATATATATATATATATATATATATATATATATATATATTTTTTTTTTTTTTTTTTTCATAGTTTGTTATAAAATTTTGCAAACAGGTAATTTTTCTCTTTCACGGATGTGCGCTGATGAGGCTGCACTTATGGGCAATGATAGCCTGCACTGATGAGGCTGTACTGATGGGCACTGATAGCCTGCAATGATGGGCAATGAGGAGGCAGCACTGATAAGGCAGCACTAATGGGCACTGATGAGGCAGCACTAATGGGCAATAATGAGGCGGCACTGGTGGGCACTAATGAGGTGGCACTGGTGGGCACTGATAGGCGGCACTGATGATGGGGAACTGATTGGCAGCACTCAAGGGCACCGGTAGGTGTGCGCTGATGAGGCTGCACTGATGGGCACTGATAGCCTGCACTGATAGGCACTGATAAGGCTGCACAAATAGACTGCACTGATATGCACTGATGAGGCAGTACTGATAGGCACTACCGATGGGCACTGATAGGCACTGATGAGGAAGCACCAATGGGCAATGATGAGGTGGCACTGGTGGCCACTGATAGGCACTACTGATGGGCACTGATAGGTGGCACTGATAGGCACTGATGAGGCAGCAATAAAGGGCAGTGATGAGGCAGCACTGGTGGGCACTGATGAGATGGCCCTGAAAGGCACGAGAGGTGGCACTGATAGGTGGCACTGATTGGTAGCACTCATGGGCACTGGTAGGTGGCACTGGTGGGCACTGATTAGCAGCACTGGTGGGACCGTGGTCCCTTTAACGTAAGCCGGTTATTGGCTTTCTTCTTTTCACATGCTGTCAGCGTGAGAAAGAAAAGCTCATAGCTGGCTTCTGTTAACATCCTGTGATCAGCTGTCATTGGCTGGGCGCTGATCATGTGGTAAAGGGCCGCTGTAATTAGCCCTTTACCCTGATCTGTGATCAGCCGAGTCTGAAGGCCCTCCTGGCATTGTAAGCCTGTGCTGTAGCTGTTTTTCGGCTTTAGCGCGGGCAGGAACTGGTTAAACAGGACAAATAACTTTACGTACCATGAAAAGTTTTCTTTTTTAAATGAACACTCAAAAGAGGAAAAAGCAAATTATCTCCTTATTATAGTTTTGTTACTTTTTTGTCTAGGAATTGCATTATAAACAATTTTTCCAAGACTAAAGCCTTGTACACACGGTCAGATTATTGGACGAATTTTCGTCAGTTTTTTGTTGGATGCTGGTCTCAAATCAAAAGTGAAGAGGGTTCTTGCCATCAGAAAATTTTCTGATGACAGAATTCAACGTCAAAAGTGACGTAACTTGTTGAATTGTTTTGTATGTGTTCTTTCATTTCTGAGCAAGTCTCTTCAGATTTTTTTTTTGTCAGAAAACCGTACTAATGAAAAGAAAATCGGACGTTGTGGTCACATCAGATACAAATTTTCAAGCCCGCACATCCAGTTTTTGTCTTTCCCGAAAATTGGTAATCGGCTGTCAAAAGCAGCATACTAACGACCAGAAAATCGGCAGATCGTTCCTCGGACGAAATGTATCTTCAGATTTTCTGACCGTGTGTACGGGCCTTTAGAGCATGCAAAAAAAGGTGCAGCTCTGCAGAGAAAATAATCAGCTTCCAAGTTTTATTATCACAGCTTAATTGAACAAGCTATGTTCCGGCCGCAATTTATTTTTTTTTTTAAGTCAGCAGCTACAAACACTGTAGCTGCTGACTTTTAATAAGGACACTTACCTGCTTGCAAAGTCGGCCCCCCGAGGCCGATCCATCCATCGGAGGCTGCCGGCGCCTCCATCTTAACGAAGGGAAACAGGCAGTGGAGCCTTGCGGCTTCACTGCCAGTTTCCTACTGCGCATGCGTGAGTCGCGCGACGCTTTGTAAAAGGCCCCGTTGTTTTCTGGGACACACACACATGTCCCAGAATGCAACGGGGCCGCTCGACGAAGAGGAGGAAGTGCCGCGGAATAGGAAGAGGCAGATTAGGAAGACTGCCTAGCAACAGGGGTTTCAGGTAAGTTAAAAAAAAAAATTTAAATTTTTTTTACATTTTTTTAAGAATATTAATGCACTTTTTTATTTTAGGGTGACCCTCCACTTTAAAAGCTAAAATATCTGAGAGAATTCACCACACTCTGCATGATAGTATGCATACTTTCAACAAAAAATGGATTTACTGGATTTGATTATTAAAGGGGTTGTAAAGGTAAACATTTTTTTTTTTAAAAATAACAAACATGTTATACTTACCTTCACTGTGCAGCTCGTTCTGCACAGAGTGGCCCCGAACCTGGTCTTCTGGGGTCCCTCGGCGGCTGTTTCAGCTAGTCCCCGCAAGCATTAACCACCTTAATGCGAGCTCCCTCGCATGGTGGTTAATGCTTGCGGGCGCGCTCCCGTGATACAGCCGGCGGCTATAGCCGCTCACTGTATCACTCGGCCCCGCCCCCCAGCGCGCCGCGTCATTGGATGTGATTGACAGCAGCGCGAGCCAATGGCTGCGCTGCTTCCAATCCATCCACTGTAGCCAATCAGCGGCCAGGGTGAGCGGAGGAATAGATGTCGGGAACGAGAAGCTGACTTTCGAGGCGTCAGGTAAGTAAAACGGGGGGGCTAGGGACGGCGGTATTGTCAGAAGTTTTTTCACCTTAATGCATAGAATGCATTAAGGTGAAAAAAATTTTACCTTTACAACCCCTTTAAACTCCATACCGTTATGATTTGCTTATCCTATAATAACTCTTAGATACTTTTGCCAATATTTTCATTACCTTCCATGGGTTTACTTATGAGGTTATGTTGTTTTCTCTTTCTCACAACTGGCTATATATTTTGTATACCTGTAGAAAATCAAAATAATACTGTTTACTGTTTCTAATGTGCATTACTGTATATTTAAAGGATATTGTCCTCAATGTTTTGTAACCTTTTCTTAAATCTTCAATCTTCCAACTTATGTAAACAAAAAAAAAAAAGTTAAAAGCTGATTGGCTACCATGCACAGCTGCAACAGATTCAGATGGTGCTTCAGTTTTAGTAAATCTCTTCCATTATCTTGAAGAAAAAAAAAAAAAATCTTTGTTTGTCCTTGGGCATCCAATTCGCATGACAGGAGATTGTGCCTGGCTCTCTATGGAGCCGGTTCACATATCTCTGTTGCGGCTGCGGAGCGGCTTGCACAGGAACACTGAGCGTCTTTGGCTCAGTTTTAGGGGCGAATTCACGCAAAAATGCAGGCCCGATTCATCCCTGAAACGAACAGGACCCCCGGCTGCGAGCGGCATCCGTCGGATGTGTGAACCCAGCCTTATGCCCCCTGTTCACCGATTTGACATGTCAAATTGCATGCCAAATCGGAGCCCATTGCCAGCAATGGCACTGTCCGTATTGGTGCGACGCCGTCTTTGCGGTGCAGCACTGATTCCCAAAAGTAGTTCCTGCTCTAGTTTTGGCGACTTCAGGGGCGATTTCAACAGACATCTGTGCATGAACCCGCACAGATGTCTTTCAAATCGCCCCCGAATTCGGACTGAAATACCGGTTTGAAATAGTGCGAGTTCAGCTGAATACTGAGAAGTGCAGCTGCCCAAAGAAACCCATCAGCTTCCAGGTTTTTGTTTTTTTCTTTTTATCAAAACTGAATTGAACAAGCTGAAGTTAAAGTGGAGTTCCCCCCAAGAATGGAACTTCCTCTTTAAGTGATGGTGACCCCCTTACATGCCATATTTGGGGAGGGGGGGGAGCGGGTACCAAGTTTTTAAGGGCACCCAGCTCCCACTTCCTCCCGGAACTCTGCAGCGCCAGAAGGAAGTTCATATCTCCCTGCAATCTTCAGGGACACTTCACAGGTCCCAGAAGATTGCCAGGCATTCACAGCGTGCATCCAAGGGGGTTATCTAATGCAGGGAGGAGCCACAATAGCCACCAAGGAACCCCAGAAATGGATGTTCGGGGCCACTCTGTGCAAAACGAGCTGCACAGTGGAGGTATGACATGTTTGTTATTTTAAAAAAAATTAAAAAACGATCCTTAAGTATCACTCACCTGAGCCCGTAATCCCCATGCCGGAGATGCGCTCTTCCCCCCTGCCCGTTGTCTCGGCTCTTGATTGGATAGATTGATAGCAGCGCAGCCATTGACTCCCGCTGCTGTCAATCAAATCCAATGACGCGGGCGCCGGGGCCGAGTCTGGCATTCTGCGTCTATGGATGCAAATGTTGGACTCGGGAGCGCACCCGCAAGGTAACCCACCCGGGAGAGCGCTTCTCCTAGGGGGTTATATGATGCAGGGAGGAGCCGTGAGAGCCGCCAGAAGTGGAGGATCGGGGCCACACTGTGAAAAACGAACTGCACAGTGGAGGCAAGTATGATATGTTTGTCATTTTAAAAAAAAACTAAGCTTTACAAATCACTTTAAGACGAATCTTGCTAAATTTTTCAGTAGCTGTTGAACTGGCTAAGCAAGAATGAATCACACACAGACAATGAAGAGGATTGTGTAAACAACTACCAATTAACATAGTTACCTTTCCATTTTAATCTGTAGCCAGCTAAAAAATTTTATGACTGTCTACAAATGTAAAAGTTTCCTTCTTTGCAACTGTGACAACACCGGATGGCTCTGCACAATGTTTTTGAAAAACACCCTTTAGCCACTTAAGGAGCGTGCCACGTATATATACTGCGGCAGGGCGGCCCTTAAGCGCAAAATCACGTACCTGTACGCTACTCCTTGGATCGGCTCTGGGGCATGCGCGTGCACCGCCGGAGCCCCGCCCCGGCTCTGATTGGACACAGCGGGAGCCAATCAGCGGGTCCGGCGGCTGCGATGGTCGTCGGCCACCCGCGATCGTTCACAGGAGAAGCAGAACGGCGATCTGCCTATGTAAACAAGGCAGACCGCCAATCTATCAGATACGAAAAGAGAGATCTTGTCTTCCTGCTAATCAAGAACACAGATGTCTCTCTTCCTCCAATCAATCCATCCCCCCACACAGTTAGAAAGCACTCCCTAGGAGCACACTTAACCCTTTGATCGCCCCTGATGTTAACCACTTCCCTGCCCGTGCCATTTATACAGTTTTAGAAACTGATCTCTGTATTGCTGTCAGTGGTCCCCAAAAAGTGTCACATTTGTCAGCCGCAATGTCGCAGTCCCGCTAAAAATCGCCGATCACCGCCATTACTAGTAAAAACAATTTAAAGAAAATAATAAAAAGTCCATAAATCTATCCCATTGTTTGCAGATGCTATAACTTTTGCGCAAACCAATCAATATACACTTTTGGGGATTTTTTTTTACAAAAAATATGTAGCAGAATACATTATTTTTATTATTATACAGGATTTATATAGCGCCAACAGTTTACAACTTTACAACTTGAGGGTAGACAGTACAAATACAATACACTTTAATACAGTAGGAATCAGAGGACCCTGCTCTTTAGAGCTTACAATCGAAGAGGGAAGGTCAAAGATATATATAGGCATGAAATGATGAATAAATTTGATTTTTTTACATTTTTTTTATTATTTATGCATTCTAAAGCAGAAAGTAAAAAACTATTGTTTTTTTTTTATTTCAAAACTGTCGGTCTTTTTTTGTTTATAGCGCAAAAAAATTAAAACAGCAGAGGCGATCAAAATTACAACAAAAAATGCTCTATTTATGGGAAACAGAGGACATCAATTTTATTTGGGTACAGTGTCGTACGACCGCACACTTTATGTCATGATGGAGGTAGGTGGAACCAAAGTTGTAGAAAATCTTACATGGGCCTTTGGTGTCTAATATAGCCTTTGCCTACAGCTGTAATTAGCTAACAAGGTGGACGTCCAAAATGACAATTTTGTGTTTAGAGAGAGAAAAAAAAAACGCATCTGGAATTTTCCCTTTAAATGTAGCCTTTCACTAAGCTCACCTCTAAGTCCCAGGTGATTTGTGACACGGCTCTTCGAAAGCGTCTAATTATCTGAGCGCAACACGTTGTCCTAGGAATAAAACTGTGTGGTTTCCTAGAATTTCTAAATAATTAACTCCTAGAACACAAGATTAGTTAATTAGTAACTTACAGTATAATTAAACTTTTAATACATGGCTTTAAACCTGGCTGATTTAATATATATGAGTATGGGAAAGCACAGCACATTTAAGGCAAATATAATTGCTTAGTGATGAACTAATTGATTAACAAATGTTAACTTCTGTAAAAATTCAACAAGGCAAAGGTAAACGTATTTGGTTAAGATAGAATGGTCACTATCCACCTGTAAAATATTTCCTATTCTGTTCGGCCAGCACTTGGTTCTATTACCGTGTCGCTAAGACGCTAAAACTGTTTTATGTCACTGCTCCGCCCAATACATAGCAAATGCCTACAACAGGGTCACTGCTTCCGCCCGATACATATCAAAACCCTACAACAAGGTCACTGCTCTACTCTCTACATAGCAAACACCTACAACAGGGTCACTGCTCCGCCCGCTACATATCAAAACCCTACAATAAGGTCACTGCTCCGCCCACTACATAGCAAACACCTACAACAGGGTCACTGCTCCACCTGCTACATAGCAAACACCTACAACAAGGTCACTGCTCCGCCAGCTACATAGCAAACACCTACAACAGGGTCACTGCTCTACTCTCTACATAGCAAACGCCTACAACAGGGTCACTGCTCCACCCGATACATATCAAACCCCTACAACAGGGTCACTGCTCCGCCCGCTACATAGCAATCACCTACAGCAGGGTAACTGCTCTACTCTCTACATACCCTGTTTCCCCGAAAATAAGACCTAGCGTGATTGTCAGTGATGGCTGCAATATAAGCCCTACCCCCCAAATAAGCCCTACCCTGTTTCCCCGAAAATAAGCCCTACCCTGAAAATAAGACCTACAAGGAGGCTTATTTGGGGGGTAGGGCTTATATTGCGGCCATCACCGACAATCACGCTAGGTCTTATTTTCGGGGAAACAGGGTAGCAAACACCTACAACAGGGTCACTGCTCTACTCTCTACATAGCAAACACCTACAAGGTCACTGCTCCGCCAGCTACATAGCAAACACCTACAACGGGATCACTACTCCCCCAGCTACATAGCAAACACCTACAACAAGGTCACTGCTCCGCCAGCTACATAGCAAACACCTACAACAGGGTCACTGCTCTACTCTCTACATAGCAAACACCTACAACAGGGTCACTGCTCCACCCGATACATATCAAACCCCTACAACAGGGTCACTGCTCCGCCCGCTACATAGCAATCACCTACAGCAGGGTCACTGCTCTACTCTCTACATAGCAAACACCTACAACAGGGTCACTGCTCTACTCTCTACATAGCAAACACCTACAACAAGGTCACTGCTCTGCCAGCTACATAGCAAACACCTACAACGGGATCACTGCTCCGCCAGCTACATAGCAAACACCTACAACAAGGTCACTGCTCCGCCAGCTACATAGCAAACACCTACAACAGGGTCACTGCTCTACTCTCTACATAGCAAACACCTACAACAGGGTCACTGCTCCACCCGATACATATGAAACCCCTACAACAGGGTCACTGCTCCGCCCGCTACATAGCAAACGCCTTGTCAGAGAGTTCCCTTGGGCAGATGCGCTGTTGGTGGGCATCGCGGCGCGTCGGCGCGCGTCGGCAGGCGCGCGCGCCCGGTGTTTGGTGCCAACCTGCCTATTTAGGCCATCTGCACAGGGGGCTCGGTGCTGTCCGATCTTCAGCTTCCTGTGTTCCTGCTCCCTGCTTCCTGTTTCCTGTTTGGTTCCGATCTCCTGACCACCGGCCTGTCTCTGTTCCTCCTTGTTTGCTGCCTGCCACTGATCCCGGACCGTCCTGACTACGAATCTGCCTGCTCCTCTGTACTGCGTTGCCCGCCTGCTGCCGACCTCTGCCTGTGACCGACCAACCCGCTCCACTCCTGCTCTGCACCCACTGCCTGTGCTCCAGTTGACTGGTGATCTCCATAACCATCTTAACCGGGATCTTCCTGCAGCTACCCGCCAGGCTCTCATACCACTCTGTGCTCCCGTGCCTCCTGTCCATACTACCAGGGGCCGGTAACCAGATACGTAAGGGAGGCCTCCCCCTGCTACATCGGGCTCACCTGTCTGCTACGCACAAGTCTGACAGTATCGGACAGCCATGTCCGAGCCCGAGCAGGGAACCTCCCCCATGGAGGAACTGTGTAGACACCTGGCGGGTCTCACGCAAGCTGTGAAAAGCCTCCAGGAAGGCTACACAAGGCTGGAAGAACAAGTCCAGGTCCTGTCAGCTCCAACCCATCCACAAGCTGCTTCATCGGCCGGAGCGCCATCTGCGCCCTCAGTAGTTATGCTACCTCCAGAGCCTAAGGTACCCGTACCCGAAAGATTTGCTGGGGACCGCAGTAAATTTCGTGCCTTCCGCAATGCCTGCGAGCTATACTTCGCCCTGCAACCTCGCACTTTTTCCTTGGAGGCGACCAAGGTGGGCTTTGTGATCTCCCTCTTGTCTGGTGAACCACAGACCTGGGCTCACCGCCTCCTGGAACAGAAGTCTGGAGCACTGGACAACCTTGATGCCTTTTTCACCGTCATGTCCCAGTTGTATGAGGATCCTCAGGTAACAGCGACTGCCGAAGCCGCCCTGCACGCCCTTCAACAGGGGCGTAGAGCCGCAGAGGACTATGTGGTGGAATTTAGGCGGCGGAGTTCCGACACTGGTTGGAATGATGCGGCTTTACGTTATCAATTCCGCATGGGGTTGTCTGATCCCTTGAAGGATGAGTTAGCACGGGTCGGTGTACCCCAAACCTTGGATGAACTCATCAATCTGGCTATTCAGATCGACCGACGCCTCAGAGAGCGTCGCTCCGAGAGGTCTACCAGCCAATTACGCCCTACCTGGATGCTACCCAAGGTTCCAAGCTCTCCCAGCCAGTCCTTCCCGGCACCGGCCACATCAGTTCCTGACACCTCCGAACCAATGCAACTCGGGCTATTCCGCCCTTCTCTCGATCCAGAAGAATGCCAACGCCGAAGAGTTAACAATCTCTGCATGTACTGTGGGGAGCCTGGACACTTCGTGAGGTCTTGCCCAAATAAGACACGTAAGTCGCTTAAGTCGCTGCCCATCTCTTCAATTTGTGCACCTGCTTTCTCTAAACCTGTTAATCATCTTGCTCTGTCTATCACCCTACAGCTTCCAGGAAAGATTATTCCAGCTACAGTCATCATTGATTCAGGAGCCTGCAGCTGTTTTATTGATCTGACCTTCGCTGCCAACCATCACATTCCTCTTCAGTCCAAAGTCCGGGGACTCTCGGTACATCTCGCAGATGGCTCCTCTCTTCGCTCCGGCCCTGTCACGCAGGAAACCATTCCTTTGTTGGCCACCATGGGCCCTAACCATCAAGAACTTCTGCGCCTGGATGCCATCTCCTCTCCCCTTTTTCCCATCATATTGGGGATGCCATGGTTACAGGCCCATAACCCCAGCATTGACTGGTCCAGTGGAGAAGTCAAGTTCTTGTCTCATTACTGCCGACAACACTGCTTACATACAAATTCTGCTGAGTCTACCCAATTACTCTGTTTAGACACCGAATCCGAGCTTCAACAGGTGGTCCCTGCACCCTATTGGGACTTTCTGGACGTCTTTAGCAAAAAAGGAGCAGAGGCCTTACCTCCTCACAGGCCTTACGATTGCCCAATCGAGCTATTACCTGGAGCAGAAGTTCCCTTTGGAAGGATTTTCCCACTGACAGAGCAGGAGCTGGATACTCTAAAAATATATATCGACGAGAACCTGAATAAAGGGTTTATCCGCCCATCTACCTCTCCGGCCGGGGCTGGCATATTCTTTGTGGAGAAAAAGGACCATTCCTTGCATCCTTGTATCGATTATCGGGAATTGAACAAAGTAACAATCAAGAACCGTTACCCGCTACCCTTAGTGCCCGAACTCTTCCAGAGATTAGGATCCGCAGTAATCTTTACCAAGCTAGATCTCCGTAGTGCCTACAACCTGATCCGCATTCGAGAAGGAGATGAGTGGAAGACAGCCTTTCGCACCAGATTTGGACATTACGAATACCTTGTCATGCCCTTCGGTCTGTGCAACGCACCTGCTACGTTCTAACATTTTGTCAACGACATCTTCCGTGACTTCCTGGATCTTTATGTTATTGTCTACCTAGATGATATCCTGATCTTTTCCTCCTCAGTCTCAGATCATCGCAGGCATGTTGGAAATGTGTTAGCTCGTCTCAGGCAGCATGGACTTTATGCTAAACCAGAAAAATGCCAATTCGAACTTCAAAGCATCCAGTTTTTAGGCCTAATCATTTCTGTTGATGGTATAAAAATGGATCCGCAGAAAGTATCTGCCATTCTGGAGTGGCCCGCTCCCTCCGATAAAAAAGGGGTTCAAAGGTTCATCGGCTTCTCGAACTTTTACAGGAAGTTCATTAGGGGCTTCTCTACAATAATTGCCCCCATCACCGAAATAACCAGACAAGGGAATCGATTCCAGTGGTCCCTTGAGGCACAATCTGCCTTCGAAAAATTCAAGGAGCTGTTCACCTCCGCCTCAATTTTAAAACACCCGGATCATGCTCTACCATTCGTCCTTGAAGTGGACGCTTCGGAGGTCGCAGTCGGAGCTGTTCTGTCCCAACGGCAAGGCCCAAAGGCCCTTCTCTACCCAGTGGCCTTTTTCTCCCGCAAACTCTCTTCAGCAGAGAGAAATTATGATGTTGGCGATCGGGAGCTTCTGGCCATTAAATCCGCTTTGGAGGAGTGGCGTTATCTACTGGAGGGTGCAGCACACCCTATCCTGGTCTATACGGACCACAAAAATCTGGAGTATCTCCGAACTGCCAAAAGACTGAAACCCCGACAAGCAAGATGGGCTCTATTCTTCTCCAGATTTCAGTTTCATATAACGTACAGACCTGGTTCCAAGAATACCAAGCCGGATGCTCTTTCTCGTATGTTCCCTGATTCTGGCAAACCTGAGCATCCGGACACCATCCTTTCATCCGGAAATTTTCTTTTGCTTCAAGTGGATCTATTATCCCGCATAAAACAAGCTTCTTTAAATTGGACCCCAAGTTCCGGAGAGCTGGTGAGGGCCCAGGATGGTCTTTTTTGGCACAAGGGTAAAATCGTAGTCCCTGAAGATTTGAGGGTGGCAGTGCTGGAGCTCTGCCATGATCATAAGATGGCTGGACATTTCGGTGTGCTGAAGACAACGGAGTTAGTGCAGCACACATTTTGGTGGCCTTTGTTAGTGAACGACTGCAAGAGCTATGTAGAATCTTGTACCACCTGTGCCCGGAACAAGAATAGCCGGACTAGAGCCTGGGGTCTGTTAAAGCCATTACCCGTCCCGGAAAGACCGTGGAAGATGATATCAATGGATTTCATTGTAGAGCTTCCCCAGTCAGAGGGTTTCTCTACCATCTTTGTCGTCGTAGACAGGTTAACCAAGATGGCTCACTTCCTGCCGATGAAGGGCACACCTTCGGCCATGGAGACAGCAAGGGTCTTCATTAAAGAGATTGTCAGGTTGCACGGAGTCCCATCGAACATCATATCTGATCGTGGTGTTCAGTTCACCTCACGGTTCTGGAAGGCTCTCTGTAACTCCCTGGAAATCGAGCTGGCACTCTCCTCCGCTTATCATCCCCAGACTAATGGGCAGACGGAGAGAACTAATCAAACTTTGGAGCAATACCTCCGTTGTTTTTCATCTTTCTCTCAGGACAACTGGGTCTCTCTGCTGCCAATCGCTGAGTTCTCCTATAACAACTCTCTACATTCGGCCATTAAGCAAACACCGTTTTTTGCCAATTACGGATTCCACCCGTCCTTTCTGCCCAGGTCTTTACCTGAATGTGCGATCCCTGCGGTCTCTGAGACCATGGACTTCTTTCTTTGTAACAACAAGCTCTTGCAGGATACCATGGCTAAGACCCAAGAGTATAATAAAAAGATGTTTGACAGGAAGAGGCGGGGAGAGCTCATCCTGGAACCTGGCAACCAGGTTTGGTTATCCACGACCAATATAAGAATGGCCTGTCCTTCAAGGAAATTGGGTCCCAAATTCTTGGGTCCGTTCACAGTCAAGAAGAGGATTAACAATGTGGCCTACGAACTCAATCTACCTAGTACCCTGAAGATTCATCCGGTCTTTCACATTTCATTGTTGAAACCTGTTGTACCCAACACTTTTGCTGGTCGAAGTACTGACCCACCAGAACCCATAATTGTCGATAGCAAAGAAGAATTCGAGGTGGAAGCTATTCTGGATTGCAGGAAAAGACGCAACCAGTTGCAGTATTTGATCAAATGGAGGGGGTACGGACCAGAGGATAACTCCTGGGAGCCAGAGGGCAACTTACATGCCGAAGAGCTTCTGAGGTCTTTTAGGAGTACCCACGCTTCCAAATTGGCACAGTTGGACATCCGGAGGCTGCCCTTGAGGGGGGGGCACTGTCAGAGAGTTCCATTGGGCAGATGCGCTGTTGGTGGGCATCGCGGCGCGTCAGCGCGCGTCGGCAGGCGCGCGCGCCCGGTGTTTGGCGCCAACCTGCCTATTTAGGCCATCTGCACAGGGGGCTCGGTGCTGTCCGATCTTCAGCTTCCTGTGTTCCTGCTTCCTGCTTCCTGTTTGGTTCCGATCTCCTGACCACCGGCCTGTCTCTGTTCCTCCTTGTTTGCTGCCTGCCACTGATCCCGGACCGTCCTGACTACGAATCTGCCTGCTCCTCTGTACTGCGTTGCCCGCCTGCTGCCGACCTCTGCCTGTGACCGACCAACCCGCTCCACTCCTGCTCTGCACCCACTGCCTGTGCTCCAGTTGACTGGTGATCTCCATAACCATCTTAACCGGGATCTTCCTGCAGCTACCCGCCAGGCTCTCATACCACTCTGTGCTCCCGTACCTCCTGTCCATACTACCAGGGGCCGGTAACCAGATACGTAATGGAGGCCTCCCCCTGCTACATCGGGCTCACCTGTCTGCTACGCACAAGTCTGACACACCTACAGCAGGGTCACTGCTCTACTCTCTACATAGCAAACACCTACAGCAGGGTCACTGCTCTACTCTCTACATAGCAAACACCTACAGCAGGGTCACTGCTCTACTCTCTACATAGCAAACACCTACAACAAGGTCACTGCTCCGCCAGCTACATAGCAAACACCTACAACGGGATCACTGCTCCGCCAGCTACATAGCAAACACCTACAACGGGATCACTGCTCCGTCCTTTCTTAGTAAACACTTACAACAGGGTCACTGCTCCGCCCTTTCATAGTAAACACTTACAACAGGGTCACTGCTCTGCCCGCTACATAGCAAACACCTACAGCAGGGTCACTGCTCTACTCTCTACATAGCAACCACCTACAACAGGGTCACTGCTCCGCCCGCTACATAGCAAACACCTACAGCAGGGTCAATGCTCTACTCTCTACATAGCAAACACCTACAACGGGATCACTGCTCTGCCCTTTCATAGTAAACACTTACAACAGGGTCACTGCTCCTCCCGCTACATAGCAAACACCTACAGCAGGGTCACTGCTCTACTCTCTACATAGCAAACACCTACAACAGGGTCACTGCTCCGCCTGATACATAGAAAACACCTACAACGGGATCACTGCTCCGCCCTTTCATAGTAAACACTTACAACAGGGTCACTGCTCCGCTCTCTACATAGATAAGCTCCACATCTCATTTAAACACCCATCACAAGATCTCTGGTCTGCCATCGACAGAACTAGGCTCTATATATCATCATGTAAACACCTGTCACATACAGTATTCATTGCTCCACCCTCTACAAAGCAAAGCTTCATATATCATGTAAGCCTCCATCACATGGTCACCGCTCCACCCTCTACATACTCATACCTCCCAACTTTTAGTGATAGGAATAAGGGACACCCATCAGCAAAAGTATGCAGGCATAGGACACACACCCCTTGCCACGCCCCCTTAAAGGAGAATTGTACAGAAAAAAATAAAAGATTGGTTCAACCCACAAGTGCTTTTTTTTACCACTACTTTTCCTTTATATTGGCTTTTGCAATTTACAAATGCAGAAAGGTAGAAATTGGATGAAAGGTTTAGCACAGGAAAACACTTTTTGATAGATAAAAAAAGCATTTTATATACAACTATATAGATCAGACCAAAACGAGGGACAAATGAGGAGGAATGAGGGACAGAGGGACTTTGCTCCAAATCAGGGACAGTCCCTCGAAATCAGGGACAGTTGGGAGCTGTGCATACCCAAGCACTATACATGTAAACACCCACCGTAAGGGCACTGCTTCGCCTTTTGCATAGCTAGTCGCAACAGAAATGCGTCCTTCAACCCGATTAACTATGAATTGAATGAATACATTTGTTACAATGTCATGAATATTAACTCCTGAATTCCAAATAACAGAAACTAAAGCATTAATGTCAGTTGAGGTCACACCCTTTCACAACGGAGCGTACAATCAGGTGTGTCTCCAAAAAAAACATTTCATAGGAACACAATGGTAGTATTAAATATTTCTGAGATACATCCTGTTTACTAAATATAGCTGATCGGGATCATCCCTTAAAGAATGGTAACATGTCCCTAGGCTTGTTCATCAGTTACAAAGAGACAATTCACATTTTCCACTCAATTAAAGAATATGTAAACCCTACCAATACATTTCTGTAAAGCCTCAAGGTTTTTCACCTTGATGGATTCTATCCATTAAGGTGAAAAACCTCCTGTGCTCCAGCTCCCCCCCCTTTTACTTACCTGATCACAATCCTATCCAGCGATATGCACAAGCGCAGCGGCTCCATCTGCTGTCTCTATTCTTATTGGACAGATTGATAGCAGTGGGAGTGTCCATTGACACAGTGGGACTTAGGAACGAGCCTGAACCAGTGCCACCAGGGAAAGCGGCTTTCCCTAGGGGCACCGGATGAAGAGGAGGGGCCTGGAGCGCCTGTGGGACACCTCAGAAGAAGAGGATGGGGGCTGCTCTGTGCAATACGATTGCACAGAGCAGGTAAATATAGGCATGTTTGTTTGTTTTTTTTATACAAAAAAAAAATAGAAACAAGGGTTTACAACCCCTTTAAAGGCCTTTTGTTATATCGCTTTGATATTTTTTTTTTAGACTTATCTGCTGATCTGACACTTCCCGTGTTATCTCAAGGGGTGTAATTAGCCCTCCTAGTTCTCATCATAGACCACAGAACAGTAAAATCAGTCTGTATATGCAGTAAAGCATGCTTGTTATACTCACGGTGGAACCTAAGGGGTTAATCCTCCGCATTGTGTAAAAGGGTTGTTTGATCCTGTCTTCTCTGATCAACCCTTTCTTCTACAGTCCCCAATCCATTTCCTGATAGTACAGAGCCTTGGGGGCAACCTGCACATGCTCAGTTTGGTGTGTATTGCTAGAGAGGGTTTCTTTTTTTTTCTTGGGAGGGTGCATGTGATCAGCACAGGGCCAATCAGCACTGTCCAGACAAAGGCTGGGGTCCTGCAGCCTGATAGGACAGTCAGAGCAGAATTTAAACTCCTCCTACAAGTTTTAACCAGATACTGATAGAAGCCACAAGACGGTTACAGTATATACTGCTGATGAGAAAAGGTAGTTTATATTTACTAAAATAATTGCATGTTCATGTTCTGTGTACTGTGGGAGACCAGATATAGTGAATGCAGGGTCCTGGGTTTAGTAACACTTGAAGATGGGGCCTAGGACACAATCAGCTTAAATTTGAGCCTGTAAGCACCACCCGGGTAGGCATAAGTTATTATACACATCAACTTACTAGGGTGGAAAATTGTCGGGCCAACAGCGACTGCATCCTAACAAAGGCAGGCAATGTTCAGGTAGTCGTCAACTGCCTAAAGACAATAGTTGGTAGTGAATGGAGGTGTAATCTGATTTCTCTAGTTCAGCTAGTGGGGCTGAATGAGAGAAATCAAGTCATGGTTGGCTGGCTTTAAGTGAAGTGAGAACGTCAATGTGCCTTTCATTCTTCATTATGGTCACTGACGCTTACCATGAACCAATAGGAAGAAGAAAAGCCAGCACACAACTTTTCTCTTTAAAGACCATCCTCGGTCTGTGCTCAGGAACTCATTGAGTGGTATGGTCAGTCATCCAAGGATACATAAATTGCTTTCCAAAGTTACAGAAAAAAAAAAATGCTTTCTGGTGCCCAGATTGGATTGGCCAGCCTTCGCATACATTAACCCATTCATCCCCGCACAGAGTTTACTCTGGGGTTATGTCACTTTTTTGGGCTTTAGACTAGAGCGATCCAGGATAGACTGAAAAGTATAGAAGTTCATGAGAAGTGCTGCAAGTTCTGACTTCGCTCTTGTGCCACCACTGAACTGTGTGAGATCTTACTCCTGCCAAACAAACATGTCTATAAGCAGTCTAAACAAGTTCTCGGAGTTATGTAACATATTTTACATTTTTTAAGGGTCTACAATGAGAATGATAAGGTTATGGCAAAGATCCCAGAACAGATAAGAGACGTAACATCACACTGAACATTGGGTCAACTGGAGGGCAGATCCAAAAATTAGTTTGTTTTGGTTTTTCCACACACACATATATATATATATATATATATATATATATATATATATATATATATATATATATATATACACACACACACATATACATATACATACACACACACACATATACACACACATACATACATATACACACACATACATACATATACACACACATACATACATATACAGTGCCTTGCGAAAGTATTCACCCCCCCCCCCCTTGGCTTTTTACCTATTTTGTTACATTACAGCCTTTAGTTCAATGGGTTTTTTTTTATCTGAATTATATGTAATGGATCAGAACACAATAGTCTAAGTTGGTGAAGTAAAATTAGAAAAATATATACATAAAACTATTTTTCAGAAATAAAAAAAACTGATATTTGGCATGTGCGTATGTATTCACCCCCTTTGTTATGAAGCCCATAAAAAGCTCTGGTGCAACCAATTACCTTCAGAAGTCACATAATTGGTGAAATGATGTCCTCCTGTGTGCAATCTAAGTGTCACATGATCTGTCATTACATATACACACCTTTTTGAAAGGCCCCAGAGGCTGCAACACCTAAGCAAGAGGCACCACTAACCAAACACTGCCATGAAGACCAAGGAACTCTCCAAACAAGTAAGGGACAATATGAAAAATTGCCTCACATCCAATATAAGTATTGGCACCACATCCCTACGGTATACAATATACAAAACATAGAGGAAACTGGGATTTTAAAGAGGAATTCCACCCAGGGGCTCCATTAAAAAAAGAAAAAAAAATTAAAAGTCATCAGCTACAAATACTGCAGCTGCTGACTTTTAATTGGACACTTACCTGTCCCAGGGTCCAGCGATGCGGGGGATCGAAGCCCCGCTCGTCCCCCCCGCCTCCGCTCGTCGGCGCCGGCATTGCAACTGTGGGCCCCGGGCTGTGGCTTCACAGCCTGGCACCCACTGCGCATGTGCGAGCGGCGCCGTGATTGGCCGCTCAATCACCTGGGACCTGTAATGGGTCCCAGATGATTGACAGGAGGGAGGGAGCAGAGCCGAGCCCTTCCTGTGCCGAGGGGGAAGTGATGTCACCAGCCCAGGCAAAGGAACAGGCAGACTACGAGGGACCACCTAGCAACAGGCATTTAGACGTAAGTGAAAAAAAAAATATCCAAATGTTTGTTTTAATTTTTCAGGTATTTTTGTTTTTTTGGGTGGAACCCCACTTTAAGGGTGCAAAAGGGTGACAAAATGTATGTAAAAATGTCACATTTTATTTAGAAAAGTTGATAAAAACATGTTTGTAAAAAGAGTTTACATTCAATGTACTGAAACAATCTTTAATTAGTGCAACCGAAAGATTCATTTCTCAACATGTTTCACCACATGCCGTGGCTTCTTCAGGAGAGTAGTATCTATCAGGCACTGTATGCAGGTCTTTCAAAAAATTGAGTAGCGGTTTGAATGCAAACTCCAATAGTTAAACTACTTAATTCAGGAAGCAAACCCAGCCAGAGGATCAGCTGATGACCACAGAGGGTAAGTAGAATCGCATTTTTAACTGATGGAAGAGGTCCTGTGATGAAGGACTGGCTTAAAACCAAAAACTCCAAGTTGCTTGACTGCATTAATTTGTGTTCTTTCCAAAACAACGCCCCAAGAAAAGGGGAAGGAAAGGACAACAAAAAAACCTGGATCAGATGATATGTGAAGAGAATAACATCCTCCTCCTCTCATGCTGGATGGGGAGGATTTTATTCTCTTCACATATCCCTTTTGCACCTTTAAAATCCCAGTTTCCTCTATGTTTTGTATAAAGTAAGGGACAATGTTGTTGAGAAGTACAAGTCAGGGTTAGGTTCTAAAAAAATATCCAAATCTTTGATGATCCCTAGGAGCATCATCAAATCTATCATAACCAAATGTAAAGAACATGGCACAACAGCAAACCTGACAAGAGACGGACGCACACCAAAACTCACGGACCGGGCAAGGAGGGCATTAATCAGAGAAGCAGCACAGAGACCTAAGGTAACCCTGGAGGAGCTGCAGAGTTCCACAGCAGAGACTGGAGTATCTGTACATAGGACGACAATAAGCTGTACGCTCCACAGAGTTGGGCTTTATGGCAGAGTGGCCAGAAGAAAGCCATTACTTTCAGCAAAAAACAAAAAGGCATGTGGGAGACTCCCAAAATGTATGGAGGAAGGTGCTCTGGTCTGATGAGACTAAAATTTAACTTTCTGGCCATCAAAAAAAAAATGCTATGTCTGGCACAAACCCAACACATCACATCACCCAAAGAACACCATCCCCACAGTAAAACATGGTGGTGGCAGCATCATGCTGTGGGGATGTTTTTTTTAGCAGTCGGGACTGGAAAACCTGTGGAAGAAGGTGCTCTGGTCAGAGGAGAGCAAAATTTTAATTTTTTTGGGCAAAAAGCAAAACCCTATGTGTGGCTGAAAACTAACACTGCAAATCAACCTTAACACACCATCCCCACCGTGAAAAATGGTGATGGCAGCATCATGTTGTGAGGATGCTTTTCTTCAGCAGGGACAGGGAAGCTGGTCAGAGTTGATGGGAAGATGGATGGAGCCAAATACAGGGCAATCTTAGAGGAAAACCTGTTAAGAGTCTGCAAAAGACTTGAGATTGGGGTGGAGATTCACTTTCCAGCAGGACAACGACCCTAAACATACAGCCAGAGCTACAATGGAATGGTTTAGATCAAAGCATATTCATATGTTAGAAGGGCCCAGTCACAGTCCAAACCTAAATCCAATGGAGAATCTGTGGCAAGACTTGAAATTTGCTGTTCACAGACGCTCTCCATCCAATCTGACAGAGCTTGAGCTATTTTGCAAAGAAGAATGGGCAAAAATGTCACTCTCTAGATGTGCAAAGCTGGTAGAGACATCCCCAAAAAGACTTGCAGCTGTAATTGCAGAGAAACGTGGTTCTACAAAGTATTGACTCAGGGGGGCTGAATATAAATGCACACCACACTTTTCAGATATTTGTAAAACATTTTGAAAACCATTTATCATTTTCCTTCCTACTTCACAATTATGTGCCACTTTGTGTTGGTCTATCACATAAAATCCCAATAAAATCCATTTACGTTTTTGGTTGTAACATGACAAAATGCCGCCTATCATTTCTTGAGGCCCTAAAACACCAGAACAGTAGGGATGAGCCGAACACCCCCCGGTTCGGTTCGCACCAGAACCCGCGAACGGACCGCAAGTTCGCACGAACGTTAGAACCCCATTGACGTCTATGGGACTCGAACGTTCGAAATCAAAAGTGCTCATTTTAAAGGCTAATTTGCATGGTATTGTCCTAAAAAGGGTTTGGGGACCCGGGTCCTACCCCAGGGGACATGTATCAATGCAAAAAAAACTTTTAAAAACGGCCGTTTTTTCGGGAGCAGTGATTTTAATGATGCTTAAAGTAAAAAAAAAAAAAGTGAAATATTCCTTTAAATATCGTACCTGGGGGGTGTCTATAGTATGCCTGTAAAGTGACGCGTGTTTCCCATGTTTAGAACAGTCCCTGCACCAAATGTCATTTTTAAAGGAAAAAATCTCATTTAAAACTGCTTGCGGGTTTAATGTCATGTCGGGTCCTGGCAATATGGATGAAAATCAGTGAGACAAACGGCATGGGTACCCCCCAGTCCATTACCAGGCCCTTTGGGTCTTGTATGGATATTAAGGGGAACCCCGCACCCAAATTAAAATAAGGAAAGGTCCCTATATACTCTGAACAGCAGTATACAGGCGGTGCAAACAAGACAGGGACTGTAGGTTTGTTGTTAAGTAGAATCTGTTTGTAATTTTGAACATTTTTAATGTGTTTAGCTCCAGCCAAAAAATCTTTTCTAAGCTTTTTGGAAAACATAGGGAAGGGTTATCACCCCTGTGACATTTGTTTTGCGTCTTTCCTCCTCTTCAGAAGATTTCACCTCACTTTTTTGTCCCAATGAAAAATGTTTTTTGAAAATTTGGTTTTTTTTGTGGAACAAGGATTGGAAAGCATCAGTGGAAAGGAGAAATTGTTTTCCCATATTAACTCTTACATGAGAGAATTTCCCTTCCTATGGGTAGATTTCATCTCACTTCCTGTTGTCTCCTTCCGTTTGCAAGTAGGAGTCGTTTGTAAGTTAGATGTTTGAAAGTAGGGTCCTGCCCTATATACTCAGCAGAAATTTGGGCCTTAGGTGTTGCTGTGGCCAAAACACTGTAAGCCCTCACAGGGCCCTGCTGTGAAATATTAGATCAAGAATTGTAATTACATGCCCCTGTTGAACAGGAGCTGAAAAATTAGGCCTTAGGCACTGGTGCTGGTGCCACAACACTGCAACCCCTCACAGACACTCTAGTTGGAACGCAGGAACGAGCCCTGCTGCAAAGTATTGCATCAAAAATTGTAATTACACGCCCCTGTTAGACAGGGGCAGAAAAATTGGGCCTTAGGCACTGGTGCTGGTGCCACAACACTGCAACCCCTCACAGACACTCTAGTTGGAACGCAGGAACGAGCACTGCTGCAAAGTATTGCATCAAAAATTGTAATTACACGCCCCTGTTAGACAGGGGCAGAAAAATTGGGCCTTAGGCACTGGTGCTGGTGCCACAACACTGCAACCCCTCACAGACACTCTAGTTGGAATGCAGGAACGAGCCCTGCTGCAAAGTATTGCATCAAAAATTGTAATTTCACGCCCCTGTTAGACAGGGGCAGAAAAATTGGGCCTTAGGCACTGGTGCTGGTGCCACAACACTGCAACCCCTCACAGACACTCTAGTTGGAACGCAGGAACGAGCCCTGCTGCAAAGTATTGCATCAAAAATTGTAATTTCACGCCCCTGTTAGACAGGGGCAGAAAAATTGGGCCTTAGGCACTGGTGCTGGTGCCACAACACTGCAACCCCTCACAGACACTCTAGTTGGAACGCAGGAACGAGCCCTGCTGCAAAGTATTGCATCAAAAATTGTAATTTCACGCCCCTGTTAGACAGGGGCAGAAAAATTGGGCCTTAGGCACTGGTGCTGGTGCCACAACACTGCAACCCCTCACAGACACTCTAGTTGGAATGCAGGAACGAGCCGTGCTGCAAAGTATTACATCAAAAATTGTAATTACACGCCCCTGTTATACAGGGGCTGAAAAATTGTGTCTTAGGCACTGGTGGTGGCGCCCAGAACCAAAAATGTTCTTACAAGCTATCAGCGTGATGATTGAGGAGGAAGAGGATAATTACTCAGGGATAATCACTCAGCATCAGCATAGGCAGTCTTTGAAGGGATCTGAAAAAAATTATTCAGTTACATCAGCATCAGGTGCTTGGTAGCTGGTGGTGATCCAAGACTGATTCATTTTTATGAAGGTCAGCCGATCGACCGAGTCAGTGGACAGACGCACCCTGTGATCGGTTACCACGCCTCCAGCAGCACTGAATGTACGTTCCGAAAGAACGCTGGATGCAGGACAGGCCAGTAGCTCAATTGCATACTGTGCAAGCTCTGGCCAGTGATCCATCCTCAAGACCCAGTAACCCAGAGGATTTTCGGTGGGAAAGGTGTCCAAGTCTGATCTTGCCCCTAGGTATTCCTGCACCATGTAAAACAGACGCTGGCGATGGTTGCTGGAACCGATCATACCTTGGGGCTGCGGACCAAAAAATTGTCTGAACGCATCGGTCAGACGGCCACCTTCTCCACCGCTCCTTCTTTGACTGACCGAAGCCTCAGCAACACGTTGTCCAGAAACAGGAGTTTGTAACCTCCCAGTCTCTGGGAACGCGTTGCACAGACCTTTCTGCAAGGCCTCCCGAAGATGTTTCATCCTCTGCTCCCTCTGCGATGGCAAGATAAGGTCCGCAACCTTACCCTTGTAACGTGGATCAAGGAGGGTTGCCAGCCAGTATTGGTCCTTCTCCTTGATACCACGAATACGAGGATCCTTACGCAGGCTTTGCAGGATCAGGGAGGCCATGCAGCGTAGGTTTGCTGAGGCATTCGGTCCGGAGTCCTCTGGGTCACTAAGGACAACAACGTCCGCAGCCACCTCCTCCCAGCCACGTACAAGTCCATGTGTTCCTTGGGACTGATCCCTTAAAGACTGCTGATGCTGAGTGCCAGGCTCCACCTCCATACTGACACAATCTTCCTCCTCCTCCTCCTCCTCGTCCTCTTCCTGTGTGATCGGCGGGCACGCAGGAACACTGTCTGGATAAAGGGGGCCTTGAGAGCTAAGGAAGTCCTCCTCTTCCTGCCTCTGTTCTGCCTCAAGTGCCCTGTCCATTATTCCACGCAGCGTGTGCTCCAACAGGTGGACAAGGGGGACAGTGTCACTGATGCATGCACTGTCAGTGCTCACCATCCTCGTGGCCTCCTCGAATGGTGACAGGACAGTGCATGCATCCCTGATCATGGCCCACTGGCGTGGGGAAAAAAAACCAAGGTCCCCTGACCCTGTCCTGGTGCCATAGTCGCACAGGTACTCATTGATGGCCCTCTGCTGCGTGTGCAGCCGCTGCAGCATGGCCAACGTCGAGTTCCACCTGGTGGGCACGTCACAGATTAGGCGGTTCTTGGGCAGGTTAAACTCCTTTTGGAGGTCCGTCAGCCGAGCACTGGCATTATATGACCGGCGGAAATGCACAGAGACTTTCCTGGCCTGCCTCAGGACATCCTGTAAGCCCGGGTACCTGCCCAAGAACCGCTGCACCACCAAGTTAAGGACGTGAGCCAAACAGGGCACATGGGTCAGTTGTCCCTGTCGGAGGGCAGAGAGGAGGTTGGTGCCATTGTCGCAAACCACCATTCCTGCCTTAAGTTGGCGTGGCGTCAACCACCTCTGAACCTGCCCCTGCAGAGCTGACAGAACCTCTGCCCCAGTGTGGCTCCTGTCCCCCAAGCACACCAGCTCAAGCACCGCATGGCATCTTTTGGCCTGCGTACTTGCGTAGCCCCTTGAACGCCTACGGAGCACCGCTGGTTCCGAGGAAGAGGCCATGGAGGAAGAAGAAGAGGAGGGGGTGGAGGAGAGAGGTGTGTCACAATCAGCATTTTGGAGGCGTGGTGGCGGAACAACCTCCAACACTACTGCACCTTGTCCTGCATCCTTCCCAGCTGCCAGCAGAGTCACCCAATGCGCCGTGAAACTTAAGTAACGTCCCTGTCCATGCCTGCTGGACCATGAGTCAGCGGTAATATGCACCTTACCGCTGACCGCCCTGTCCAGCGAGGCATGGACATTGCCTTCCACATGCCGGTAGAGAGCCGGAATCGCCTTCCGTGAGAAAAAGTGGCGTTTGGGTACCTGCCACTGAGGAACCGCACATTCCACAAACTCACGGAAGGGGGCAGAGTCTACCAACTGAAAAGGCAGCAGTTGAAGTGCTAGCAATTTTGCCAAGCTAGCATTCAACCGCTGGGCATGTGGATGGCTGGGAGCAAACTTCTTTCGGCGGTGCAGCAGCTGGGGCAGGGAAATTTGCCTGGTACAATCTGACGTCGGTGTACCAAAAGCAGATTGCCCACAAGTACTTGGCTGTGACACACCTAATTCTACACCTTCATTCCTCTCACTGCAGGTCTCAGAGAGGACTGAAGGTCTAGTGGGGTTGGAAATCTCAGCTGATGAGGAGCAAGGAGAGATCGTCTTTGTTCTTTGGTGTGGGTCTTTTAGATACGCTTGCCAACGAACTGCATGGCAGGTCAACATATGTCTGGTCAAGCATGTGGTACCCAAGCGGGAGATGTTTTGGCCACGCGAGATACGCTTGAGACATATGTTGCAAATAGCAGCGGTGCGATCTGATGCACTCGTCTCAAAAAAGGCCCACACCAAAGAACTTTTTGAATAACGCGCAGAGACTGCAGCGCCCTGCACATGTGGAGCTTTGGGGTGTGATGCAGTCAATGTGCTGCCCTTAGGCTGGCCCCTGGAGGGCATCCTGCCTAGTTGGTGATGTGCCACCTCCTCCTCCTCCTCCTCCTCTCTCCTATCAGGCACCCACGTTGAGTCAGTGACCTCATCATCCCCTCCCTCCTCATCACTGGAGCAAACCTGGCAGTATGCTGCAGCAGGGGGAGCATGACTGCCAGATTGCTGTCCTTCTTGGGCACCCCCTCTGTCCGTGCTCATGTTACTGCCTTCATTGAGCTCAGTATCATCATCAGAGCCTTCCAAACGCTGGGCATCCTCCTGGAGCATGTACCCAACACTGTGGTCAAACAGTTCGAGGGAATCCTCATGAGGACATGGTGGAGCTAGGGAAGGAGTCACTGATGACATTGAGCTGAGGGAAGAGGCCGCTGCTTTGCCAGACAAAGCACCCTGGGCATGGGTGAGAGAGGATGAGGAGGATGAGGACGGCTTGGTCATCCACTCGACCAAGTCTTCCGCATGTTGCGGCTCAACACGGCCAGCTGCCGAAAAAAAGGCCAAGCGTGTCCCATGGCCACGTGCTGATGAGGATGCACCGTCTCCACGACCAGCACTAGACACAGAGCCTGCTTGCCCTCTCTTATTGGCTTGTGACTGTCTGCCTCTCCTTCTTGGCCTTCCAGACATACTAATGGCCTGTAGCTGCACTAAGCTGGCATAGAACACCTGTAATTTTCTTCAGGTAGCTTTATATACTGTAACCAGACAAGCCTGCCTGTCAGTAGGAAGATAACAGGAACGGATCTAGCTGAACACTGTGAGCAGGACGTACTGCACTAAATGTATATAGCAGGAACGGATCTAGCTGAACACTGTGAGCAGGACGCACTGTACTAAATGTAAATAGTCTAGCTGCCTGACCGTGGTACTAATAGGATCAAAAAGAACACCTGTAATTTTCTTCAGGTAGCTTTATATACTGTAACCAGACAAGCCTGCCTGTCAGTAGGAAGATAACAGGAACGGATCTAGCTGAACACTGTGAGCAGGACACACTGTACTAAATGTAAATAGTCTAGCTGCCTGACCGTGGTACTAATAGGATCAAAAAGAACACCTGTAATTTTCTTCAGGTAGCTTTATATACTGTAACCAGACAAGCCTGCCTGTCAGTAGGAAGATAACAGGAACGGATCTAGCTGAACACTGTGAGCAGGACGTACTGCACTAAATGTATATAGCAGGAACGGATCTAGCTGAACACTGTGAGCAGGACGCACTGCACTGAATGTAAATAGCAGGAACGGATCTAGCTGAACACTGTGAGCAGGACGCACTGCACTAAATGTAAATACCAGGAACGGATCTAGCTGAACACTGTGAGCAGGACGCACTGCACTGAATGTAAATAGCAGGAACGGATCTAGCTGAACACTGTGAGCAGGACGCACTGCACTGAATGTAAATAGCAGGAACGGATCTAGCTGAACACTGTGAGCAGGATGCACTGCACTGAATGTAAATAGCAGGAACGGATCTAGCTGAACACTGTGAGCAGGACGTACTGCACTAAATGTATATAGCAGGAACGGATCTAGCTGAACACTGTGAGCAGGACGCACTGCACTGAATGTAAATAGCAGGAACGGATCTAGCTGAACACTGTGAGCAGGACGCACTGCACTGAATGTAAATAGCAGGAACGGATCTAGCTGAACACTGTGAGCAGGACACACTGCACTAAATAGTCTAGATAGAAGATAACAGGAACGGATCTAGCTAAACTGAATACAGTGTATATATATATATGCAACACCTGGGATGCATATATATACACAATACACTGTAAGTGCAGCTAACTGACTGACTGTTCTGCCTAATCTATCTAACTCAAATCAAATGACACTGTCTCTCTCTCTCTCTATCTCTCAGCACACCGGAACACACACTACACAGGGCCGCCGTGCAGGCGGCCTTATATAGTGTGGGGTGTGTACTAAATCCCCTGAGCCATAATTGGCCAAAGCCACCCTGGCTTTGGCCAATTACAGCTCTCTCTACTGACGGCGCTGTGATTGGCCAAGCATGCGGGTCATAGTGCATGCTTGGCCAATCATCAGCCAGCAATGCACTGCGATGCCGCAGTGAATTATGGGCCGTGACGCGCCACACGAATTTGGCGCGAACGGCCCATATCGTTCGCAATTCGACGGACGGTCGAACAGCCGATGTTCGAGTCGAACATGGGTTCGACTCGAACACGAAGCTCATCCCTACAGAACAGTACAAATATCCCCCAAACTACCTATTTTTGGAAAGTAGACAGTCCAAGGTATTTAGTAAGAGGTATGGCGCGATTATTGAAGTTGTAATTTTTTTGTCACAATATTTTGAGAAAAGAGGAAAATTAAATATTATATTATTTATTTATTTTTCTATTATTTTTTTTAACATACTGTCACCAACATAACCATATGACTAATGTGGCAGCAATCAGCGATACGGACTGGTGACATAAAAAAATAAATACATTTTTAGTTTAATTTTTTTTGTCTCTTTTTACAATGTTTTTACATACTCTCATCAGAGTAGTTTAGTGTCGTCATAGTTTGTCACTATGTGCCATGTATCTGCACCGCCTATAGTGGTCCGATACCGAGCGCCGCAATCTTTAGTGTCCATGTGCACCGCGACATACGGTTATGTCACTGTGCCTGGGAGTACTGCCCGCCAGCAGTCAATGTACTGTTGGTGGTAAGCAAGTGGTTAAACACCTTCATACTAGTATGTTTCTTCATTTCCCAAAAAATTGTGGCAAAAAATGAATTCAACTGGGCTTGTCCACTTTCTAAAATGGGATAATTATTTTTTTTTTCTATTCTGGCATTTTTATTTGATATGTTTTACAACAAAAAAACTTTGGTTTTTTTTTCAAATATTGTGGTCTGTCTTCCACTATATAGCAAAAAATAAACACAGTGGTTATTAAATCATACCAAAGGAAAGATTAAAAATGTGGGTATAATTGATGCATGATGGAGTAGTTGTTGGTCAAACTATCATGGCACTGAAAACTAAAAACAATGGCCTGGAAGTGAAAAAAATATTACAAGATAGTACTGAAGTGGTAAAGTGGACCTTCAACCTAAAGGTTGATTTTTGCTGCCCTGCCTCCTCTCTCCTCTTTTTCTTACTAATATCATTTTTTTTAAAAGTATTTCCCCAGTTGTTACCTAGGTGAGAATTTCTCCCCACCCTGCTGAGCAGATGTGCCATGGACTTGGGTTCCGAAAGAGACTTGTAGCACATCTGCGCATGTGCTGTTTTCCCTGGGCATGTGCCCACACCCGGGGGTGGCACGTCTGTGCATGTGCTGTTTTTCCTGGGCATGTGCCCACACCCGGGGGGTGGCACGTCTGTGCATGCGCTGTTCTCCCTGGGCATGTGCCCACACCCGGGGGTGGCACGTCTGTGCATGTGCTGTTTTTCCTGGGCATGTGCCCACACCCGGGGGTGGCACGTCTGTGCATGTGCTGTTTTACCTGGGCATGTGTGCACACCGGGGGCTGGCATGTCTGCGCATGTGCTGCTTTCCCTGGGCATGTGTGCACACCGGGGGCTGGCACGTCTGTGCATGTGCTGTTTTCCCTGGGCATGTGCCCACACCGGGGGCTGGCACGTCTGTGCATGTGCTGTTTTCCCTGGGCATGTGCCCACACCCGGGGGTGGCACGTCTGTGCATGTGCTGTTCTCCCTGGCCATGTGCGCACACCTGGGTGTTTCCCGCACACAGGCAAGAACTGCCACCAGAAGAGTCCAAAACCTTCCCTGTCTGAGTGTACGCAGAAAATCACCCACATGTGCTCAGATGTGCCAGCAGGCTCTGCCAGGACCCGAAGGCCGGGCAAGCTACCTGGTAGGCAGACTGTGGTTCTGCTTTAAAGTTCAGGGTTCACATTATGTCCAAAACTGGATGGAGCTGGGCTTTGATAAAATTAAAACAGTAAAGTCTGTCTAAAGTCTTATATATAAAATTGCCAAAAAATAAAATGTCCACTTCTTTCTGATTTATGCTCCTTTCTGACCCATTGTGGGAAAACTCAGAGTAGAAAAAGATTTATGAGGAAAATAAATGCTTATTAAATTCCTTTGTGAGAAATAACTTGTCTGGCACTGAAAATCCATGCCATACATGGGAATTAACAAAGAAAAGCAACAAGTCAGCTAGATGAGAATCAATTGCTTAGCAAAAATAAAAAAAAATTGTTTTAATAACCATAAATTGAATATAGTAAGAACTGTTGTTGTCAACAGAGATCTATTAAAACTTTTCATATGATCGAGCCTTGACGAATGTTATTGATGTCAACCCGACATTTAATGTTTTGTTGTATACTCTTTTTTTTTTTTGTTGGCATGATCCTGAGATTTCTTCTATTATGCTTTCAAAAATGTAATAAAATATTTAAAAAAATGGGATGGATGCGTATTAATATTTTTGTATAGGAATGTCCATCCTTTCCAGGTATTAGTTTGCAGCATTCAATGCTATGCTTCATAAACAAAAGGATCCTGGCACCCATTAATATGCAGGGCAAGCCTCTAAATTTTGTTTTATTTGGATAGAGTGGGTAAGGATTAAAACTCCCTTGAGATCAATGCCATCCTGGGCTCCGTAGAGATTTACTTTCTTGTCCTGCTGACGTTTTAAGACAGGAATTTTAGGAAAAATCTGCAATGCGGGCACAGAGAGAAATAAAAATCTCAGAGGGGTTTTAGCCTTCCCCTACTCTACTAAAGAAAATAATTTATAGTTCGTTACGGTGCCTTGAAAAAGTATTCATACCCCTTGAAATGGTCCACATTTTGTCATGTTACAATCAAAAACGTAAATGTATTTTATTGGGATTTTATGTGATAGACCAACACAAAGTGGCACATAATTGTGAAGTGGAAGGAAAATGATAAATGGTTTCAAATTTTTTTTTACAAATAAATATTTGTAAAGTGTGGGGTGCCACACTTTTCAGATATATATTTGTAAAAAATGTTGAAACCATTTATTATTTTCCTTTCACTTCACAATTATGTGCCACTTTGTGTTGGTCTATCACATAAAATCCCAATAAAATACATTTACATTTTTAATTGTAACATGACAAAATGTGGAAAATTTCAAGGGGTATGAATACTTTTCAAGGCAGTGTATAAGAATAACTCTTGGCAAATACCAAGTAGCATATTACTGAAGGACCAGGCTGGGGAGGAGGTGGCCATGGCTCTGGCTCTCAGCTGTGCGGTAAAAGGCAGCCTCTCCTCTTATCAGTATGTTCCTTGTGCTGCTTCTCCCTCTCCCAGTCTCTACAGTTCTGCTGTATAGGAGGTTGCAAGAGGGTGATCCCAAATCAAATTCAGGTACTTACACTAGTTATTTTTAAAAACACATTTAGTGAATTATAAAATACATACCTGCATTCAATGGTGTTTTATTTGCTTGGAGTTCAGCTTCCATCTTCATGAAATTACAAAAAATACAAAAAAATTGCAATGGCTATTTTTGTCCACAATCTTTCAACTGCACTTAAACAAGAAAGTGTTTTTCTTTAAATAATGTTTGTAGGTTTATACCTAAGAAAGTTTTAGGCTATTCCATGCCCTGCGTGCTTCGATTATTCCCTTCTTTGTTTTCCTTGTCCGTATATTTCCTTTTACAACTTTTCTCCTGTCCTTTTGAAGTTCTTCTGACAGTTTTACAGGTTTAGTACTAGTTAATGTGTATATATAGTATATATATATATATATATATATATATATATATATATATATATATATATATATATATATATATACTGTAAATATAGATATATATCTATATATATATATATATATATATATCTATATATAGATATAGATATATCTATATCGATATATATATATATATATCTATATCTATATATAGATATATATCTATATATAGATATATATATACACACACACATACACACATACACAGCCCGATTTTCAAAAGCAACAGGACTGATCTAAGCACATCTGGCTATATAGATAGTGTATGAATGACAGTACTTTTATGAATGTGGAAAGTCTTCCATATTAGTCAAAAAGATAGCAAAAATGTGTGTGACTAATAAAGAATTGTTTCCTTTTTCCACAGAAGAAACCAAAATGACCCTTTTCTAGTCAACGCGTCATAAAAAAAAAAAAAGAAAACGATGAGAGCGAACAAGTCAGCACAAATGCACATGTACTTGGCGGTCATACGGAAGGGCAAATCCTGAATCCCTCTCCTAAGGTTAAATGAGGTCACAGTCACAGGCTGTAGGGGATGCTATCAAGTGATATATCAAACTTTAATCATATGCAATAAGTAAATATGTCTGCATGTACAGCAAAAAATCCCCAAATCCCTCTTCTGCTAGATAAGCAACAACAATAGGCCATCATCATACCCCTACTCCCCTCTGAAAAAGAAAAAATGGCTGACAGTTTTTCCTGAGGTACATCTTTTTTTCAGATTAGCTACTGGGTGCAACCACTAAGGTCAATGACAATCGCCCCATGGTCACAGTTTCAGGAATGTGTTTATATACAAACTTACAAGGATGCACGTGTCCAAAATAGGCAAGAAACTGAATGGGGAGGGGAGTTAATACAAGGAGGACCTCATGGCTTGGGACCACACCATAATACTACAAGGGTAGCCTCATGGCTTGAAGTCATACCATAATATAACAAAGAGATCATCATGGCCTAAGACCACACCATGATATAACAACAAGGAGATGGGACTGGACCGTAATACAACAAGAAGATCCTAATGTCTTGGGACCATTCCATACTACCACAAGGATATCCTCATGGCATGGGACCACAGCATATTACTGCAAATATATCTCTATGGCTGGGGGTCATGACCAGAATGATAAAAGGAGATCCTTATAGCTTGGCATCACACTATAATACTGCAGGGAGATCCTCATAGCTTGAGACCACACCATGGTATAACAAGGGAATTCTCAAGGATTGGGACTGGTCCATAATACTACATGAAGGTCCTAATGTCTTTGGACCATGCCATACTACCACAAGGATATCTTCATGGGATATTACTGAAAAATTCTCTCTATGGCTTGAGGTAACAATGATAATGAAAAGGGGGAGATCATCATGGATTGGAACCAAACAATAATACTACAAAGATGTACACATGGTTTGCAACCAACTATAATAGAAGGAGGTCCCTCATGGCTTGAGACCACACCATAATGCTAGAAGAAGATACTCGTTGATGGGACCATACCATAATAAAATAGTTTAAAGCTGTGGAATGAAAATAGTCCAAACTATTGTAAGATAAAGACAAAGTTAGTGGCAGTTACTGATGCTGCGGAATGCAAAGTTGAAATGAATGAATAGAAGATGGTGATAGAGAGCTATGTAGCTATTCTTGCAGAGAAGACATTTTTCACTCTACCAAAATTAACTCTAACAGGCAGCATCAGCAGGGTATATATATATATAATATTTTTGTTATATTTATTTTTTACCTTTTTTTCTTCAGGTTGCAACAATAGGGAGCCTTTCCACCACTGGTGCCTCACTACACCTCTATGGAGTTAAAGAGGTTGTAAGACTCAGACATGATTTATGAACAAAGCATGTGTCTCTATAGGGTGTGCTTGTCTCAATCCAGACACTAATGCCGCGTACACACGGTCGGACTTTACGGCAGACTTTTCCCGGCGGACTTTTCTACGTACTTTACGACGAACTTTCTGAATGAACGGACTTGCCTACACACAATCCAACAAAGTCTGTCGAATTCGTACGTGATGACGTACATACGACCGGACTAAAACAAGGAAGTTCATAGCCAGTAGCCAATAGCTGCCCTAGCGTGGCTTTATGTCTGTCGAACTAGCATACAGACGAGCGGACTTTTCGACCAGACTCGAGTCCATTGGATAGATTTGAAACATGTTTCAAATCTAAGTCCGTCCAACTTTTGAGAAAACAAAGTCCGCTGGAGCCCACACACGATCGAATTGTCCGACGAAATCCCGTCCGCCGGGCAAAGTCTGCCGTAAAGTCCGTTCGTGTGTACGCGGCATAAGCATCATTTCTGTGTGCTTCCCCTGCTATCAGCATGGGTCACTTCTGACGAGTTTTTCCTGACAACAAGAGAAAAATGGTGACAGGGGAGGGTACAGCTCTGTGTGCTGTGTGAAGGGGGTGTCCCCTTCCCTCCAATCAGCTCTCAGAGTTCTCCTTACAGATGTAATTTTAGCTCTCCGCCCCCTGCTTTTCAGAGCTGAGAGATCCTGTATAAATATTGCACTTTGAATAGAAGTAAGGGACAGACGGCTGTATTAAACAGGTACAATTTATGTAGGAGGATTTGTTTCATCTATGTGTATCACCTGAGGCCAGTCACTTCACTGGGTATATGTGAGGCTTTACAACCACTTTAAGAAAACAGCTGTCAATCATCAAAAAATCATGCAATTTAACGCTAAGCTGAAAAAGCGCCCATATTTAAAAATTCAAATACTGTGATAAGATCTGGGGAAAATAGCCTTCATAGCTCAAATTACTTTAGTAGAAGATCACTGCCCCCCCACCCATAATCTGCCAAAACACAATGTTCTAGCTGTGTCTGGGAAGTAGCTGGAGTCTTGCACATTGCCATTGACTCAAAGAACATGCTTGGAGTCAACTTTCCACTTTACACAAAGAATGTAAAACGGTTCACAGAGAGCACCTAATTGATAAAACATAAGTGTTCAAAGCTCCAGAGAAACCATGTAACCAGAATTCTATCTGGTCAACTAAAACCTGTTATTGTCTAAGCCCCGAGGAACAAATATGAAGTCACAATAGACTTAACACGAGTGGAACAGAAATAAAAAAACATCATGTGTTTTGTAAAGTACAATATGACTGCTATGTGTCGCATAACAGAACATTGTGCACAGGTCTCCAAGGTGTATAAATGAAATACAAAAGGTTATATGCACATCCATAAGTTATAAGGTAATCAACATATTAAGCCATCAAGCTTTGCCCAAAGAAAACAGCTATCAAGCACTTAAGGACCAGGCCTATTTTTGATGACAAGTTAAAATCATTTTTTTTTTTTGCTAGAAAATTACTTAGAACCCCCAAACATTATATATATATATATATATATATATATATATATATATATATATATATATATATATATAGAGAGAGAGAGAGAGAGAGAATAAGATGGCGGTCGTTGCAATATTTTACATCACACTGTATTTGCACAGCGATCTTACAAAGGCAATTTTTAGGGAAAAAAATACTCTTTTTTGAATTAAAAAATAAAAAAAAACACAGTAAATTTAGCCCAATTGTTTTCTATATTTTGAAAGATGATGTAACGCCGAGTAAATTGATACCCAACATGTCATGCTTCAAAATTGCGCCCGCTCGTGGAATGGTGACAAGCTTTGGCACTTAAAAATCTCCATAGGTGACGTTCAAAACTACAGGTTACCAGTTTTGAGTTACAGAGGAGACCCTGCGCTAGAATTATTGCTCTCGCTCTAATGATCGCTGCGATACCTCACTTGTGGTTTGAACACTGTTTTCATATGTGGGTGCAACTTACGTATGCGTTCGATTCTGCGCACGAGCTCGGAGGGATGGGGCGCTTTAAATTTTTTTTTCTTATTTCTTTCTTATTGATTTTACTTCATATGTTTTATTTTTACACTGTCCTTTTAAAAAATACATTTTGGATCACTTTTATTCCTATTACAAGGAATATAAACATCCCTTGTAATATGAAAAAAGCATGACAGGACCTCTTTAATGTGAGATCTGGGGTCAAAAAGACCTCAGATCTCATATTTACACTGAAAAACAATAAGAAAAAAGTATTAATTGTTTTTTTAAATAAAAAAAAAAAAAGTCCTTTTAAGGCCGTTGGGCGGAAGTGACGTTTGACATCGCTGCCATCATCCAATGCCACAGAGTCGGTTGAGGGCCATCATTCTCTCACTCGACTTAGTTTCAAGCAGGGGAAAGGATCAGGTCATCTCCGCCGCTATCGGAATCCACCGCAGAGACCACTTTTACCGTGAAACGGACCGCCCGCCGTTTCAGAAAATACCGGGGTTATGACACGCTCACATCGATGCTTTTTCAGCCGCTGCATTTTTGAAAAGGGTCAGGGACTTTTTTAAATGCAAAACTGTGCTTTTTTTGTTACATAGACATCAATGGAGAAGCTGCACAAAAGCATGTAGTGCGTTTTTGCTGCGATTTGCGGTTTTTTAATCTGCCCAACATCAAACTGGCCAAAAAAAAAGCATAAAAAAACCCCGCAAAATGCAAATCGTGGCAAAATCATGACAAAAACTTGTTTTTCTGCAGCTTCTCCATTGAGGTCTGTGGAACCAAAAAAAGCACAGTTTTGCGTTTAAAACAGTCCCTGACCCTTTCCAAAAAGAAAGCATAGATGTGAACGTGTCCCATAGGAAACCATGTTAAATGGAACGTAGTGCATTTTAGCAAAAAGCACCAAAAAACGCATAGATGTGAACCGAGCCTAAGGCTTGATTCACTTCTATGCATGTTGCTTTTGAGTGTTTCTGCTGTGCTTTTTGCATTTTTGAACACGTGATTTTACCGCATATTGCGTTTATTTTTTTTTTTCATTTGTTGTTGGGCAGATCAAAAAAAGCAAATCCCTGCAAAATCACAGTAAAAACGCACTACATGCTTTTCTGCAGCTTCTCTATTGAAGTCTATTGAACCAAAAAAAGGAAAAAAAAAAGCAGCATTTTGCATTTAAAGAAGTCCCTGACCCTTTCCAAAGATGCAGAGGCACAAAAAATACATTGATGTGAATGGAGCCTTGCTGCTCGGAGATCATAAAGGATATGTAAAGCTGCATCTGCACCTACAGCCTCCCTGCAAAGTCCCACAAATACCTGTTAAACCTGCCAGTAAAGTCCAGCTAATGCAGATTCTTGTGTGGCAACTCTGCTGCACTGCTATTGAATTCACAGCAGAGTTGCCACTCTAATAGAGGCTGTGCCTGCTTGCGCCATAGCTCCCCGATTTCGAGGGATTGTCCCCGATTTGGAACAAAGTGCCTCTGTTCCGCTTTCCTCCTCATTTGTCCCTCATATTGCTCTGATCTATATAGTTGTATATACAAACTCACTTTTTATCTTTCAAAAAGTGTTTCTCAGTGCTAAACCTTTCATCCAATTTCTAAAAAATTCTAAATTGCTGCATTTGTATTTTTTAAAAGTCAATATAAAGGAATAGTAGTGTTAATAAAAAAATCCCTTGTTTAGGGGGGTGTCTCAAAAAGTTGTAAGGTATGTTGGACTACAGTGGATAAAAAAAAAAAAGTGTATGGGGAGCATTGTCACTGCTGATTCACACGCCTGTAGTCAATCAGCACCTGGCCACACCTAGTCCCGCCCACTGCTTTCTGGATTGACAGCACTCTGTCGATGAAACCCTCCCACTGTGAGCTGCAGTGTCAGGGAGGGGGAACATGTGAGACACAAATGGAGAATTTGAATCAGTTCAGGAAAGTAAAGGATGTTTTTCTTTCACTTTTCAAGGCCTGTGCATCACATAGTAACGGGATATGGGATTTGTTTAGATTTTCACAAAAGGAGGCTTTAGTTGTAAACCTAATTACTCTCATAAAATCTTTAAAATGCTATTTCAAAAGTAATACCTAGTAATCCTACCATGAGGGTCCTTGTTCAGGCCCCTACTATTACGAAGTGACAATGCTTTTTGCTTATCTCCCAATTTCTTCCCTGTGTTGTCCCCCTTTAACATACACTTCTGCTGGAGATTAGAAGCAGTACTGCTGATAACTGCATAGGCATCTCCCGCCACGGTCACGATCACTTTAATGATAAAAGGCGGAGCTTTTTTAAAATAAAAAAAATCTACTGTTGCGGGAATTTATTTAGGCAAACTTTTTAAAGAGGAACTTCAGTCCCCTTTTTAATGGCTCCACCATTATGGCATGTGTGCAGATGTGCTGAAGGGCTCTGCCCAGCCTTTGGGTCCTTTCAGATCCTTCTGTGCACATGCTGGAGCACAAAGACGGCAAAGGTTTGAGGCTACCATAAGAGCCCTTTCACCCTGCAAACCGACCTGAAACTGCCGCTGTTTCTCCAGTGTGAAAGCCCCGAGGGCTTTCACACTGAGGCGGTGCGCTAGCAGGAGAGAAAAAAACTCCTGCAAACAGCGGTGAAGGAGCAGTGCATTCACCGTTCCTAAACCGCTCCTCCCCATTGAAATCGGCTAGCGGCCGAATACCACCGCTAAAACGACGGTAAAGCGGCGCTAAAAATAGCGCTGTTTTACCGCCAACGCCCCCCACCGCCCTAGTGTGAAAGGGGCCTAATAGCCATCTTTGTGTATGCACATGCGCAGATGTGCCGCAGGGCTCACTAGTGACTCAAAGCCCTGCGACACATCTGCACATGCTCAGAATCTGGGAAGGGGAGTGGGGGACACAAAGGTCATCCTCCCCTAGGCGAGAAATGCAGAAGTGCTGCTTTGCAGTACAAAAAAAAAAATCTTAAATAAAATTCAAAAAAATTGTACACAATTGTGAGAAAGGGAGGGGGAAGTGTCGGAGCAATATGACCCTCTTTAGAGTGAAGGTCAACTTTAAAGTGGTTGTAGAGGCTCAAGGATTTTACCTTCATGCATTCTATGCACAAAGGTAACAAAACTTATTTGTGCAGCAGCGCCCCCTAATACTTACTTAAACCCCATCTCGATCCAGCAATGTGCACGAGAGCAGCAGATCTCCCACGTCTCTCTTCATTGGCTAAGACAGCAGCAGGAGCCATTGGCTCCCTTTGCTGTAAATCACAGCCAGTGAGCCAATGAGGAGAGAGCAGGGGCAGGCCTGAGCAGGACATGCTCCATGTGTAAAGAGACACATAGGTCAGTGGCTCGGGAGCAAGCCTGCTCAGGTGCCCCTATAGCAAGCTGCTTGCTATGGGGGCACTCAGCAGGAGGGGGGGGGCAGTATGTTTTTTTTATCATCTAATAAGGACCATTGCCCTGCATCACATGTGGGTTGTTACCTTGTTCACAATGTATCGGTCCTCGTGTATACATTGTGTGACGGTTACCCGATATTTGGCTTGTTATCATGTTATCTTTTTTTTTACCTTTTCAACAATGACTGATCCTTTGGCCCCACCTCATTCAAAGTCCCAAAACCCCTTCTTTTGTATGCATGTAACAGGGATGGAGACCTCCGTCTCATTTAAAGTCCCAAACCCTTTTTTTTTTTTTTTAAGGAGAGCCGACCGGTCACCCGAGAAGAGGCTGCTCTGTGCAAAATGGCTGCACAGAGCAGGTAAGTATAACATGTTTGTTATTATATATATATATATATATACACACTGTATAATTAACATTTGCTTATCTAAAAGTGACCAAAATCAAATATATGGTCTATAAAACATTACAGGGAGGGCAATAAGCAATTCATTTGCTGCTTCAATGAACATTTTAGCATGCCAACAGTTAAAAAAAAAAAAAAAGCAATAAAAAAAAACAAAAAAAAAAAAAACCGCACCTTCTGACCGTGTCCTACCCTCCTCAGACACAAACAGTCCCTTGAGATGTCACAACCCCGATCTCTTTCCCAATATTTCACTTTCCCACATTGTACAGCTGGCAAAATAAATTTATTACCCAAATACTCTTAATGCCAACAAGATGCCAGCAGCTGATTTGTGAGCAAAAGTATCTAAAAAATCCTTTCCAGACAAAGCATTTCACAGAATAATCGTAACAGTGTTATTCTTCCATGAAAAGAGAAACATATTTATAACCTTTAGAAATGAAAAGAATTCTGTTAAAAGGGAAAAAAGTGACAAATGAGATTCCTGCTGATGTCTGTTGCGATTTATGGAGGGGCAATGCAGTTAATGGATGTCTTTGCAGAGATAGGTAGATAGCCCGTGATCATTCCCAATCATTCACTCCATGGAGCTATTTTTGTTATAAAACCAACACTGAAAAAAAAGTTTACATTTTTATGCTGTTTTTACTTGTATTTTATTTTATTATTCAGTGCCATCAACTTGAGTCCAAGTCCTAGCGACTTGATGAATGAGAGCTCTAAAAAGAAGTCGGCTTCTAACTTGTATTATTTTATATGATACTTGTGACTTTTGCCTATATAATCCTATTAAAACATTTCATAAAAGTGCTAAAAATGCCTTGTGGTCGACCTGCCAGCCCTCTGAACTCTTATGCCTCGTACACACGATCGGACTTTCTGACAACAAAACCGTGGCATTTTGTCCGAAGGGTGTTGGCCCAAACTTGTCTTGCATACACGCGGTTACACAAATGTTGGCCAACAATTACGGACGTAGTGACGTACAAGACGTACTACGTGGTTTTTCAGCTCTTTAGCACCACCCTTTGGGCTCCTTCTGCTAATTTCGTGTTATTAGAAGTTTGGTGAGTGTTGATTCGCGATTTTCTTTTCGCGCTTTTCAGTTCTTTTCTGAATGGTCGTTGGTCAACCAGCCATGTTGCAGAATCGGAGGAGATAACGTGTTATTTATTATTGGCCTTGGCGTTATTGCTTTGACATTATTTTTTGGTTGAATAACGATTTGATTTGGTATATTTTCTATATTTTTGGATGCATAGAATGCACTTTTTGGTGAAGTTCTATTGGCAGATAGCATGTCTAATTTTATTTGTTTTCTTTTTTTAATGCACAATAAAAAAAATGGAGAATAATACTTGGCTCTGTGTTTTACTTCAAATGACAGTTTGGGAGTAGGCAGAAAAAATACAATGCAAAATTGACAAGAGACACCAACATAGTTGTATCTTTGATCTTAAAAACTACGGGATAATGGTGTTGTGGTAACTTGCGCCAAAAACAAAAAACAAAAAACATAATAATATTATTCTTGATATCACTAGAAAAAAAAAAGGCTTTGAAAATTTGTTTGCAATAACTCCATCAGTATCACCAGCAAAGCAGCTTCATTATTATCCCATTAAAGAAGAAAAGAATTGTGCGCTGCATTTGGAGATTTCATAATTTGCTGCATCACGAATGTAAACATCCCTTGTAATAAAAAAAAAGCACGACAGGACCTCCTAAATATGAGATCTGGGGTCAAAAAGTCCTCAGATCTCATATTTACACTAAAATGCAATAATAAAAAAAAAAAAGATAATTTAATGTCATTTGAAAAAAAGTAAAAACAGAAAAATGTCCCTTTAAGAGCTATGGATGGAAGAGACATTTTTACATCGCTTCTGGATATGGAGATGGGTGGGGGCCATCTTCCCCTCACTCGTCTCCATAACAAGCCAGGGAGCAGACCCGATCGCCTCAGCCGCTACAGACAGTTCCGGTAAGCAGCGGAGGGCACCCAAGAGTGGCGGCGGGGGGGCCTCTCCCGCCGCCAATAAAAGTGATCTCGCTGCAAATCTGCAGCAGAGATCACTTTTATCTGAAAGAAGAGGATACCGGGGTTATGGCAGCTAGCTGCTGCCATAACAACGATATCCCTCTTCAAAATACCGCTGTATAACGACAGTGGGAAGTCCATAAGTGGTTAAGAAACATGTCTTTCAGGATGCATTCACACCTGAGCGTTTAGTTTTCAGGAAGAAAGTCACGATTTTGTACAGGTCAAAAGGTCATCAATGTAAAAAGCAGAAAAACGCCTGTAATCTGCCCAAAAAAGAAGCTCATGTACTTTTTTGAGCTTCAGGCATTTTACTTCAGGCTACAAAACGCTTAGATGTGAACAGGGGCCATTTAAATCAATGGGATTTATGCTTGGTGGGCGTTTTTGGGGGGTTTTACGAGCTGAAAGCGCTCAAGGTATGAATGCAGCCTCAATGTTTACAGACAATATAGGGTGTTTCCATAACACAATAGTTGAAGAGTATGCTGTAGTTGATATTAACTGAAGCGTTTGCCAATGATAGTACAGTAGCTATACTCACCTCCGCAAGCTCCTCATCACCATCATCTCCCAGTCTTCTTCCGGGGACAGTCATCTTCAGCCACCTTGCTTAGCCAACTGGGATGATGCAACATTTGAACATGGCCATGGAATTCATTCATTGTGGGAAAAAAATGGCAAAAAGGTACATTGAGCTGTGCATAAGAAGGTTTTATTGCAAAAGAAAAATAGGTCTCTTCTGTTGGCAAAACTTGGTTTTAAAAACGAACTTCACCCTTCATCCTTTTATTTTTTTATTTCTAATTCATTCTTACCTATTTTGCAGTTAGGCATGGGACATACTTGTGCGCTCAGTGAATCCAGTGTTCTTCTGCAGTAATTCACCGCTCCGCACCTGGCCAAACGCCACCATCCTTGATTACGTTATTGGGAGCCAGCTGTCTATTTCGGGTTCTTAAAGCTGGCCCCTTGATGACCCGCTATGGCACTTGCAGTGTGTTTTGAATAGCCCCGAAACCTCCTGGGATGTGTGACGTGTTCATCCCAAGAGGATGCGGGTAGCTCAGATTAAGTCCCTCTTGCCTAGGCTAGAGAGGTAGAAGTGCTGGCTGGGTTGTATAAAAATAAATAAAATAAAGATAAAAATATTTTATTATGTGATAGGGTGGAATAAACTGCATTATCCAACATACAAAAGCAGAGGGTGAAGGTCTTTATAAGGCAAAGTTTCAAACAAACGCAATATGCAGGTTGCTATTGGGGTCTTCCTTCTGACAATGCTATATTCATTGCTCTCATACTCATCAAATGTCTTCAGTACTTGGAGAAACCTGGAACAAGCATGCATACCTGTCCCAGGTCAGTGGCCCAGTATTAAAGCCAGAGGGCAGGGGCGGACTGACCATTGAGCCACTCGGGCACTGCCCGAGGGCCCTGGGCCACTAGGGGGCCCCATCAAGGTTGCCAGCCTCAGTATAACCAGGGACAGTATGTATAAATCTGTGTTTTTTTTACATCTGTCTGTGTATACATGTATGTGTATACTGTGTGATTGTATACTGTGTGTGTGTGTGTATACTGTGTGGCCCCATAATCTCTGATTGCCTGGGGGCCACATAATCTTCTATTGCCCAGGGGCCCCATGATATATCAGTCCACCCCTGCCAGAGGGTCAACCTAACAGCAATGAAAAAGTAGGAGAGGTAAGCTATATAGTCAGCACCCATCTGCAATGGTCAGCATAGCTTTCCTCTAAAAGGAATGTAATCACCATGCTGTTCAGTTTCATTATAGTGGCGGATTGGTAACGTTGCCAATAATGGAGAACACTTTACGCCCCTTGGCTTCAAATCACATCTACAGATGTGTATAATTCATTGGGTTCTTGTCCAGCTTTTCAGTAATCCTTCCCGAAATCACCAGTCTCTGTGATATCAGGTAATTACCAGTAAATACCATAGAGCCATTTCATTTAAATAAAACACCTCACATGGAATCTGATCTGTTTTGTTCACTTGGGTAAACAAATCCCGTCTCCTTCTGTTCCATGTGTGTGGAATGTGCAGCTATAATCTTTACACAAATACACGGTACTCCAATTATGTGGTGTGCATACACTCCTATTACCAACATGAAGCTCACCCACTACAAGACTGCTGTCCTTTAAAGGAACGCTCCTTGATTCTGAAAGGCTTAATACTGATAACAGGTGAATAAAATGAAGATCTTTGGTATAGCGGACCTTGCAGTTCAATGCAAGGTCCATTTACAATGTTCGAATCCCCTCCTACTGTAAAAGCAGCTAGGTCATGTTATGACCAAGGTATCTGTGAAGAAGAAAAGATCGATATTATGCTTAGCTTACCCCACGCCTTTCACCCGCTGCACCTAGACAAGGATGAGGCCATGCTTTAAAAGGAATGGACAGCAATGTTTTCACTTGAGATTTGAGGTACATACTCATCATTACTACTTAACAAAAACGTTGTCCCAGGATTACCCACACTGTTAAACATAAGTGGTGCCCTTCCCAAGTGATTGGGGGTGCCCCCTATAAAGCTGGGCCTCCATCTTCTTTCTGGGACATTCCACGAGGGATGTGGGACTTACAGTGAGGTGCAGACTGGACTGATCACACAGAGGTAAGCATTGTGCCACCAGGGACTTCACATGTTGGGCTACTGTGCATGACATGCAAGGGGGACGCCATTCACACCCTACTGACGTTGGCTTAAATACCAAGATATCTGATGTATCCAGGGCCGTCTTTAAGGCAGGGCAAAAGGGGCAGCTGCCCTGGGCCCTGTCATTGTTGTGGGGCACAAAGCAGCTGCCTCATACTTGTCAACTTTCCCAGTTTAAATTCCCTCAGACCTTGAAGTTTTAGTCTCATGTTGTGTCCTAATATCTCAGCTGCAGACCCTGTGTTTACATGTAAATACCGGAATTGATATGTAAATAGCAGCGCCATTCATATGTAAATAGTGGCAGACCGGCAGCATTCTATGTAAACAGAGGTGGTATTCATATGTATATCATGCCCCCCTGAGGTCAAATCCACCATCACCTATACTGACTGCTACTCACTGGGGAGATAAAGGGGCATGCTTGAAAGTCCTGCCTACAACTGTGGTCATTAAAGCGGGGTTCCACCCAAATTTTGAACAATATCTGTATGTATTCTCTTCCTTGCCTAGATGCTGACATGCCGTTTAAAAAAATTTAAATCGCCGTAATTACCTTTTATTTTTCTATTCTTCTTTGCACTTCCTGGTTCTCCTCCCGTGGGAGTGGGCGTGTTTCTAGCCTCTCCCAGACTCCTGGGAGCTAGTCTCAGGCTTCCCAGGATGCCACTGAGCATGTGCGGGAACGAGCAATGAATGCTGGGAGCACAGCATTCACCACATCCAGGAAATAAATCCTTGTGGGCTTCAAATGCCCACAATGAAGATGGAAACCGCCTGCAGTGAATAATATAAGTTATTCTTTCCGACAAAATCTGACACAGGCGGACATATTACACACAATATGTGAGTATGTAATGCTGAGAAGAAAAGTTTGTGAATGAACTAAAAAAAAAAAAAAAAAAAAAAACGATAGATAGGTGGACCCCCGCTTTAAGCCTACCATCAGCCTGTTCTGCAAAGGTAAGCAAATTAGTGGGGGGAGGGTAGCGTGTGGTGTGCAGAGGTAGTCAGAGAAGGAATTACAGTTTGGGGTGCACAGGTGAGCAAGGTCCAGTCCATGGTGTGCAGCCAGTGAGGAGATGTGCTGTAACCTCTAGCAACCAATCAGTAAGCAGTAATGATGTGCAGTAACCAATCAGTGAGCAGTATTGATGTACAGTAATCTCTACCAACCAATCAACAAGCAGAAATCATGTGCTGTAACCTCTAGCAACTAATCAGTGAGCCGAAATGTGTGCTGTAACCTCTAGCAACCAGTCAGTGAGTGGTAGTGATTCACTGTAACCTTTGGCCACCAATCGCAATCACTGTCTGATCTGATTCAGTAAACTGATTTTGAGTCTAACTGCTATTTATTGTATGTCTCAGAGCAGGTGGAGAGCAAAACTGCATGGGGGGCCCCAAGAAAATTTTTGCCCAGGGTCCAATCAATGTTAAAGACGGCCCTGGATGTATCCATTGTGCTTGTAAACACCTAGCCAAAATTATACAGACTTTTCATTTGCTTGGATTACTTCCCATATATATGCATCCAGCTGGGGCCATCTTACCACTTTACAGTAACCCTTAGGCGAGTTTTTCTCAACCTTTTTTCAGTCAAGGCTCCCTTTAAAATACTGCACAATGTCGAGGCACCCCATTCTAAAATGGTAAAAACTGAACTAATAGTTTTACATAAACGCAGCAACATCCACACAAGTAGGACACCCAACGTTACATAGTTAGCCAGGTTAAAAAAAAAAACAAAAAAAGACACAAGTCCATCTAGTTCAAAAATAATAATATAATCCCATATACGCAATCCTTCACCCACAGTTGATCCAGAGGAAGGTGAAAAACCCCAGCAAAGCAAGATCCAATTTGCTACAGCAAGGGAAAAACTTCCTTCCTGATCCACCGAGAGAAATCGGATTTTCCCTGGATCAACTTTACCTATAAATGTTAGTACCCAGTTATATTCTGTACATTTTGGAAAGAATCCAGGCCTTTTTAAAGTAATTGACTGAGCTGGCCAGAACCACCTCTGGAGGGAGTCTACTCCACATTTTCAAAGCTCTTACTATGAAGAAACCTTTGGAGATGAAATCTTTTTTCCTCTAGATGTAAAGAGTGCCCCCTTGTCCTCTGTGATGACCTTAAAGTGAATAACTCAATATCAAGTTCACTATATGGACCCCTTATGTATTTGTACAGGTTGATCATATCCCCTCTTAAGCTACTCTTAAGAGAATAAATTCCGTTCCTCTAAGCTTTCCTCATAGCTGAGCTCCTCCATCCCTCTTATCAGTTTGGTTGCTCTTCCCGGCACTTTCTCCAGTTCCCCGATATCCTTTTTGTGAATTGGTGCCCAAAACTAAACTGCATATTCCAGATGAGGTCTTACTAATGATTTGTACAGGGGCAAAATGATATCTCTCTCTCTGGGGTCCATACCTCTCTTAATACACGTTAAAGTGATTATGTCTTCCAAAGCAAAACACGCCTTTGATCACAGGTACTGACTAGTATTCCAATTTTTCTCTCTCGTGCTCAGTGATGACAAAAAGGGGCAGGGTGAGGCAAACAAGGATGCTGTGCAGGCGCCTGACGTTCTCCTTATCAACCAATGTCACTGGTTTTTAGGAGGCCAGCGAATAGAAGGTTGTAATGATGCACAATGAAAACCTGTGGCTTTCTGGAACCAAAAGGCAGGCTTCATCCACTCTCTGGTTTTACATACAATTCTTGGGCGATTTTTAGGAATTTTGTCAAGGCACCACTGAAGAAACCTAAAGGCACAAAGCTTTTGGTCAGGCGACGGCAACTGTGCCGAGAGCATGCAGTGTGTGCACTCTCGGTACAGGTGCATTGCCAGCAATTCATGCAAATATGTGGCCCTTTGGCGCTAAGGACCAGGCGCCAAGAGGCCGCATATTTGCATACGGCAGGCATCAAGGGGTTAGGAGCCTGTAATAAATGAATAAAAACAAAAGCTGAGCTTGAAGGATGACAATCTTTATGTATAGAAGCCACTCTCAACCAAGGTTCCTTGAAAGCCTAGGGTTCCTCCAGAGGTTGCTAGGGGTTCTACAAGCTGTGGCTAATTGACCTCCCATTTGATTGTGCCTGCATGGTTCCAGAGCCAATGCTACTTAGTCAAACTAGCTGCATGACACCCGCAATCTTTTTAGATACCTGTAATGTGGGGCATTCTGACCACTTTGTAAGGGGCATTCTCCCACTAACCATAAGTCAATTTGTTTTAGCAAAGGTTCTCTTACACCTGACAATTATTTCAAAGGTTCTTTAGTGGGGAAAAAGGTTGAGAAAGGCTGATGAATAGTATAGTGTAAAAAACATACACTGTAACCTCACAATTCTACACCTGTGAGACTGTAGCCATCCCCTCGCTCTGCAATCACCCCACAAAGGGTTAATACAGTGATGAAACTCTCACCCTCCATTCTCTAGTGCTGGTACTCAGAGGTATTATTTTGCTGTGCTCTACAAAGCATGAAAAGGCAAAACTGCAAAGTGAATAAAACAAAGCTTTTCTACGTGCAAGACAAAACAAAAACATGAAAAGCCCACAACCACAGACTATTCAGTATGTGCTGAATTTTAGTTGGGAAATCACTGCATTTAAACCTTAAAGGATATCTAAAAGGTTTTTTTTTTTTTGAACATATCATACTTGCCTCCTCTGTGCAGGGGTTTTGCACAGAGTGGCCCCGATCCTCCTCTTCTGGGGTCCCTCAGCATCACTCCTGGCTGGCTCCTCCTTTTCTCGAGTGCCCCATTGCAGAGCCGCTCTCCCTCGGGGCACTCGTACGGATGCGCTCCCGTGTCCTGCTGCTGCGTCTATTGGCACAGGCAGCAGGCAGCCCCGCCCTGACTCCTGTGTCATTGGATTTGATTGACAGCAGTGGAAGCCAATGGCTGCGGTGCTATCAATCTATCTAATCAGGACCATAGACAGCGGCTGGAGCTGGTGTGCTCTTCCCCGTCGCTGGAAAGACCGAGTTCAGGTAAGTAAAAGGAGGGCTGCTGCATCACAGGAGGTTTTCCACCTTAATGCATAGAATGTACTAAGGTGAAAAACCCTGAGGGTTTACAACCCCTTTAAAATGTAGCTGCACTTTTAGTGATTATACTTATTGGGACCCGGTGGTCATCCCCAGTTGCCCTGCAAGTCTTATGCTTCCAGCACCTGCCACTGTTCCGCCAAGATTTTCAAAGTGTGGCCTGCTCTCCGAGTTCTTCAATGTCAGATTCTGCTCCTCCTGTGCATATTATTATACAGGATTTATATAGCGCCAACAGTTTGCGCAATAAAGGGGGACAATACAGCAACAATGCAATTCAATACAAGAGGGTTAGGAGGGCCCTGCTCCTGCGAGCTTACAATCTAATACGGTATTTTGCTGGTGTAACAATAGGTAGTAACTGAGGGATGAACTGATGAGGGAAGTAGAAGATTCGGTTGTTAGCTGAAGGCAAGATAGGCCTCCCTGATAAGATGAGTATTCAGGGATCGCCTACAATTTGGACAGAGTAGGAGATAACAAGACAGGCCGGGGTAGTGAGTTCCAGGGGATGGGAGAGGCTCTGGAGAAGTCCTGGAGATGAACATGGGAGGTGGAAACCAGGGAGTTAGAGAGCAGGAGGTCTTGGGAGGAGCAGAGAGGACGGTTTGGGTGATATTTAGAGATAAGATTGGTGATGTAGCTTGGGGCAAAGTTGTACATGGCTTTGTATGTTATTGTTCGTGCTTTGAATTTTATCCGTTAGGCAATGGGAAGCCAGTGGAGGGATTGGCAGAGAGGAGTGGCTGACACTGACCGGTTGGTAAGGTGGAGGAGTCCGGCAGTAGCCTTCATGATAGACTGAAGAAGGGATAGCTTGCGGAGAGGTAGGCCAACGAGAAGGGAGTTACAATAGTCAAGGCGCAAAATAACAAGGGAGGGAAAAAGTTGTTTAGTGGTTTCAATGGTTAAAAAAGGGGTGTATTTTGGAGATATGCAAGACAATCTCAAATTCTATGGAGAGTTTATACTCTGCTTGTCCCACCTAAACACAAGGAGCTGGAGAGTCAGGTCAGAATCGGCATGCACCGCAATGTACATACAGTACATTACATGTTGTTGTATCTTACACTGACACAAATTATAAAGTTCTTAGCAGGGCATGCAAGTGCGAAGTTGGCCTAAAAGTGTAACTTCACTCTCCTAATCAACTTTGATTATTTTTAATCTTCGTGCTGCTAGCATTAGTAAGTAGATAGGAAAGTTTATCATATTTAATTGTTTTAAACTTTTCTTTTTTACATTTCGTCAGTTACTTCCTGGTTTCTAGCCTAGGCCAATATTGTCATACATCCCAGGAGTCTTCAGGAGGGGAGGAGAGGAGGAAGGGATGTTCTCAGCTAAGCACACTCTCCTACAAACATGCTTGAGCTAAGGGCAGATAGATTCCAGGAAGTAAATGCTACATGAATCATCTGCCCTTAACTCAAGATGGCCACGGCCAGAAATGCTAGGGAGGTGTTTTTCAAAGTGATTTCTCAACAAAATAAAGCATAGAGACATGGGTGGATGGGGGAGTTTGCTTTGAATATTAAACATGAATTAAATAGTGTTTTTGGTTTGTGGTGCTCAGATGCAGTGAAGATCCGCTACATGGTTCTTACACGCATTAGTGCACATTTACATGCACTTTTAGTGAATTCAATGTAGCCTTCAATGTGCATTGACTTCCTTTATTACTACAAAGGTGTGAGCCCTAAGTAGGTGGTAGAGCAGGTCCCCCTTAATGTGCACCCTCTAACTGGGAAGGGATTGGGAGTTTAGGCAGGACCAGGGAGGAAGGTGGGTGAGCGTGGCAAGGGGGAAGAAGTGAGCCCTAAGTAGGTGGCAGAGCAGGTCCCCCTTAATGTGCACCCTCTAACTGGGAAGAGATTGGGAGTTTAGGCAGGACCAGGGAGGGAGGTGGGTGAGCGTGGCAAGGGGGAAGAAGAAGCAACCTCTAGCTGTTGTGCTCCTGCTCTTCCCCTCGGGGGAGGGCAGGGTGCCCTTGGCTTCTCCCTGTACAGGCCCTGCGAGAGAAGGAGTAGTGAAGCAAGGTTACTATGGAGAAGACTCAAGCTGCCTCTGGCCAGGCCCAAATCAGATGCAACTGACATGCTGCCTTTGAATCTGTGTTGGGGTCTGTGACTAGAGAAATATGTCACTGTTCGTGGTTTACAGTAAAGAACTTAACTACACCCAGCCTCGGTGTGCCTTTGTATAGTCATGAATGCAGTTTTGAAGAGAGTGCATGGGTACTACTGATGTCAACCTAGCTGTTGAGCCCGAGAGAGGTTAGGCCAGAGCCTGGAACCTTCGGAGTGAGGTGGTGAGGCGGCACAGCCAGCAGGACTGAGAGGGAGCCTGGTCTCCATTTGCCACCCACACATCGTGAAGAATTGTTTGGCAAAGGTATAGTGTTGCCCAGAAGGTCAGTTCACATTGGGGGTCGACTCGGGTGCGCACTATGGCCACGTGCAAGGCAATCTGCCACCTGCCAACATTCAGGGGAACCAGGTGAAACATTTGAATTGGTAATGAGATGTACACAGTGCAAGCCTTGATATAAGTTGCTGAAACTGTAAAAAAAATATGTTAGTGTTTAATATCTCCATAAGTCCAGTTTCTAGCTGTTGGTTAGGGTAACTGGATCCAAACACCTCATGTCAATAAAACACTTTCCCGAAAGTATTAATAAAGCATGGGGCATCCCAAGTTCATGATAAGTCCTCTCCACTCAAATATTTATTTATTGATATAACTAACCCACACAGTGAATCAAATTCATCAAAGCCCAATATGCCTTCAATCCCTACACTGAGTGATGTGGTTATTTATCTAAAAGACCTCACAAACAAGCAGCTTAGAAAATAAAAGCCCTCAGGCAACCTTTGCAACGTCAACCCTTTGAGCAGCGTTCATCTATCTAAAGCTGTTGATGGTCAATAACCCGAGACTCCTATCAAAATATAATAAAAACAGTTCTTTATTTACATGGTCAGGTTAAGTACACTTGTTGTTCTAAGGCAAATGAAATGTTTAGCTCCTGAATTTTTATTCCATGACTAGAGTCTTAAGTTATGGGACCTCCTCAGAGAGGTTATGTACGGGTTCACCATCATTATTTCACAGTTTAAACAAACAGCAGCATTAGTTTAGGTCAAATGTAACAGGATTTGAACAGATTTGAGATCTGTGGTCTGCTATCTCAATGGAGAAGAGTCATAAAAACTGCAGGAAAGTTAATCGTGTGTGTTACCCATACCCTGTTTCCCCCGAAAATAAGATCTAGCCTGATTGTTGGTGATGGCTGCAATATGAGCCCTACCCCCCAAATAAGCCCTAGTTAAAGTCCTTGTAGGTCTTATTTTCAGGGTAGGGCTTATTTTTGGGGAAACAGGGTAGGGCTTATTTGGGGGGTAGGGCTTATATTGCAGCCATCACTGACAATCACGCTAGGTCTTATTTTCGGGGGAAGCAGGGTACCAACCAATCAGTTGGCGTGTAAAGAGGTTCAGGTCTGGCATTTATTTCATGGTTACAAACTTTCAAGGGGTATGAATACTTTTTCAAGGCACCATAGTTACATTGGTCTGGGCCAATGTAACTATATATAAATTCCCGTACCTGGAATTCAACTTTAATAATGGACAAACAAAAGTTCTACACTGCTCACAGGTGAGCCAGCACCAACAGTATGGTGATCTCCTCACTGCAGGGTGATCGCCCAGTCGCAGCTGAAGAAAAGTCCAGATGGTTGCACACCAAACTAAGATCCAAATGCCTTTATTTACATAAAACCACAAAGTACATGAGGAGCACTACATGTACAAGCAAGGGAGGAAAGGTTTGCACGTTTCGCACACGAATTGTGCTTTATCAAAGCCCCATGTTCTTCATGGTTTTATGTGGATAAAGGCATCTGGATCTCAGTTTGGTGTGCAACCATCTGGACTTTCCTTTAATAAATCGACAGCTATGGGCAACGTAATGTTTTATTACGTATTAAAACGGCCGATCTAAGCAAAATTTTGAAGACACTGCTCAAGTCAATAAATATACTGAAAATGTTCATACAAGTGTTCTTTAAAAAAATCTACCAGCACATGCCAGGTTTAAAAAAATCGGAGGCGATTGCATTCTGACAGCTAATGCAGAATACAGTGGGCACTGCCAAGCAGTGACTGCAGATCATTGGCTGCAATCGCTGTTCAGCTGGAAATTTATCTGGCCAGCTCCTTCGTTTTTCGTATCGAAGGATATCGGGCAGTAGGGTGTCGTCAGGGTTACCTACTGCCTGAATTTCAGCCAGATCACTGGAAACCATCCAAAATTTCGATCGGCGCATGGCCATCTTTAATGCTTTTCTTTTTTTCTAAATGTAAAATAAAGGCCTGTCCAGAATCAAAAAAGATCCAGTGGCTTAACCTGTAATTTTAGCAAACGAAGCATCTGGGAAACTGACTGATAAGAACGATAAAACAATGACTGATATACAGCCACTGAGCCTCGATTCACACAGGGGCAACACGACTTCAGCGCGACTTTGCAAGGCGAGCTTAACGCGGCTTCAGCGCGACTTTAAGCAGCTTACAACGCGACTTCAAGTCGCCTCCAGGACAGGCGACTTTGGCTGTGGCCAATCACAGAATAATCAGGTCTCTGGGAGGAAGGGGTTTGCCTGGGTAAACTAATTTCTTTTCCTGTAAAGTCGCTTCAATATAGATGCAGATCCGACTTGGAGGCGACTTCCATTGAATTCTATGGGTACAGGTTGCCTAGAAGTCGGTTTGAAGTAGTACAGGAACCTTTTCTGAAGTCGGAGCGACTTCAGTAGTGTAAATTAAAACGCTCTCATTGACTATAATGCAAATCTCACAGTAAAGCGACTTGGGGCGACTTGAGGGCTTACAAGTCGGATCCCAAGCCGTTGTAGTGTGAACCGACCCTAAAGGCAAAAACTGAAATTCTATATATCAGTTACAGTCATGGGAATGTGGAACAAACACTTGCATACTTGAAATTACTTTAAGGTAAGCATTTCAATAATAACCCAAGATTGGCATTCTCTAAAAATAAATACACAAGCATTTCCGATTATCTGTGTCCTTTGGAGACAACCGTTTCTGCAACATTTACTAGGCAGCGCATGTTGGATGAGCTCCCCTACAGGCACCAATCTGAAGTGCAGGATTACCTCTGCCAAGGACAGAACAAAATGGTGAAAGACAAGGCACCGAAATACATTTTCTGAGACATTGCTGGACCAGTGGATGGCTGCAGTATAGTATTTAAAACCTTATTTATTTATTTAATTTGAACAGTTTTATATAAATTATATAAACAAAAGTGGAGTTTTTCTTTAAAGTTTGAAACTGATACCTATGTCACCAATCCAAGTTATCCAAAGGGTAGACAACTTTCCTGAAGAAATAGCTGTTCCGTCACATGGTTTCTGCTGGATGGGGTTTCGGGAGGAGGAGGAAAAGGAGGTGACGTTCAGGCAGAATTGGCAATTCATTGGATAAAACTGAACACTGCTGCTCCCCTTTGTCAGCGACCACATGACCAACTCTACAGCACTGAACCATATAGTATTGAAGTAGTGGTTGGCACTGGTAAAACATTCAAATATAAACACATTTTTTGCAAAAAAAAAAAAAAAGACTTAAGTGTTACTAAACCCAGGACCCTGCATTCACTATGTCTGGTCTCCCACAGTACACAGAACATGGAAATACAATAGCTTTAATAAATAGAAAATGGCGGAACCTCTTTTTCCACCAGCAGTTAGAGCAGTCTTGTGACTTCTGTGTCTGGTTAAAGATTATAGGAGGAGTTTTCATTCTGCTCTGACTTTCCTATAAGGCTGCAGAACCCCTGACCCTCTGTCTGGACAGTGCTGATTGGCCCTGTGCTGATCACATGCACCCTCCCAAGGAGAAAAAAAAAAAAACCCTTTAGCAATATACACCAAAACTGAGCATGTGCAGCTTGTCCCCTAGCCTCTATCAGGAGATGGTTAGGGACTATGGAAGAAGGGGAGGAACAGAGAAGACAGAATCAAACAGCCTTTTTACACAATGCTGAGGATTATCCCCTTAGGTTCCACATTGAGTATAACAAGCATGTTTTACTGCATATACAGACTGATTTTACTGTTGTGGGTTTAGTAACCCCCCCATCAAATCATTCCCCCATCTATTACCTTTTGTACCGCCACCCCCTCCCTTTAGAATGTAAGGTCTACGAGCAGGGCCCTCCTGTTCCTTCTGTATTGAACTGTACTGTAATTGTGCTGCCCCCCCTCTACATTGTAAAGCGCTGCGTAAACTGTTGGCGCTATATGAATCGTGTATATTAATAATAATAGTAACACTTTAATGGTACCCAACACATCTGTTAGGGTCAGTTCACATCTGTGTGTTGCATTTTAGGAGCTTTCACCAGTTGTGTGGGCAGTGACAGCTAATCACCCATGAAGGTAAGTGAAATGAGGGTGGGGAGGGTGTTAGCTCACCTTTTTAATTATTTTTTTTGTTGCGCCCAGAGTAGAGCTTTAAAGATTTCCTATATGTAGCACTCAGTTTGCCTCAGGTTCTTTCCCAAATTTGTGCTAGGCCACATAGCAATAGTCACTCTGGCTCAATAAAGAGTCTAAGAATTGTCTTTTTGAAATTTTTTGCTGAATAACATGGGTAGGGCGTAGGGAGCTGTGGTATATTCCATTAACACTGAACAGCAATCAGGACACTTTTTCCCTTTTCTGTTCCAACATGACTGCACACCAGAGCACAAAGCAAGGTCCATAAAGACATGGATGAGCGAGTTTGGGGTGGAGGAACTTGACTGGCCTACACAGAGTCCTGACCTCAACCCGATAGAACACCTTTAAGATAAATTAGAGCGGAGACTGCGAGCCAGACCTTCTTGTCCACATCAGTGCCTGACCTCCACAAATACTCTTCCGGAAGAATGGTCAAACATTCCCATAGACCAGGGATATGCAATTAGCGGACCTCCAGCTGTTGCAGAACTACAAGTCCCACGTGGCATAGCAAGACACTCAGAGGCATGATGGGACTTGTAGTTTTGCAACAGTTGAAGGTCCGCTAATTGCATATCCCTGCCATAGACACACTCCTAAACCGTGTGGACAGTCGTCCCAGAAGAGTTAAAGCTGTTATAGCTGCAAAGGGTGGGCCAACCCAATATTGAATCCTACGGACTTAAGCCTCGTACACACGATCGGATTTTCGTCAGGGAACTGTGTGATGACAGACTGTTTGCCTAAAATCCGATCGTTAGTACGTTCCATCAGACAATTGTTTCCCAACTTTCCGCCAGCAAATGTTGGATGGCAGGCTACTAAATTTTCGGCGGACAACGGTCTGTTGTCTGATTTTCCTATCATGTGTACACAAGTCCGTCACACAAAAGTCCAAAGTACAAACACGCATGCTCAGAATCAATGCTCACCAAACATAACATTAGCAGAAGGTGCCCAAAGGGTGGAGCTCAAGAGCTGAAATTCCACGTAGCACGTCACTACGTTCGTGTTTGTTGGCTGACAATTGTGTGCCGTTAGTATGCAAGACAAGTTCCAGGCACACGCCCTTCGGACAAAAGTCTGACGCTCTGTTGGCCAACAATCGGATCGTGTGTACGAGGCTTAAGACTGGGATGCCATTAAAGTTCATGTGCTTGTAAAGGCAGGCGTCCCGAAACTTTTGGTAATATAGTGTATGTGGGGAGGGTGTACAAAAAGGGCCTCCACAAGTGCCCACAGTGAAATTTGACAACACAGGTCACATGAACACACTCCCACTACACCTCTAGGGGGAGCCAAAGCAGCTGTTTTTTCAGGAAAAGTATTAATCAGCTAAATGTTATCAGTGATAAAAAGTGGGGCGATAGAATATTAATAAAATAGGGAATGGTTTTAGGCTGTAGGTTAACTTTATTTTATAAAACTGGAAACCCAACAAGCACATGACCTTTAACCGCTTCAGCCCAGGAAGATTTGGCTGCTGAATGACCAGGCCATTTTTTTGCGATTCAGCACTGCGTCGCTTTAACTGACAATTGCGCGGTCGTGCAGCGCTGCACCCAAACAAAATTGACGTCCTTTTTTTCCCCACAAATAGAGATTTCTTTTGGTGGTATTTGATCATCTCTGCGTTTTTTTATTTTTTGCGCTATAAACAAAAAAAGAGTGACAATTGAAAAAAGCACAATAATTTGTACTTTTTGCTATAATAAATATCCCCATTTTTAAAAAAAAAAAGCAATTTTTTTTCTCAGTTTAGGCCGATATGTATTTTTCTACATATTTTTGCTATAAAAAATAAAAATCGCAATAAGCCTATATTGATTGGTTTGCGCAAAAGTTATAGCGTCTACAAAATAGGGGATAGATTAATAGCATTTTTATTATTTTTTTTTTTTCACTAGTAATGGCGGCGCTCTGCGATGTTTATCAGGACTGCGACATTATGGCGGACACAGACACTTTTGACACATTTTTGGGACCATTGGCATTTATACAGTGATCAGTGCTGTAAACATGCACTGATTACTGTAAAAATGTCACTGGCAGGGAAGGGGTTAACACTAGGGGGCGATCAAGGGGTTAAATGTGCTCCCTGGTGTGTGTTCTAAATGAAGGGGGGAGGGGACTGTGTAGGGGAGATGACAGATCGCTGTTCATACTTTGTATGAACACACGATCAGTCTCTTCTCCCCTCAGAGAACCGGATCTATGTGTTTACACACACAGATCCCGGTTCTCGGTGCGTCATGAGCGATCGCGGGAGCCAGGCGTTCATTGCGCCCACTGGGCACTCGCATCAGTTTGGTGGGCGAGCAGCGGGCGCCCCTAGTGGCCACAGGGCAAAACTACGTTATATTACGCCGTGCAATTCTGCCGCAGTAAAACTGCGGCGGCTGGTCGGTGAGTGGTTAAAGTTCATGTGTGTGTAAAGGCGGGCGTCCCGAAATTTTTGGTAATATAGAGTATGCGGGGAGGGTGTACAAAAACGGGCCTCCACAAGTGCCCGCAGTTCAATTTTACATCATGGGTCACATGAACACACTCCCACTACACCTCTAGAGGGAGCCCAAAGCAGCTCTTTTTTCAGGAAAAAGTATTAATCAGCTAATGTTCTCAGTGGTAAAAAGTGGGGCGATATAATATTAATAAAATAGGGAATGGTTTTAGGCTGTAGGTTAACTTTATTTTATAAAACTGGAAACCTGACAAGCACAAAAGTAAGCAAGCAAATCCGGAAAGAGCCAAGCAAACAATGAGGCCACAGAAAGCTACCCAAGCTTCAATAATACCCCCCCTTCGAGTAAGGATCTGCAGAGTGAGTAACAGCACCAAGCGGCCCAAAATCCAGGTCACTCCATTGGACAGAGAGAACAGTGTTTCAGAGAGAAGCAACAAGCACAGGCTTTCTTCACAAACGACATACACATTTACCAAAACTCTCTATCCTATAATGCAAAGGTCCAATTATCAAGCGCACTGATTAATAAGCAACTCGGATGCTGAAACATTTTATGGATGGCTGAACATATGATGGAGAGAGAAAAAAAAATAACCCAAAAAAACAAAAACAAAACTTTGACACAAAGTTTAACGCTGTAGGACACGGCCTGTCCTCTAAGGCTAACAACACATCACGATGCTATGCAGAACTGTTTTTTATCAAGTAACCATATAGCAAAAACAAACACGCGTATGGCCAAATTAATTATATTGTGTTTTCTTAATAAAACTAAGGAAATAGAAAGTTCCCAAGGAGATTAAATTGTTTTTCCTGTCTTACGAAGCCAATAAAATAATTCACAAAATTCGCTGTTTATGTTGAGCAAAGGAAGTAAACTAAACATTTTAATATGTTTATGTTACAAAAGATGGGAATAAAAATTTGCACTGTCATTCAAGTTAGCAATTGGGCGACTGTATGTGGCGGTGGGGATATACACAGGAGGTTTTTTTTTTTTAAACAGCACATTTTCGTTGACATGGGGTACGCCACACAGCAATCCATCAAACAACTTCTTGCTACAAAACAACGCAGAACGTTCTCAAGTAATGAATTTAAGATGGTGTAAGAGTCCAGGGCTTATTATGCATGCACCAATGGCGCGTTGCCGCAAGAGGAAATCCGTGCCAACTGAGCATGCGCCAAAGACGCCTCAGTGCTCCAACCTGCACCTGCACAGAAGACCTGATGGAAAAAGGCAGGAAAATGCCCAGGAGGCGCACAGGAACTGTCCTCAACCTGGTGGAAAAAGGCTTGAAAATGCCCAGGAGGCGCACAGGAAGTGACCTCAACCCGATGGAAAAAGGCGGGAAAATGCCCAGGAGGCACACAGGAAGCGACCTCAACCTGATGGAAAAAGGCAGGAAAATGCCCAGGAGGTGCACAGGAAGCGACCTCAACCTGATGGAAAAAGGCAGAAAAATGCCCAGGAGGCGCACAGGAAGTGACCTCAACCTGATGGAAAAAGGTAGGAAAATGCCCAGGAGGCGCACAGGAAGTGACCTCAACCTGATGGAAAAAGGTAGGAAAATGCCCAGGAGGCGCACAGGAAGTGACCTCAACCTGATGGAAAAAGGCGGGAAAATGCCCAGGAGGCGCACAGGAAGCGACCTCAACCTGATGGAAAAAGGCGGGAAAATGCCCAGGAGGCGCACAGGAAGCGACCTCAACCTGATGGAAAAAGGCAGAAAAATGCCCAGGAGGCGCACAGGAAGTGACCTCAACCTGATGGAAAAAGGTAGGAAAATGCCCAGGAGGCGCACAGGAAGTGACCTCAACCCGATGGAAAAAGGCGGGAAAATGCCCAGGAGGCGCACAGGAAGCGACCTCAACCCGATGGAAAAAGGCGGGAAAATGCCCAGGAGGCGCACAGGAAGCGACCTCAACCTGATGGAAAAAGGCAGGAAAATGCCCAGGAGGCGCACAGGAAGCGACCTCAACCTGATGGAAAAAGGAAGAAAAATGCCCAGGAGGCGCACAGGAAGTGACCTCAACCTGATGGAAAAAGGTAGGAAAATGCCCAGGAGGCGCACAGGAAGTGACCTCAACCTGATGGAAAAAGGCGGGAAAATGCCCAGGAGGCGCACAGGAAGCGACCTCAACCTGATGGAAAAAGGCAGGAAAATGCCCAGGAGGCGCACAGGAAGCGACCTCAACCTGATGGAAAAAGGCAGAAAAATGCCCAGGAGGCGCACAGGAAGTGACCTCAACCTGATGGAAAAAGGTAGGAAAATGCCCAGGAGGCGCACAGGAAGTGACCTCAACCCGATGGAAAAAGGCGGGAAAATGCCCAGGAGGCGCACAGGAAGCGACCTCAACCTGATGGAAAAAGGCAGGAAAATGCCCAGGAGGCGCACAGGAAGCGACCTCAACCTGATGGAAAAAGGCAGAAAAATGCCCAGGAGGCGCACAGGAAGTGACCTCAACCTGATGGAAAAAGGTAGGAAAATGCCCAGGAGGCGCACAGGAAGTGACCTCAACCTGATGGAAAAAGGCGGGAAAATGCCCAGGAAGCGACCTCAAACTTCCCTATATAAGCCCAGCCCAGACACTGCCAAATTGCTGGATTATCTTCGGCCCCCCCTTGTTCCTATGCTACTGTGTGATCTGTCTGAACTTGTTGTGACCTGGAAACCTATTTGAATACTCTTGAATGCTGCTTGCCATTGACCTTGGATTTGTACCTTGACCATTCTACTTCTTTGCCCCTTTTGTACACTGTTTAGCTGCCAGATTGGAACCGACCCTGGCTTGGATATCGACAATTCTTCTTCCGATTAACCCTTTTATACTTCGTTGCCAAACTGGACTTGACCGTGGCTCGGATCGCGGACTAAGGCTTGCACGGTGCTTCGCAACCCTGGCACCCGTGCCACTCGGTGTCCACCAAGTCTCTGTCTCCATCTCCAGAGGCTTCAAGGACCCGAGGTGCAAGGGAGGCCTCCCCACTACTTCCGTCTCACCTCAGGTACGTGGCCCTCGTGACAGATGGCATTGCGTTACAATAGGATTGTGAAAGTTGCTTGGACAGAGCTATACAGAAACAGGATTTGCCCAGAAATAAGATTCAATTGTTAATCAGATGAGACTGCATGAAACAACTGCTGGGTACCTTAACCACTTGCCGACCAGGCTATTTCTGCCATTTTTTTGTTTACAGGTTTTAATTAGTATTTTTGCTAGTAAATTACATAGAACCCCTAAACATTTTTTTTTTTTTTTTTTTAGCAGAGACCCTACGGAATAAAATGGTGATCACTGCAAAATTTTTTTATGTCACATGGTATTTGCACAGCAGTTTTTCAAACACAATTTTGTTTACAAAAATGCATTTTAATGAATAAAAATAACAAAACAATAGTTACTCCAATTTTTTGGTAAAATGTGAAAGATGATGCTACAGCGATCAAATAGATACCTCACATGTCATGCTTTAAAATTGCACACGCTCGTGGGATGGCAACGAACTGCGATACCTGCTCTCTCTCTAACATTTGCGGCGATACCTCACATGTGTGGTATGAACACCATTTACATATGCGTGCATGACTTCTGTATGTGTTAACCTCTGCGTGCGAGCAGGGAGGAATGGGGCGTTTAAAAAAAAAAAAATCCTATTTATTTTACTTTTACACTGTTCCTTTATTTATTTTTTATCACTTTTATTCCTATTACAAGGAATGTAAACACCCCTTGTAATAGAAATAAAGATGACAGGTCCTCTTTATGGAGAGATCTGGGGTCAAAAAGAACCCAAATCTCTTCATTAGCTTTAAAAGCAAAAAGATCAAAAAAACTTTTTTTTCTGATCTTTTGCTTTAACCACTTCAGCCGCGGAAGGATTTACCCCCTTAATGACGAGGCCATTTTTTTGCGATACAGCACTGTGTCGATTTACCTGACAATGTTGTACCCAAACAAAATTGATGTCCTTTTTTTCCCCACAAATAGAGCTTTCTTTTGGTGGTATTTGATCACCTCTGCGGTTTTTATTTTTTGCGCTATAAAAACAAAAAAAAGACGGAAAATTTTGAAAAAAAAATATTTTTTACTTTTTGCTATAAGTTATCCAAAAAAAAAAAAAAAAATTTAAAAACTAATTTATTCATCAGTTTAGGCCTATATGTATTTTTTTTTTTTTTTTTTTTACCAAAAAAAATGTGGCCATCGCAATAAGCGTATATTGATTGGTTTGCGCAAAAGTTATAACGTCTACAAAATAGGGGATAGATTTATGGCATTTTTATTTTTTTTACTAGCAATGGCAGTGATCAGAGATTTTTAGTGGGACTGCGACATTTTGGCGGACAGATCAGACACTTTTGACACTTTTTTGGGACCAGTGACATTAATACAGTGATCAGAGCTAAAACTAGCCACTGATCACAGTATAAATGACACTGGCAGAGAAGGGGTTAACACTAGGGGGCGATCAAAAGGTTAAGTATTTCTTAGGGAGGGGTTTCTAACCGTGGGGGGAGGGGACTGACTGGCAGTACAGAGAGGTCGCTGTCCCTGATCACTAGGAACAGACAATCTCTCTTTTCCCCTGTCAGAACAGGGATCTGCTTTGTTTAAACTGGAAGATCCCCGTTCTGCCTCTCTAAGGAGAGATCGCGGGTGGCCAGCGGACATAGCAGCCACTGGAGATGCGTATCGGCCCCAGCAGCACGCCTGCTATAGCTATTAAACTAATTGCCGTACCAGTAAAGCGATTTGCGCAATAGAGCCGCCCTGCCGCAGTATATCTGCGGCAGCTGGTCGGCAAGTGGTTAAAAAAAAATAAAAAATTGTCATGAAGCTGCTCTGGTCCTTCAAGGCCATAGAGTCGATCAAAGAGTATCGACTCTGATCGACTATGGGAGCAGCTGGCGGCACAGTCAGATCGTTTCTCCGGCAAACCGGCACAAACGGTATAACCGATAAACACCGGCGAGCCGCCGTTTTGGAAAGAACTTCAGCGGCTCATGAGCCACTCGGAATGCTTTCATGGGAAAGCTAGCCGCCAGCTGCAAAAAACGGTACTGGGGTTACGGCTGGTATCTTCAGCCATATTCCCATTAAACCACTTGCAAACTGTAACACATATATACGAATTGCAGTTGGCAAGTGGTTTAAAGCAGCTATTCTCAACTAAGGTTCCATGGAACCCTAATGTTCCTCCAGAGGTTGTTTGGGGTTCCTTAAAGTGGAGTTCCACCCACTTTTACAACTCTTCAGCATCCCTCACTAAACTGTGCACTGTAAACAAATTGGATATTTTTTTATTTTTTTTCTCAGCAACTACTATATATCTGCTGTATTCATTTTTCACTTCCTCCTCGCTGGCCGCAGCCCATCGCATCATTTCCTGTTTGCAATGCCTTCTGGGAAGGGGCAGCAACTTCCTCTAAAACTGCCGTTGCTATGGAAACCTGACCTGAAACCTATTACACTGCTTGTGCTGCACTGAGCACGTGGGGCGGCAACTTCTTCTGAAACTGCCATTGCTATGGAAACCTGACCTGAAACCTATTACACTGCTTGTGCTGCACTGAGCATGTACGAGATCTGCAAGGATGAGATCCAGGAAGAAATACAGTCTGGCTTCAGATGCCCACACTTAAGATGGCCACGACCTGCTGTAAGTTTAGAAAATAACAAACTACTGCTATAAACTAACAAAACAGACCTTAGTTTACAGACTAACTTTACTAGAATACATTAAGCTTGTGTATTATAGGAGTATTTTTATTTAAAAAGTATAATTTCGGCCGGAACACCACTTTAAGCTGTGGCTTACTGACCTCCCATCTGATGGAGCCTGCTTAGTTTCGAGGCCAAAACCACTTGGCAGAGCCAGCAGGATGACACCAATGATATTCTTAGCTGACTGAAACACCACTGTAATTCTAGGTACATACGTGGAGTTTTATTTTCGTTGAACTCAACGAAAAAAAAAAAAACGGAGCGGTCGCCATACCCAACAATGATAGTGTGGCGATCTCCCCCACTGAGCTATTGTGTTCTGATGGGGGGAAAAAAAAACCCACCTGCCCTGCCAGAACACACTGATCAGCACTTTCCAGCATGCCCATTCCATAAAAAGCCAGTCTTTGGACTGACTTCTGTTGGACAGGCTGCTGTACATGTGGGCTGAATGTCGGCTGGTTTCTGGACGATATTCAGCCCATATGTACCAGTCTTAAGGTGGGTATGCTTCCCAAAGACCACCAGTGTAAGGAGTATTTTCAAATTACCTTTGATGGACTAATCCTAGTAAGGGTTCCTTGAGACCGGAAAAATATGTCAAGGGATCCTCTGGAGTAAAGAGGATGAGAAAGGCTGCATGCCAAATAAAAATTTAAATGAGGCTTTTTAGCATATACAGTATGTAAAATACATGTAGTATCAATTCTCCAGTCTTCGCTCCCGTGCAGAGCTACAACCACCTGTGGAACCTGCTGCATCCAACACTTCCTAGGTTCATCTTACGGCTGTGATCTGTTACCCCATTGGCTGATAAGGGGTTGATTTACTAATGCAGGCCATATGCAGGTCAAATTCTAAACTCATTTGATCTCATTTAATCTTAATCTGATGGTGCCACAATTTATTTCAAAATTCGACCAACCAAGCCTTCAATTTCATCTTATGTTGCTACAGAAAATAAATTTTGTGGCCAGGAATCTTCTTTTCTTTCCAAGTCACAGCTAATGCGCATTTCTTTTTTGATTATATTTCTTGCACGATTCTCCCATCATTGATTAGAAATTTGTTTGCTTTTCAAAAAAGTTCCAACATACCCAGTCACTCAAATTCGATGGTCGTATGAAAATCGGCCGTTGCTGCAGCCCACCAATGGTGCGAAATTCAAACGAAAATTCATAATTAGGATCTTCGATCATGGAATTCGACCCATGTATGGCCAGTTTTAAATCGGAGTGCAAAATCTGGTGCAGCTGTGCATGGTAGCCAATCAGCTTCTAACTTCAGCTTGAACAGTTAAAGTGGAGTTCCACCCACCTTTACAACTCTTCAGCATCCCTCACTAAACTGCACACTGTAAACGAATTGGATATTTAAAAAAAAAAATTTTCTCAGCACCTACTGTATATCTGCTGTATTCATTTTTCACTTCCTCCTCCCTGGCCGTGGCCCATCACATCATTTCCTGTTTGCAATGCCTTCTGGGAAGGGGCAGCAACTTCCTCTGACATTGCCGTTGCTATGGAAACCTGACCGGAAACCTATTACACTGCTTGTGCTGCACTGAGCATGTGCGAGATCTGCAAGGATGAGATCCAGGAAGAAATACAGTCTGGCTTCAGATGCCCACACTTAAGATGGCTACGGCCTGCTGTAAGTAAATAACAAACTACTGCTATAAACCAACAAATCAGACCTTAGTTTACAGACTAACTTTACTAGAATACATTAAGCTTGTGTATTATAGGGGTATTTTTATTTAAAAAGTATAATTTCGGCCGGAACACCACTTTAAGCTTTGATGAAAAAAACCTGGAAGTTGATTGGATTCTATTCAGAAGTGCACCAGATTTTACACTCTCCAGTTTTAGTAAATAACCCTTAATATTTATGTATAATTTATACAGCCACTGCTTGAATTGTTGTCATCAACACTTTTCGGTGAAACAGACACCTGCGTCTCTCTTCAATGCTCTGTGTCCCCCCTCCCCAGCTAGGTCACTAGTGTGTCCCTGTTAAGATTGCAAGAAGACTAATCACTTAGAGGTTGATTTACTAAAGGCAAAGAAAACTATACACTCTGCGACTGCAGTTGCTTCAGAGCTTAGAAAATGAGGTAAAGCTTCACTTGCCTCGCAAAAAATACCAAAATTGCATGCAAGGGAAAAAAAACCCCAGCATTTTCCTTGCACATGATTGGATGATGTAAGTCAGCAGAACTTCCCCTCATTTACTAAGCTCTGGAGCAGCTGCACTTGCAAAGTGCATAGTCTATTAGCCTATCGACCCCCAACAAGCATACAGTTAAATTTATTTTGTATTATTCCTATATCCAACTCAAACACGCGGTGGACACACAAGGTAGTGCTACTCCCTGGACATTGTCCACCACCCCTATCTTTCATCTGATACAGTCCAGCACAGAAACTAAAGGTTTCATTTCATATTGCTATCAAATGCTACTGATGCAACTTTTGAAAACACACCCGACCAGGGCACCGTCCCTATGGGAGCAAGACGTAGGCCCAATTACGGGAGAGCAATGGGAAGAAATTTTACAATCTGTTAATATATGCTCTCTCAACGTGGCCCAGAAGGTATCCCAACTATATATAATACTTAGAGTACATTACACCCCACTTAAACTATACAATATGGGTAGGAGGACTGATCCTTTATGTAGCAGATGTGAGCGGCATCGGGGGGACCTCATTCACCTACTGTGGAGATGTCCAAAACTCCATAGGTACTGGAGTGAGGTCATGGAAACACTCAACCGAGTGTTCCAGACCACCATTCCCCTTGACCCAATTCACTGCATCCTAGGAGTCCTAGAGGATATGGTCCCGGAAGAGATGACTAGAATAGCACTCACTAGGGCACTGTTCCAGGCACGCAAACTTATACTGCTTGGCTGGAAATCGACCTCGCCACCATCAGTGAAATCATGGATTACTCATATGGGCAACACCTTGATTATGGAAAAACACATTTACCAACACAGAGGCAGCTCCAATAGATTCGAGAGGATCTGGGCACCATGGTTAGACACCCCTGGATTGAGTCCTAGGGAGCTGGTAATGTCAAGACTATTGCAATGTCTCGGGGGGGGGCCCATGAGGTTTTATTGATGGTTAGTGACCATAAAGTAATAGAGCATTGAAATATTTCAGGATTTTTGGTGATAAATGATGATTGGAATGTAATAGTAAATAATGGTATGTTGTTGCACGATGTATGTACAATGGAAGCTATGTATGGAAATTTGTTCAATAAACACCTTTTTGATTTAAAAAAAAAAAAATTTATTTTAACAACAAAAAAGCTGAATCGTTGAAACCATTCTTTCACTTGAAAGATGTGCAAAAGTTAATTAATACATAGATAAAAAAATATTCTAAAGTCTGAGTGTCCAGAAAAACACATAGCCAGAGTCCAAAGGAAAAAGCAAAGACACAACAATGTGTTCAGTAATAGAGAAAATAGAGAAATAGAATATCGGTCAAATTTATTGTCACCAATGTTCCAGCTTGAAGAAAATGACAGCAAATGTAAAAACATTATCTAGGGCAGGGATATGCAATTAGCGGACCTCCAGCTGTTGCAGAACTACAAATCCCATGAGGCATAGCAAGATTCTGACAGCCACAAGCATGACACCCAGAGGCAGAGGCATGATGGGACTTGTAGTTTTGCAACAGCTGGAGGTCCGCTAATTGCATATCCCTGATCTAGGGTGAAACTTTAGAAGCCCAGAGTGGGAAGAGTTTGCTGGGCCCAGGAAATCGGGGGCTCTAACCTAATCGGTACCTCTCTTTATTTAGCATGTGTCCTCGCATTACATTATTGACAAGATTGAATAGAAATGTTCTTCTCACCAAACAGCTACACAAACCAATTAAATACACATATGCAAAATAGAACATAGTGATCACATGCAAGCTGATGGCTTTATAAAAAACGTCTTTGATCTCGCAGAGACCACTGCAGAGTGTAGAATGTACTGTGACTTAGTTTAATACTGTAACTGCCTGATACAATAATAATATATAATAAAAATGCAGATACAATTCTTATACATCATTATCATAAAAAAATATTTTGGTGAGCAAAATTTGTCAGTGTTCTTGTTAAGTTAGCCAACGTATCACGACAAAGCTAAATTTGGCCTTGAGGATTCAACCTTCAATGGCCTCTGGGTAAGGATAGGTTTACCAATAGCGCATTGAGCTAGGAACTGCACATCTTTTCATATAAGAAATGTAAGGTTACATTTTGTCTATTGGACCCAGCCAATTAATTATAATATTCCAAGTTACACAGGACACAAGGAATGAGAACCTGAAACCAAAAGATCTAGCAGTGTGTAGGTGGCATTGTTCATCACTAGAGAGAGTAAAGACAACTATAATGAAAACTCCACTCTGAATTGACTTTCTCTTCAGCAGATTATGTCTCTCCCCACTCAGACAGGGCAATAGCAAAGGCCTCACACTCTTGAAGTTCAACAATTCTTTATACTACAGTATAGAGAATTTTGCCTAGGAGTTTGACATTCCATTTGGCTGTCTGGCAGAAGCTGGAGATTCCGCTAGGGATATAGTGGAGGTCCTGAGAGCTATTAAAAGGCAGCACGTGATTCTGTTGGCCAGCGACTAGGGTGATCGGGAATAATTTGCTGAGGAATTGTGCTTTCCTCTCATCGCCATTGGTCTTACGAAATAATACCACAGATGTAAATGCATAGCATGCACAGCACACTGCCACCAATCCATCCCAGGAATTAGCCGAACGTATGACATCCACTTCCCAACACTCTTCTCTATTGTTGTACATAAGAACTCAAACCACACTGTTTATTTCTGGATTTCGAATAAATAAATCAGTCACTGAATTTTCTAAACATCCGCTCCCGATCTGTAAACTGCTTTTGTTTTAACTTGAATATTCGGGAATCTACTAAGTGAAGAGCTGTTCCTGAACAAAATATTCAAGTAAAGGAATGTCCCTTCAATAATGGGAATTATCGAGAGATGTTTTATGAACGAGAGAGAGACAAGAGGGAAGGGAAGGCAGGGAGGAGAGAGAAGGGCAAAGAGAGAAAAGGGATAAAGCATAGGCTGAGATGGTAGGGGTGAGGAAGAAAAAAAAGGAGGGGGGGGGGATGAGAAAAAAAGAAAAGAATTAGAAGACAGAGATCATGGCCCATAAGTCCATTTACTACATTCCCCAAAAGTATGCATGGAGTATGAAGCTAAATTACAGGTATCCCCTGCAATAAAAGCTTTATTTTTTTTTAGATACTGTATAAAGAGATAGATACAACTCTGCTCATACAATACAGTAATGTGAAGAGAAGACAAGGAAACAGAAGACAACAAGGACACAGGGACATAAGGGAAGACAAGAGAAAACTAAGACAATGGATATAGAGAGGAAAAGGAAATGTATAAAAGTGATTATTAAATAGAAAGGTGAGATGAGAGGCATAACTAGATCTAGGCACTTGAGATATATTCCGTTTGATTGAAGGTGCCCCTGGTTGTGGTTCCTCACCACCCGTCAACAGTGGTATATTACCATTATGAGGCAAGGTAATTTAACAAGAGTAAAGAAATTAGAACAAAAGTGGAGCTATTGCTCACAGCCATCAATGAAGCCTCAAAACAAGAATTCTGATTGAATGACTCAACTCTTATTCTCATTTTGTTTTCTATTGTAAATTATTAGGCTTCCATGTAGAGAGCCTCGAGAAAGTTTCTGAAGCTCCTCTGCATCCTCACATGTAATTATATATGATGGGATCACATGGAAAGAAGAGGAGGTTTACCTACGTCGAGTATCAAACAAAAGGTTGTTTTCTTTAAGCTCCATTCACTAAGCTATAATACACATTTTATGTGCCATAATGATTCATTTTCAGCATTGAGATTGTTATTTCTTCTCAAAAAAGGTGAAGATTTGCCATGTTATAGGGGAGATTCAGGAATGTTAACTGTACCGAAGCAGCACCAAAGAATTGGCTTTTGTCTAGAAATCTTACTATAAAATAGCAGTGTACTTCCTTAAATGTGTGGGTGCCTAGGCACTTCTGTCCCTACAGCCTCATCACTGTATTTCTGCAGTGTGAGAACTAAGGCACTGCTGCCTCTAACTGCTAGTCTAAGGAGATTTGGAGTGAGATTTGGTAATGTCACTACTGTGTTGCTCATTGTTGTTCTTGTTGGAGGCTCTGACATGAGGAAGCAAAGCCATGCTTCTAACAAGATGGACACTTTCACAACAGACAATGAGGCATTGTAATGCCGCGTACACACGAGCGGACTTTACGGCGGACTTTGCCCGGCGGATTTTTCGACGTACTTTACGACGGACTTTCTGAATGAACGGACTTGCCTACACACAATCCACCAAAGTCCGTCGAATTCGTACGTGATGACGTACGACCGGACTAAAACAAGGAAGTTCATAGCCAGTAGCCAATAGCTGCCCTAGCGTGGCTTTTTAGTCCGTCGAACTAGCATACAGACGGCGGACTTTTCGACCGGACTCGATTTCAACGGATAAATTTTAAACAAGTTTCAAATCTAAGTCCGTCCAACTTTTGAGAAAACAAAGTCCGCTGGAGCCCACACACATCGAATTGTCCGACGAAATCCAGTCCGCCGGGCAAAGTCCGCCGTAAAGTCCGCTCGTGTGTACGCGGCATAAGTTTCTAATGGGAAAAGATCAGCTGCGGGAACACCACAGGCAATACTGGTTATTCTTTCTTTATTATTATTTAATGTACTTTTATAGCGCCGTCATTCTACGCAGTGCTTATCCACTGCCTTCCTTTTTTGTCACAACTTCCAAAGTTTAGTTCTCTTTAACAATCAATCCCATGCTGGGTGTGCTTATCCCACATATCTGGCAACCCTGCTCTATACACTTCATTACTTCACTAGCTGACCAGGAACTCTAAGTGCCAGAATGAAGACCTGAGTTTGGGATTTGTAGCACTCCACACCTTTGTGGCTGTAAAGTAGCCCACACTGAGTGTGAAAAACAAAACACCAGACAGTGAACCAAAAAAGCGTATGTGAGCACACACAAAAAATTGCACTTAGGGTGTGTCTCTGGTCCAGGAGGAAGGAGCCCCTCCGTACCCCCCCTCCCAAGGTGCAAACCTATTGAGGGGGGTAAGGCACACTGAGGTACACCTAGCCAAAAGGCCCAGTAGACCCCCCTCCTCATGGATAGCCAAAGCTGACCAACAAATCCTAGTTAAGAGGGCTCTGCCAAGAAAGACCCCCAAAGGACGGGGAGGAAGCAACCTAATGGCCACGCATCCCTCCTCTAGACTTCAGGGTAGGCCCAAGGACCCACACACCCTCCAACCTGAAAAAAAAAAAAGGGAACACGTAGCAAACAAATAAATATAGAAAGTAAAAAGGTGCCAGTGCAGGTGCATTGGCTAGGCCTTGTGGCCTGTTAACAAAAATTGTCCCATTCTCGGCCAAAAGGTCAAGCCCACGAGGCATACCACAGAAAAAAAAAAGTGCCGTGGCCTAGTGTTGTATCACTGGGGGGTCCCAAACCCATAGTGGTACTACGGTGGGGGGGGGGGGCCCAAGAGGGGGGCCCAACACTGCAAGTTTCTCAGTCTTCCTAGTCCCCGACTAGAGGTAACACTGCTCCAATCAGGAAGCACTGAACCCTCCACACCAAGGCAAACTTCCGTCCCACACCTTTTGTGGTGCACACTCAATTTGGTTACTTTCCCATCAGGAAGATTCCTTAGAAGCCCCATCATATTAGTAGGAATAGTATACAGCCATCCATCCCAGCTGTAAGGCCAGAATGACAGTAGAGAACCCCTACTGGACACTGATAAGAGCAGATACTACACTTGATCAGAGCCAAATAGCCAAGAAGCAACTAGTATTGAGTAATGTATCGCTACCCATCTACCCATGAACTTCACATAGACTTTCTCAGCCTCCAAACCCCCCCCAATCAGTTTCCATTACAGCAACTGCTGCAGACTATAAGCTGCACTATAAAACAAACAATCTAAATCTGGTTATGTAATCAAGGCAAAAGAAAAATGTTAGTACAACCCATTTCAATAGAGCTGTTAACAGCTCCGAGCATGCACAAACAAATCTGGCTACGGACACTGGTGCTCCATGAACTACAAAGATAGTTTGTAGTTTCAACATGCAGCAGTAAGGAACATCAACATCTATCACAGACTACACAGGACGTTTAAAAATCTCTCTCTGAAATGTCTCCCCATTAAAAAAACCTATAAACGAAAATGCTTAAAAGCACGATTTACCGCGTTTAGACGCGTTTGCATGCTGTTACAAGCATTTGGCGTTTCAAATGCCGATAACCTCCCGTCCTGAATGCGATTTTTTGCTTTAAAAAAGACTTCATGGGTGATGACTACAGCATACCTCCCAACATTTTAAGATGGGAATGAGGGACATCTACTAAGAAACATATGTAGGCATAGGACACGCCCTCTGCCACACCCCGTTAAAAGAGAATTAACCAAAAAAAAAAAAGGTTAATTAAATTCACAAGGACTTTGTTTTACCGCTACTATTCCTTTATATTGGCTTTAAAATGTACAAATGCAGCAATTTAGAAATCGGATGAAAGGTTTAGCACTGGGAAACACTTTTTGAAGCATTTTTTTATACAACAATATGAATCAGACCAAAATGAGGGACAAAAGAGGAGGAAAGAGGGACATTGCTCCAAATCAGGAACAGTCCCTCGAGATCGGGGACAGTTGGGAGCTATAGACTACAGTTATGCCATCAGTAAACAATATTGTTCCAAATGGCACAGTGCATCTTATACAACTGGGGCCCCTTGTTTGCATGGACTGGTTTATGCAAAAGGCAAACCAGTCTTTAACTTTTCCTTTAGGAGTTCTGACCTGACTGCTTGTTGCAGGCAAGTATAATTATATCCCTAAGCCAAAGAAAGCCATTCAACTCCCACGTTTACTTACATTTCTTTCAGTATAGAAAGAAAAAAAAAGAAAAAAAAAAAAAAAGAAAAGAAAGAAAAGAAAAAAAAAAAAATGAAATGCCTTAAAATATAATTAGTATGGCATCTTGGACCTAAAGCATTTGGAGCGTTGTTGACGTAGAAATAAATCTTGCGGTTTATCATTTATTTTGTATCCCTCTGGAGAGGCTGCAATCTATATTTATATTCATTAATTTCCATTCCTGGAATAGATGTTCCTAAAATTCACAGTAAAAAAATTATTTATGCATATGAAGCAGAGCTAATGAAAATGCTTCAAGCTGGATACATATCTAGTATCAGGTTTATTTTGCCAAGTAAACCCCAGAGCAACCAATCAGCATTCATCTTTCCTTGGTCTGATGGCTCTAAACTCAGAAAAATTCCAATCTGATTGGTTATCAAAGGTTCTTGCATGTCATAACTACTAATTGTGCAGCCTTATTAAAATAAACGTGTCACTTGGGCCTGAACGCCCCATGTAGACTTATTTTAAAAAGATTGAAAACCCCTTCCCTTTATTTAGCTTCATTGACTTTGTGCAAGCCTGGACACTTCACCTTGGGCCTAGAACAAAATACTTAAAGAGGCTCTGCGACTTGCACATGTAGTCAGATAAAGAAAAACGTCATTCAGGCTCAAGATCTCATAATCCTCAAGATCTCTGGTGAAGCGGTTGCCACACAGCAAGGCTTCGGTCAATGGGCACCCAACAGTTGCTCGAACCATAGAAATACAGAAAGGAGCACCGGGCCAAAATTTGTAGCAAGGGCCCAAAGATGATTTTAATTGTTGGCAGAGAAGTCATAAAAAACAGCCAACATATTTCAGGGGCAAAACCAATTCCCATTCATCAGAGCTCGACACGGTTTGATGGACTTGGAGGAAACCGTGACTTTACAGATCTATACTAGAACCAGTATTGAAATCTACTCATGAAGCAACAACTCAACGGCAATGGCTGAGCAGCAACGGGACTTCATCTTAAAACCGCAAAAACGCTATTACTAGTGTTTTCGAGCACTTCCAGGGTAAAAACACTTCAAGGAGCTCTACAAAAACAATATTTTTTCTGATCCTAGACGCTGAAAAAACACTAATAACCTAAAGTAGTGTGCATGGACACATAGGACAACACTATTTAGCTTCTAGGAGCAGGAAAAGAAAAAAATGCTAATAAAAGCTTCTAGGAGCTTAAGAAAATGCTAGAGTGGCTACAACAGGTGGGCTGGAGCTAGGACCTCATCTGCAGACACGCATCACCAAAGAGTTCCAGGGAGATACCAGCTAGAGGTTTGTGAACCAATGTGAACGAATAAAGTGGAATTTTTCTTGTACAGGTAATACACTTTTAGGGAACAAATCAAATGAATCATCGAAATTACAGATTTTTTTTTTCTTGTTTACGGAAAATATTGCATTGCCCTTGGTTATCCAAGTTTATGTTAGATTAGGGGCCCGCTTCACCCAGTCACTCTGTGAACAGAACACAAAAAATTGCTGCAGGTAGACCCATAAGCTGGGAATGAGATCATAATTGACTGACTACATCTGATTGTTCCAGATAAGAAAGAGCGAGGCCATGATTCACCCTGGAGGATGCCTGGATGAGAGAATTCAAACATTTTAAGCATGATCCAAATGTCAATAAGTTGTGTGCTGGGATCCTATTGATATTGTTTAGGGATAATCCCCTTTCCCAAAACCAAAAAAAAATTATTCTCAATTTAGAAAGCCTATATTCCTTCTTCCTAACTACATGATAATGGGAGTATACGACATGAGATAATAGCTTAATGGATTGAAGTCCTTAGACTAGGAATCTTCAAACTACGGCCCTCCAGCTGTTGCGGAACTACACGTCCCATGAGGCATTGTAAAACTCTAACATTCACAGACATGACTAGGCATGATGGGAATTGTAGTTCCTGAACAACTGGAGGGCCATAGTTTGATGACCCCTGCCTTGTACAACACAGGCCCAAAAAACTTCACCAAAGCACACAGGGCGAACAAAGCAATCCCAGATCGCTCTTCCACACTGCTGCTCCCCCTTGCTATTTTTACTGGCAACTCCCAGCTGTAAAAATGACAGATGGGACTGGCCCTATATCACAGCAGTGGCTGCAACCAATGCTGTATAAACACAGAGCTTATGATGGATGCGAGATCGGAGCTTGCAGCTTTAACTCTGTTCTCTGTCCAATGAGCTGTGCCTGTCACAGCCATAGAGCAGAGAACTGATTGCTTTGAATTAATTGGGCCCCTTTTGTTAATTGAGAGCGACATCTGCTCCATGAACTTTAGAAGAGTTATGCAATCAATGAGTCTACACAACCTCCCCCCCAGTGTTTGCAAATACTGTTCAGGGCTCAAATGCGAATTACAATGTAAAAATGCTATTTTGTATTTCCTTTATTTTACTTATGTGTAGACCACAGGAGTTACCTGTGATCCCGCATATGTTGCCAGCTAAACCAACCTTACAAGTAGAAAACAATTATTTGTTTTCTTAAATAAAATGTGTTCCTGTTAAACCCCCTTTTAACCCTGTTTATCTATATTTAACCCCTTCACCTTCTTATCCACTTAACATTTTTTTCAGCTGATTTTAACTTTAATATAAATTTCAAACCATTAATATTTCCAATTAATATTAAATGTATCCATTAGTTTAAAAAATATCTTTAAAACATACAAAATTTAAAGAAAAAAAACCTTCATTTCATTACTAAAATAACTTTGCAATGCTTTGTACCAGTATTTAATTTTTTCGTTCTTCTAAACAGGACAAATTATAGTCTTTATATAACTGATTACACAGAACCCAAAAACACCAGGCCCTGCCCCAGAGGAGCTGACCATATAACAACCCTGCCCCAGAGGACACTCACATCAGTTGATTAATTTACCAGTATGCTTTTGACTGTGGAAGAAAATTTGAACACAATCTGAAAACCTCACAGACACATGGGGAAAGCACTGAACTTCATACGGGTACTGATTAAAGGAAAGCTTGTTTGGCTGTACTTCTCCTGCGGATCACTGTAGTGCGGTTCGTTCTGCACTTCTGTGACCCATTTTCAGTAGACAGCGGGCTGAAGCCCGCTGTCGGCTGATGTCACAGTGCTGGTCCAGGCTCGGGCAAGATTTCGACAATGGAGTCAGGAACTGCCCACATGCCTGGACCGGCACCCAGCTCAGCCTCTCAGCGAGCCGCTAAGAGCCTGAGCCGGAAGCTCACGCCCCCTCCACAGCCCAGCGCTCCAGTGAACGCAGAGGGGGGGCAGAGCAGAAGGCTGCTGACTGACAGTCATCTCTTTACATCTCTTTTAAATTACCATAACTTTTAAAAGTACAGAATATATCAATACACAATAACTGAATTTATCAAGCAGAATATAATAAGCTTTTCAATATACAACAAAGTTCCAGAGGCAATCCATTAATTCTGTCCCTGAAACACAGGGACCACTGACACAGTTATTACCTTGCCCCTCCCTTGCAGATTGTAAGCTCACACGAGCTAAACCTTCTGTATTGATATGCTTTGTAACTGTGCTGCCTCCCTTACTTTGCAATTCAGTGCACAAACTGTTGGCGCTATATAAATCCTGTATACTATAAAAATGATCCTCTTCTGTCCTGTATAATAGTTATAATAAATGCAAGGCATACCTTAACTACTTGTCGACCACCCGCCGCCACAGATGTACTGCGGCAAGGTGGCTCTGCTGCGCAAGTCACTGTACCAGTACGGTGATTCGTGCACTAGCTTTCCTGGGCAAGCGCATGCCGACAGAGGCGCGTGCGCGCTCCGATTAGCCACCGGGGGGAGCCAATCAGGGGATCCGGCGGACTCGGTGTCCACCCGTGATCGTTCCCCACAGTGACAGAATGGGGATCTGCCAAAGTAAACAAGGCAGATCTCCGTTCTGTCAGGGGACGACACTGAGATCTGCCTTCCTGCTAAGCAGGAAGACAGATCTGTGTGTTTCCCCAGTCACACTGTCCCCCAGATAGTTAGGAATCACAAACAGGGAACACATTTAGGCCCTTGATGTTAACACCTTCCCTGCCAGTGTCATTAGTACAATGTCAATGCTTAATTTTAGCACTGATAACTGCAATAATGTCACTGGTTCCCAAAAAATGTCAGGTGTCCGATCTGTCCACTGCAATGTTGCATTCTCACTAAAAATCGCTGATTGCTGCCATTACTAGTAAAAAATGTAATAGATAATATCAAAAATGCCAAAAATATATCCCATAGTTTGTAGACGCTATAACTTTTGCGCAAACCAATCAATATAAGCTTATTGGGGTTTTTTTTAACCAAAAATATGTAGAAAAATACATATTGGCCTAAACTGATGAATTTATTTGTTTTTTTTATATATTTTTTATTGGATATGTATTATAGCAGAAAGTAAAAAATACTGTTTTGTTTTTTCAAAATTGTTGGTCTTTTTTGTTTATAGCGCAAAAAATAAAAACGAATCAAATACCACGAAAGAAAGCTCTATTTGTGGGGAAAAAAAAGGACGTCAAATTTTGTTTGGGTACAACATCATACGACCGCGCAATTGTTAGTTAAAATAACGCAGTGCCGTATGGCAAAAAATGGCCTGGTCATTAAGGGGGTAAATTCTTCCGGGGCTCACGTGGTAAAAAGATTTTTCAGGCATGTCAAAAAAAAGAAAAAAAAAAAAAAAAAGTTCAACAAAAGTACAGTATCAGGCGTAATAGGAATTCTTTGTTATAGGTTACAACACTTTGCTCATTACCTTGTTTAGGCTGGTTTTCTGTCATTTTATGGCTTGTATCACGAATACAGACAACAGAAGCCTAAGGCTCTGCTGCCACCTAGTGTTTTTTTTTTATACAACACAGCTTTACTGATAGGTCACAGTTAAACTCATATTGCAGTAAAAATTTAGTTTTTTCCCAATTAAAGATTTATTTTTTTTGCAGCATTAATTAATATTCTTCAAATGTATTAGAACTAATTTTACAGACAGACATTTTCTGTGAAGGGAAGATAGATCTTCTTACACAGCGTGCTGTTTATAAGTGTCTGCTAAGTCTTATCGCCGCACGCTCTACCTATTATTTCCTGTGTACTCAAGTGTCTACGGTAAAAATAACAGAATTGCTGGAACTGCATAAATAAAAGGCTGCAAACAAAAAAATGCTTTGTAACCCGCTCTTAGATCCTGTTTATTTAATGCTGAGATGGTATTTCCCCCACTTCATACATTAAAATTAATCTCTTTTTGTGTAGGTGGGCTGACAAGCTTGGCTAGCTTAGAAAAACACATGATCTCACTGGTATATATTATTTAACTGATGAAAATAATTATGGGTAATAGGTCTCCTTTATCTACATAGAGAATATATCGCAATCAAGCTCTAGGCTTTGTAAGATTTCATAATTACCTGGTATAAAGCTACAACATTGTCTTAAAATAATCAGATTTGGACATGCAGAACACCCTAGGAAGCAAAAAAAACTCTAAAAATTTCAAATCAATTCTATGTCCTTCACTTCCTGAACGGGAGACATAACAGGAAGTGAGAAGGGATCCCTCTCAGACAGTTATAAATTATTTTTAAATTGTAAGTTCTCAGGAGCCAGGCCCTCCTATCCATCTTGTCTTGAAATGTACTGTATCTGTACTGTCTTCCTCCCAGATAGGAGAAAGTCTGCATTGCACGACTCCAGATCAACTTTTTTTTTGCAAACATTCTGCAAGTCTGCTGCAAGTTCTGGTTCAGTTATGTTGTGCAATAGTCATCCCACCACAGGGGGCACTGTGGCTGAATTTTCATGCTGTAGTCTTGCAGAGCTCTTGCTGTAGACTCGCCACTGCAACTTTGCTCTTGCTAGAGACTTGCCACGCAAATTTGCTACAAATTGGAAAAGTGTCAACTAGAACTTGTGCTTCAAGTGCTCTGCAAGTGTACAACTTGCCAGTGAAAATGTGCAGCAAGTTAACAGACTTACAATTCAACACTGACAGAAATTTGTGGCACGTTAGCCTTGCTATCTTGGCTGGCAATGCTGCAAGTAACACATTTCCTATCCTTCATGGCTACATTCATTTCTCCATCGCATCTATGGAGAAATGAGGTGTCACCCAGTTTGCCGTTTACATTTCTATTATTGATGAGATTAGGAGTTTACCAAAGAGATCTAACATTGTTTATGATGTCTTTTCAGCTCACTGGAAGTGGCAAGATCAACAATTATTATCTCTACTTGCCCTCTCCACTCTATATTTAGTTATACTTTGCAGCCACAGAATCTTAGGCAACCCATAGACGATTCGATTTTCTTTCCTTCCACCATGGGAATTCCTCCCGTAGCGCTATTGTGTTCTGCTGGCAGGGGAGAGAGGGAGGTGTGTGTGGGTTGCCTTCCTGGCCAACAGTCAACAGTAATCGCATGTAAAAAAAATCCGACAGGCTGGTTGTACCCAGGTCAAGGAATCAACTGGGTACAATCAACTTGCCCATAAGATGGATCGAAATTTGGCCTGTCCCTGCATGCATTGCAAGTTCTGGTTCAGTTATGTTGTGCAATAGTCATCCCACCACAGGGGGCACTGTGGCTGAATTTTCATGCTGTAGATTTGCAGAACAATTGCTGTAGACTCACCACTGCAACTTTGCTCTTGCTAGAGACTTGACATGCAAAATTGCTACAAATTGGAAAAGTGTCAACTAGAACTTGTGCTTCAAGTGCTCTGCAAGTGTATAACTTGCCAGTGAAAATGTGCAGCAAGTTAACAAGACTAACAATTCAACACTGCCACAAATTTGTGGCACATTATCCTTGCTGTCTGGGCTTTATATTGTAAAGCACAGTGCAAACAGTTGTCACTATAGAAATCCTGTATTATAATAACTTTATAGGACTGTATCGAAAGGAATGCAAAAGTGGGTATAACTTTTTGTTAACTTACATAGGTCGTTCAAATTTCACATGTAGGTAGAGTAACTCTTCCTCTATAGTAAATCATCGTCTTCTTTTTCATTGCAGGTAAATAATGGATTCCAAGCAGAAGCAAGGTGCTGTCATTGAGTTCTTGACGAAGGAGGGGGTGCAGGCTCTCTGACATCCACAGAAGGCTACAGAATGTTTACAGAGATGACACCATTGACAAGAGCAACGTCTTGTCTTGGTAACTCTTAATGACGGTGTCATCTCCGTAAACATTCTGGTCTGTACCCCGCATCCCTCCTTCATCAAGAACTCAATGATGATACATTGCTTCTGCTTGGAATCCATTGTTTACCTGCAATGGAAAAAAAGAAAAAACTGTCTATAACTTTTTTATTATCTTACATAGGGCATTAAAATTTCACGTTTGTAGATTAACTCCTCCTCTATAATAACTCCTCTTCCTCATCTTCTTTTTCGTTGCAAGTAAATAATGGACTCCAAGCAGAAGCAATGTGCTGTCATTGAGTTCTTGACAAAGGATGGTGGCAAGATAAAGGCCACAGAATGTTTACGGAGATGACACTATCACGAACCACCAATGACAAGACGTTGCTCTAGTCAATAGTGTTATCTTCATAAACATTCTGTAGCCTTTTGTGGATGTCGGACAGCCTGCACCCCTCCCTTCATCAAGAACTCAATGAGGACATATTATTTCTGCTTGGAATCCATTGTTTACCTGCAATGAAAAAGAAGAAAAAAAAGTTATTATAGAGGAAGTTACTCTTCCATATTGGAAGATCTTCTCTATTTCTGTTCTTGTGGAAACTGTATAATTTTGGACCCTCTCTCATTTTCAGTCCTGGTGGCAAGGGACACCACGGTACCATCAGACAGGGTGACTCTCCGCAGAGGGGCACAAACCATAATGAAACCCTGACTGGGGTTCTAAACATTGTCTATACTATCCTAAACCAATTAAAACATTCAGGGCTTTAGATATGTGTAGAAAAATCACAAATCAACTGTAGCATACCTTTGCAACCTTCAAAGAATATTCTATTGCCAATCTCATTTTGAAGAGCCCTGACCTTAACACGCTCACTGACCCTAACAAAGTATGCAACAAGTGAAGTCACAGCGATGACAGAACTACTGATCTACATACTTGTTTGAGGTCACTGTTCAGGAACTATTGGGGCCTTTCGATCAAGAAGACAGTCAGGAAACTAGAATTATCAAAATGAAGTTAGCAATGCTCCTGGAGATCAGAGTGAGTACAGAGGGAGAATTTGTGAGAACATGCTGCTGGGGGAAGGGACTCAATTGCATGGGCAAATGCAAGGTTTATCAGTTTTAGATGTACATACAACTCATCATAGTTACATAGTTAGTCGGTTAAATAAAGACACAAGTCCATCTAGTTCAACCAATGACAAAAAAAAACTGATAGAACATCCATATACACTATCCTATTCCTAGGATACCAGTGGATCCAGAGGAAGGCAAAAAAAAAACGTATGAAGAATGCTTCAATTTGCTCCGTGGGGAAAAAAAATCTTTCCTGCTCCCCAGTGAATCATATGAAGCAATTCAATGGATCAACTACCCCTGTCATTACCTCTAAATGTTAATATTGAGTTATATTTTGTGCATTTAGGAATATATCCCACTCTTTTTTAAACAATCTACTGAACTGGCCAGAACCAGTTCTTGAGGGTGTCTATTCCCCATTTTTACAGCTCTTAGTGTGAAGAAGACTTTCCATGGGTTTCAATCCCTTTTCCTCCAGACGTAAAGAGTGCCCCCTTGTCCACTGTAATGACCTGAAAACGAATAACTCAACACCAAGTTCACTGTATGGACTCCTTAGGCATTTATACATGTTGATCATATCCCCCCCTTAACCACTTAAGGACCAAGCCTCTTTTTGACACTTGTTGTTTACAATTTATAATCAGTTTTCTTGCTAGAAAATTACTTACAACCCCCAAAACATTATATATATTTTTTTTTTCAGACACCCTAGAGAATAAAACAGCGGTCATTGCAATACTTTATGTCACACCGTATTTGCGCAGTGGTCTTACAAACACAATTTTTTTGGAAAAAATACACTTTGAGTTAAAAAATATGACAACAGTAAAGTTAGCCCAATTTTTTTCTATATTGTTAAAGATAATTTTACCCCGAGTAAATTGATACCCAACATGTCACACTTCAAAATTGCGCCCGCTCGTGGAATGGTGACAAACTTTGGCACTTACAAATCTCCATTGACAATGTTTAAAATTTTTTACAGGTTACCAGTTTTGAGTTACAGAGGAGGTCTAGTGACAGAATTATTTAGTTTGCTCTAATGATCGCGACAATACCTCACATGTGTGGTTTGAACACTGTTTTCATATGCCAACGTGACTTAAGTATGCTTTTGCTTCTGCACGCGAGCTCGGCAGGGAAGGGTCAAAAAGACCTCAGATCTCAAATTTACACTAAAAAGCAATAAAAAAAAAAAAAGAAAATAATAATAATTAAATGTCATTAAAAAAAAAAAAATGTCCCCTTTAAGAGCATTGGGCGGAAGTGATGTTTGACGTTGCTTCTGCCCTCCACTGCTATGGAGCCAAGCGGGGGCCATCTTTCCCTCACTTGGCATCCAGGCAGTGAGGGGAGCGGACGTGATCGTCTCCGCCGCTACAACAACTCTGGTAAGTGGTGGAGACGACCAGAGCGCGGTGGGAGGGAGGCCATCTCCCGCCACCATTAAAAGTGATCTTGCGGCGAATCCGCTGCAGAGACCACTGTTATCTTAACTAGTTCCTGACTGGCTCACGCTGATATACTGGGCGAAATCCCGTATATATACGGCTTTGCCCAGGAGAGCCACCGGAGGCGCGCGCCTCCTGCACAGCGGGGGACACAATCTGCGTGGCCGGTGGGCGTGATCGTAGTCAGCCACGCGCAATCGCGTGCATGAGAGCCAGCATGGGGCTTTGTGTGTGCAAACACACAAATCCCTGTACTATCAGAAGAGAGAAGACAGATCGTGTGTTCCTACAAAGTAGGAACAGTGATCTGTTATCTGTCCTAGTTAGTCCCATCCCCACACAGTTAGAACACAGTGAGGGAACACACAATTAACCCCTTGATCGCCCCCTAGTGCATATATATATAGCACTGATCACTCTATAAATGTCAATGGTCCCAAAAATGTGTCAAAAGTCTCCAATCTGTCAGTCGCAATATCGCAGATCACCGCCATTACTGGTAAAAAAAAAAAATGAATAAAAACACCATAAAACTTTCCCATAGTTTGTAGACGCTATAACTTTTGCGCAAACCAATCAATATAAGCTTATTGCGAATTTTTTTACCAAAAATATGTAGAATACATATTGGCCTAAACAGATGAAGAAATTGGTTTTTAAAAAAAATTTGGGGGATATTTATTATAGCAAAAAGTTAAAAAAATATATATATTTTTTTTGATGTCACTCTTTTTTTGTTTATAGCGCAAAAAATAAAAACCGCAGAGGTGATCAAATACTACCAAAAGAAAGCTCTATTTGTGGGAAAAAAAGGATGAAAATGGTGTTTGGGTACAGCATTGCATGACCGCGCAATTGTCAGTTAAAGCGACGCAGTGTCAAATTGTAAAAACAGCTCTGGTCAGGAAGGGGGTAAAATCTTCCGGGGCTGAAGTGGTTAAAGAGAAACGCACGTCATTCCTGAAAATATTGGGGGTTATGGCAGCTAGCTGCTGCCATAACAACAGTATTTAGCTTCAAAGTACCGACGTACGGGTATGGCGATTTGCGTGAATTGGTTAATCTCCTCTTCTCAAAAGAGAATGCAGTTCCTCTAATCTTTCCTCATAGCTGAGCTCCTCCATGCCTCTAATCAGTTTGGTTGCCCATCTCTGCACTCTCTCTAGTTCCCCGATATCCTTTTTGTGAACGGGTGCCCAAAACTGAAGTGCATATTCCAGAAGAGGCCTTACTAATGATTTGTACAGTGGCAAATTATCTATCTGGAGTCCATATTTCTCTTATACAAGAAAGGATTTTGCTTGCTTTAGAAACTGTATCTTGGCATTACATGCTATTATTAAGTCTATGATCTACCAAGACCCCCAGATCCTTCTCCACCATTAACTCCCCCAGCTATTCTCCTCCTAGTATGTATGCATATTTTTAGCCCCCCAATGCATAACTTTACATTTATCAACATTAAACCTCATTTACCACATAGTTGCTCAATGAAACAGTGCATTGAGGTAATCTGCAAACACTGAAATGGTAATTTTAATCCCAAACTCTATATCATGTATAAATACGCTAAGGATCCCAACACTGAACCTTTGGGTACACAATTAATAACCTTAGACCATTAGAGTAAGAATCATTAATCACTACTCTCTGAATATGGTATTTTAGATTTTCTAACAGTTCTTTATCTATTTACAAATTAAATTTTCTAAGCCTGTTGACTTTAATTTACGCATTAGCCATGTTTGGGGAACTGTGTCAAGCACTTTGGCAAATTCAACTATATCCAAAGCCATTCTTGTCTCCGTTTTTGCTTACCGCCTCATAAAAAGAAATCCGATTTGACAACTTTGATCTTTTGTGAATCCATGCTTATTTTGTTTAAAATATAATTTTCTAGCAAAAACTCTTCTATATGGTGGTTTATTAAACTTTCAAGTATCTTCCCGACTATAGAAGTTAAACTAACCAGTCTGTAGTTACTCAGTAAAGACCTTAACCCATTTGTTAAATATAAGCACAACACTGGCCTTACGTCAATCCAGTGGTACCATGTCAGTCATTAAAGAGCCTCTTAACATTAAAAACCATGGCTTAGATATAACAGAGCTCAGCTCTTCGAGGACCCTTGGGTGTAAGCCATCTGGTCCAGTGCATAATTCACCTTTATTTTGTATAAATGTTTCTGGACCATGCAATTTTCAAGCCATTGTGGATCATTTGGGGTCAATATTATATCCATATTATATCCATTAAAAACCTGGGCTCCACCATTTTCCTTTGTATACATAGAGCTGAAAGGGGTATTTAATAATTTAGCCCTCTTTATGTCCTCAGTAAGCAACTCAAAAGTATCTAGTAAAAGGCCTACATGCTCAGATCTGACCTTTTTACTATTAATATATTTGAAGAACTTTTTAGGGATGGTCCTACTCTCTTTTGCAACCGGTCGTTCCTTTTTAGTTTTTGCAACTTTGATTTCCTTGTTACAAATCCTGTTATATTCTTTGTAACTTTAAAATGATGATAGTGTTCCCTAATTTTTATATTTTTTAAAAGCTCTTTGCTTATTATTTATAGCTATTTTAACTTTGGACATGAAGCACATAGGTTTTTTTTTCAGCCTTGTTAAACTTATTGCCCACGGGAATATGTTTTGCAGTGTGTTTGCATATCGTTCTGTGTTCATTGATGCCGATATTTCCTCCCAGTCTAAACCTTGGAAAGCAGCCCTCAGCCTTGAAAAATTTGCTCTTAAAGTGTTATTTTTCTAGTATGTGCTTGTTGTTTACAGCTAACATTAAATGAAATCATGTTATGGTCACGGCTACCCACATGTTCTTTCATAACAACATTGGTAATAATCTCTGCATTTTTGAGAATAACAGGTCCAGCAGAGCATCATTTCTTGTTGGGGCCTCTATGAACTGTAACATAAAATTGTCTTGTAATAGATTTATGAAGTTTCGCCCTTTTACAGTTCCAGCAGTGCCATTACTCCAGTCAATTACAGGATATTTTTCATTGTCCGAGCACTCTATTTGTGCAAGAAGTGGAGTCTTCACCTCCAGCATAATGAAGCATGAAACCCTCTCCGCTAACAGAGGGGTAGAGCCGGCCCCCTTGTATGTACTCCTGACCTCATCAGTCCAGTAGGGGGGCCCAGGAGTGATGGGCGGAATGTTTTCTCCATGTAGTGCAGGCAGAGTAGTACTATGGGCTGTGGTTCCCAGCATTTATGGTAAAGTTGTGGGTCCCATTAATTCATCAAGAGGGCCTGTGGCAACGAGAAGACTTATATTTTTTGCTTTCGAGAGTAGGCGGAACACTTGCTCTTGACCTTTGCACTCTGTATGTACTCTCCTGAACTTGCACTCTGTACGATACATACTTATGACCCTTGCACTGTGTATCGTACAGCATGCAGGTACAGGAGTAACATACAGAGGCAAGGGTCAGGAGTATTTACGTAAAATTATACTAACAGGGGGAGTAGTTTAAAAATTGAACCTACAAAGTGCAGGTGTCAGGTGTATGTATCTTACAAAGTGCAGATGTCAGGAGTATGTCTCGTACAAAGTGTAGGTACATGAGTAACATACATACTCCTGACACAATGAGGTTTTAAATGACAACCTTTCTTTTCTTTTTTTTTCCTAGTAGAATGAAGTAGGGCCTAAAACGCTAGAGAGCTTTCACCTAACATCCTTTCCTAGTGATAGATGTGTCCTACAAATTGAATGTGGGAAAATCTCCTAATGGGGACCAAAGCAGCAATATAATCATTAAAAAAAAGTTTCTGTCCAATGATCAGCATTCACCAAGGATCCTATTGAGGAACACAAGGAGCGGTTAACCACAACAGCCAATTGGAATTCACCTTCTGCTAATCGAACATTGGTAAACTGAAATCCTATTGGCTGCTATGGGTTTCACTGCTCTGTGCCAGTAAAGCTCCAGTAAATATGAGATCTCTTATTTCAGTACAAGTTTGAAGCCACACAGTCCACACTCACATTACCTTCGTCTGAAAGCAGCAGTACAGCTGTGTTAGGTACGGATGTTTTCTCGCCAGAGCCAAGATCCTTTTCTCTGTCATAGTGCAATCTACATCATCATCCTGTAATATCACATCTTTCTTCAAGACCTTCACAGCATAGACTTCATCTTTACCTTTGACTTCAGCAAGCATGACCTAGGAACAGAAATAGAAAAATATGGTCACCACCTGCCCTATACGAGAGTCGATACATAGATGTATATTCTGGGCACTTGTATGAAAAGCTGCAGTTTGCTTACACTGACTTAAGGCTAATTTAAGTTAGCGCTAGCCCTCTGAAGAGCAATCTATGGTGAATAACTCTTCAGATGGTATGTGACAGGACAGGGCAAGGCACTATATCGCCTCTTATTTTAACCTGTGAAAATTCACGCCACAACCACAGGCATTACACATAAACAAAAATTAGTTTTGTTTTCATATATATTCGTTATGTACTAATTTTGTTTCGTTGATTCATTTCAGAATTTGCTTAGTTTAGTTTAATTATTTTCCAACGAATTGCTAATTTTTGAAACAATTTGACTTTGGATCAGTCGAAAAATGAACGACTGATCTGAATTCTGTGTAAAGAATAGTTGGTTGCTAAGGAGCAGGCCGGGAACCCCATCCTTAAACAACTCAATCAGCTGTCAGCAGGCTTCTCCGCTGAGAGCTGAAATGTAAACAAAAGAATGCTGGCGATAGAAAATTCTGAAAAAAACAAAAAAAAAACAAAGAAAAAAACAGTGTGCCCCTCCTCCCTCCCAATCCATACCAGGCCCCTCAGGGCTCGGTATGGATTTTAATGGGACCCCCACACCAAAATTAAAACAAATAAACAGCGTGGGGTCAAACCCAAATCCATACTAGACCCTTATTCGATCATGCAGCCTGGCAGGCCAGGAAAGGGGGGGGGAGACAAGCGAGAACCCCCTTCCCCTCCTGAACCATACCAGGCCACAGGCCCTCAACATGGGCCCTCTCTAAAGCACCTTGGGGACAAGAACCTCTTCTCCACGACCCTTGGCGGTGGTTGTGGGGATCTGCGGTTGGGGGCCTTATCAGAATCTGGAAGCCCCCTTTAAACAAGGGGACCCCTAGATCAACCCCCCCCCCCCTCCATGTGAATGAGTATGGGGTAGTACCCCTAGCCATTCACCAAAAAAGTGTAAAAAGTGAAAAAAAGACTCTGACATGAGTTTTTGAAATTTCCTTTATCAAAAAAATAAAATAATGTCCACCAGTGTAGATCCATCGTCAATCATACCGCGCCCGAAAAAAGAAAAACCTAAAACCTTCGGCCTCGTCAAAGGCTCCCTGCCGACTGTTTGGTCCTCCATCTGACATTTCTTAAATAGCTAAGGGGCGGAGTCACCCGATGACATTAGCGGGTGACCCAGCCCCCTTATGACGTCACCAGTCAGGGCATGCTGCGTCAATAACATCACAAGGGGCAGGGATCACTCTGAAGGGCCTGGTATTGATTGAGGGGGGGGGGACCCATGCTGTTTTTTTCTTAATTTTCTATTGCCGGCATTCTTTTGTTTACATTTCAGCTCTCTGTGGGGAAGCCCGCTGACAGCTGATAAGTCATCGGTTGTTAAGGATGCGGCAGCCAGCTTCCCGGCCCGCTCCTTAACAACCAGCTTTTCTTAACACAGAATTCAAATCATTCTGAAAATTTGAAATTAGTTAGAAAGTTAAAAAACAAAATGAAACAAAATTCGTTTCTATTTAATTTGGAGATTCGGATACATCTGAATAACCAAAAATTTGTCCGAATTTACATTCAGACCAAAGCGAATTGCACATGGTTGTGGGATGGCTGTGGCGCAGCCCTATTCAGGTGAATGGGTTGTGTTCGGTAGGCAGTGCTGACAGAAAAAAAAAATTCTTGCTACAATGTGTACACCCCTATCAGATGCCTTTGCAGCTTAAAGGGGTGTGGTTGGGGAGGGGGGCAAAAACGTGGCTCAATCACGCGTTTTTACTGTCTCCCAGCGCTTTACCGCTGTTATAGCAGGGCTTTTCGGCCGCTAGGGGGGGGCTTTTAAGCCCCACCAGCGGCCACATAAAGGGTTAAAAGTGCCCGCGAAGCGCTTTGGCAGTGATGGCCATTGATTTTAATGGCAGGGGCGCTGGGGGAGCGGTGTATACATGGCTCCCGCACCGCCCGAAAGATGCTGCTTGCAGGACTTTTTCCAATGTCCTGCAAGCGCACCGCCCCAGTGTGAAAGCACTTAGGCTTTCACACTGGGGCTGCAGGAGAGGCGTTTTTCAGGCGCTTTACAGGCACTTTTTTTTACCCCCTTAGCGCCTGAAAAACGCCCTCATTGTGAAAGGGGTCTAAAAGAGACCCTTACCACTTTAAGAATACTGACAACAGCTGATAGATATGAAGTGTAGGTACCTAGGAGGTACACATACCTGCAGCAGCTTTCTGTATTTACCAGCATGCCAGGTAGTTCTGATCGGGCTAAGCTTATATTTTTGCCCATCCAGTTATCAGATTTACACTGCCCTTTTATACTCTGGTCACTTGATCATGTGCCAGTACTGGCTTCAGTGTAGAGGAGGGACAGCCGACAACAGATGCCCCCCATAGTAAGCCTATAGTAGGCTCTGCAGTCGTTGTCGCTGCCTCTCCTCTGCACTGAAGCCGACCCTGAGAACCAATCATGTAACCAGTCCGACAGCTTCAGGATAGGCAAGTTTAGGTATCCTTCCGTTTACAGAGTTGATGGGATAGACTTAGAATGGGGGTGGGAGTAGGTTAGGCTTAGTTCAAATTTGACTGGAATTCCACTTTAAAGAAGAACTCTCACTTTAGTCTGACACATCCTAGCTGCGCTCCTCTTGCCGTTGCTTATCTGAGGCAAGTACCTGGAGCCAAGACAAGCCCTGGTCATCAAGCAGCCATCTACTTGTTAGCTACATTGTTGTGCAGCCGCAGCAGAAAGGGGGCACCCTGTCCAACCTTGCAGCTAGGCTTACAAAGCACATAGGACAAAGTATTTCATATAGTTTGGGGAACAGAATAAAAAAAAAATGAAGTGAGAGTTCTTTTTTGGAGAATGTGTTAATTTTTATTCCTTGCAATGATCTAATCCATCAGTGCTCAACCTGTGGCCCGCCAGCTAATGCAGAACTACAAATCCCATGAGGCATTGCAAGGTTGACAGTTACAAGCATGACTCCCAAAAGGCAGAGGCATGATGGGACTTTTCCTAATAATGTCCTTCTCATTTCATGTCAGTCTCTGCTCCGACTCCCTTGTGATCTGCACTTCCTGCCATTGTAACAGCCATCTGCTCTTCACCCTTCCAACCAATGCCATTGACCACTTATTTTGTAGCAGTTTGTATACACTTCACCAGAAATTATATGCAAGAAATGAGTTGATGGCCTACCTAGTGGTCTTCAAACTGTGGCCTTTTGCTTACCTTTACCCAAGTTCTTGAGACACTATTGACTATTCTATCCACTGATACGAGACACTATTGCTCCCACTGACACAAACAATGGGGCATAATTTCTACCAGTAACACCAACAATGAGGCAACTATTCCATCCACTGATACGAGACACTATTACTCCCACTGACACCAACAATGGGGCATAACTTCTACCACGGACTCCAAAAATGAGAAATAATTTCTACCAGGGACTAGAGAAATAATTTCTACCACTAAAACGAAAAATGAGGCACTATTTCATCCACTGATATAAGACACTATTACTCCCACTGACACCAAAAATGGGGCATAAATAAGTTCTACCAATGATACCAACAATGGGGCGTAATTTCTATCACTGACACCAAAAATGGGACATCATTTCTACCACTAACACCAACAATGAGGCACTATTCCATCCACTGATATAAGACACTATTAGAGCCCTTGCACACTGGGGCGGGGGGCGGCGTCGGCGGTAAAACGCCGCTATTATTAGCGGCGTTTTACCGTCGGTATTCGGCCGCTAGCGGGGCGGTTTTACCCCCCGCTAGCGGCCGAGAAAGGGTTAAATACCACCGCAAAGCGCCTCTGCAGAGGCGCTTTGCCGGCGGTATAGCCGCGCCGTCCCATTGATTTCAATGGGCAGGAGCGGTAAAGGAGCGGTATACACACCGCTCCTTCACCGCTCCGAAGATGCGGCTAGCAGGACTTTTTTTACCGTCCTGCCAGCGCATCGCTCCAGTGTGCAAGCCCTCGGGCTTTCACACTGGAATGACAGTAGCGGCACTTTCGGGGCGGTTTGCAGGCGCTATTATTAGCGCAATAGCGCCTGCAAACCGCCCCAGTGTGCAAGGGCTCTTACTCCCACTGACACCAAAAATGAAGCATTTTCTACCATTAACACCAACAATGGAGCATAGTTTATATCTAATGACACCAACAATGGGGCATAGTTTATATCTAATGACACCAACAATGGGGCATAGTTTCTACTAATGACACCAACACTAAAGGCACCTCTTCTCCCCTAATATCAAAGATGACGCATTATTCCTCCCACTGGTCTCAGGACATTTTCTACTCCCACTGGCCACTCTGGCCCCACTAAAGTCTGAAGGACAGTAAACTGGCCCTTTGTTTAAAATGTTTGAAGACCCCTAGTCTAGGCACGGTTTATAAAACATAATACAAACCTTTCCAAAACTGCCTTTCCCTAATACTTTGATGAAGTTGAAGTCCTCCAGACCTGTCCTCTTGTATTGGTGGATTTTGATCTCCCCGTTCTCTCCATTTTCCCCCGTTACCGTCAGCTGATTGTCCGTTGTCGCAGTGGCTGCTGCTTTGTGCTCTTCCCCCCGGTTGTCAAATGACAGCGCTTTTCTGATGTTGTTTTCAAGTTCTTTAATTTCTACATTAAAAAAAAAAAAAATCAAAGAAAGAACTTCAGCAAAAAAGTACTAAACAAACAAACTTTGAGCTTTGTGTTCACAAGTACTGTGACAGCAAGGATCTATTGGAGGAGCTCCTGCTAGACATGTGCAATTCGTTTCATTCCTAATTCGTTTAACGAATTTCGACAAATTCGTTAGTTCGGAAATATCTGAATTAACGAAAACCCGTTTCACCAATTTTTCCAGATATTCGTAAAATCGAAAATTTGTAAATTCGTAAATTTGTACATCTGTAAATTAGTAAATTCGTAAATTCTTAAATTTGTCAATTCGGAAATCTGAAATAATTAACTAATAATAACTTAACCATTACTAACTATTAAATTATAGGTATTGTAATATCCTTTCAAATTTGGCTGTTAGTGAACTTAAAGAGGAGTTCCACCCAGGGGGGCCGTCAAAAAAAAAAAAATTAAAAGTCAGCAGCTACAAATACTGCAGCTGCTGACTTTTAATTGGACACTCACCTGTCCCTGGGTCCAGCGATGCGGGGGATGGAAGCCCCGCTCGTCCCCCCCCCTCCGCTCATCGGCGCCGGCATTTCAACTGTGGGCGCCGGGCTGTGGCTTCACAGCCTGGCACCCACTGCGCATGCGCGAGCGGCGCCGCGCGCCGTGATTGGCCGCTCAATCACCTGGGACCTGTAATGGGTCCCAGATGATTGACAGGAGGGAGGGAGCAGAGCCGAGCCCTTCCTGTGCCGAGGAGGAAGTGATGTCACCAGCCCAGGCTAAGGAACAGGCAGACTACGAGGGACCACCTAGCAACAGGCATTTAGAGGTAAGTGAAAAAAAAAATATCCAAATGTTTTTTTGGTTTTTTTTTTAGAATTTTTCCAGGTAGTTTTGTTTTTTGGGTGGAACCCCACTTTAACAAATACAAATTTATCCGAACTTACGAATTATCCAAAATAACGAATGCCGCATCCAAACGAATGGAACGTAATGAATTAATAATAAATAACAATAATAATAATAAAAAAATGTTATTATTATTTATTAGTAATTTGTTCCGTTCCATTTGTTTGGATGCAGCATTCGTTATTTCGGATAATTCGTAACTTCGGATAAATTTGTATTTGTTACATTCACTAACAGCCAAATTTGAAAGGAAATTACAATACCTATAATTTAATAGTTAGTTACTATTTCAGATTTTCGAATTTTCGGGTTTTTGGATTTTCGAATTTACAAATTTCCGAATTTTCGAATTTACAAATGTACGAATGTGCGACTGTACAAATTTATGAAGGTACAAATGTGCGAATTTACAAATGTACGAATTTATGAATTGCGATCATAACGAATGACCCGAAAAACGACAAAAAAAAAAATTAAACGAATGAAACGAAAACGAAAATGAATGAATTTTTTAGCAATGCACATGTCTGCTCCTGCTATTGCTCATTCAGAAATGCACAGATTTCCCTAGAGAAATGTATATACAAACTGCACTGTTAAAAAAAAAACTTAATTTTATTTGAACAAAAAAAATAATAAAGACAGCTTTGCCTTTCTATTTCACCTTGAAACTGAACGCCAACCTTACCTTTAGTCTTGCACAGTTGTTCAGGTTCCTCTTCTGTACTGAGTAAAACAGCTGACTTTTTTTACTGCACACTGTGGGCTTCTCACAGTGTGCATTAGAAGTTGCAGCAAATCAGATAGAGCCTGTCTCACTTCCTGGCTGGTTCCCAAATCTGTCCTCAAGTAACCCTAACAGGTCATAATTTCAGGATTCCTTTTGACCTGCACAGGTGATTTAAATCAATGGCTTGGTATTACTTACAAAACACGACTTGTTGGAAGTACTTGAGGAATGAGGTTTGATCTAGCCCTTTCCTCCCCAGCCTTACTGTTCCTGGCTCACCCCTCAGATTCATTGGAGTTCAGTTCTTTCAATTATGGAGGCAGATCATTACATGTGGACATATTTTCAGGAAGTCACGTACAGCACCCTTCAGGCCTCTCCCATCAGCTGTGATCTGCTTGCATTGAATAGAGAGGCACAGAGGCCTACTGATGATGTTCATGGCTCTAAAAGAGAGGTGCTCAACCTTTCGAAGAGCGAAGGCCACTTATTGAATTGCTAACTAGTCACGGGCCACAACGAAATGAAATGGTTCCGAATTTTGAATTTTTTTATTTTAAATAGCATAATGAACAATTTCCGCTGAATACCAGCAGGAGGGAGAGACCAGGAGAATCCAGCTTTCATTGGTTGCAGGAGGAAAATGGAGAGGATCAGTGTCACTGCTCCTGTCCAAGTGTAAAACAGAATGTGACAGAGAGGCTGCACGGGCCCCCTGGACCACTGCGACCCCCGACGCTACACCATTGGGGAGGGGGTGGTAAAAATCACCCGCCCCCAAGGCACAAAACTAAAATGAGCCCTTACTGTCCTGAGCCCCCTATAAGTCTGCTTTCACAATGATGTGCTGTGGTTTACCCTCACCGCGGATGCAGCGCAGTGCACCTGTGGCTTTCCTGCAGATCAAGTGTGCTTGGCCATAGACTATTATATCTTGTGGGTGTGGTGCATTTTCTGAAAGCACACCAAAACTCCCTGCATTTAGTTTGAGGTCGATGGTCACATCAGAGGGCTCCAAGGGCCACAGGTTGAGCACCCCTGCTCTAAAAGCAAGTATGTCATGAAAACAGAAAGGTTTTAAATAATGAATTGGCATGTTGTTGAGGGGCTAAAAGGAGGAACCAGGAAGGCAAATTTAAATAGATTAAACTTCAGCTTAAACTCCCTACCCAAAAACAGTCCCTCCTCATAAATTTAACCAACACAGTGAAGGCATGCATTCCTGCCCCTCGTAAAAGCCTCCCTCCTCCTAAGACTGTGCATTGGTTCATCAGAACTATTGAGCCCATGACGATGGGGGGACTACGTCATTCTTTAACTACTTCAGACCCAGAAAATTTACCCCCCTTCCTGACCAGGCCATTTTTTGCAATACGGCACTGCGTTACTTTAACTGACAATTGTGCGGTCATGTGACGCTGTACACAAATAAAATAGTTGTCCCTTTTTTTCCCACAAATGGAGCTTTCTTTTTGTTGGTATTTGATCACCTCTGCAGTTTTTATTTTTTGCACTAAAAACAAAAAAAAACCCAGACAATTTATATTGTCTGGGTTTTTTTTTTGTTTATAAAAATGATGTTATAATACATATAAAAAATTTTTAAAAAAATTAATTTCTACGTCAATTTAGGCCAATATGTATTCTTCTACATATTTTTGGTAAAAAAAAAATTCCAAGAAGCATATATATTGATTGCTTAGTGCAAAAGTTATAGCATCTACAAACGACGGGATGTATTTATTTTATTTATTTATTTCAGGTACTTATATAGCGCCATCAATTTACGCAGCACTTTACATATACATTGTACATTCACATCAGTCCCTACCCTCAAGGATCTTACACTCTAAGGTCCCTAACTCACATTCATACATACTAGGGACAATTTAGACAGGATCCAATTAACCTACCAGCATGTCTTTGGAGTGTGGGAGGAAACCGGAGTACCCGGAGGAAACCCACGCAGGCACAGAGAGAACATGCAAACTCCAGGCAGATGGTGTCGTGGTTGGGATTCAAACCAGTGACCCTTCTTACTGCTAGGCGAAAGTGCTACCCACTACACCACTGTGCCACCCAATTTATGGACTTCTATTTATTTTTTTACTAGTAATTGCGGCGATCAGCGATTCTTAGCGAGACTGTGACATTGCGGTGGACAAATCTGATCCCAAGTGACACTTTTTGGGGACCAGTGACACCAATACAGTGATCAGTGCTAAAAAAAATGCACTGATTACTGTATAAATGACACTGGCAGGGAAGGGGTTAACACCAGGGGCGTACAAATTAAGTAAAACCCAGTTCTACTGGATCAATTACAAAATCTCTTCAGAATACAGGCTTCACCCAAGTTCTACAACTCAGCAAGGTGAGGCTCCTATGCAATCTTGTTCATTAATTCTTTACCGGGTTCAGCAGACCTCATATACAATGAAGGCCTCCTGATCCCATAGGGAAAGGGAGCCTTGACTGCAGGGAACGTGGCCTAGCGACCGGAGCGCAGTCAAGAAGTATGACTCCAAGCAGGTCTTGATGATTGGCTAGTTGGGTGCGGGATGAGGGGCTGGGCCTGAACTCTATAAAAGTTCCTCTCTGAGGTAAAATCTTCACTCACCGTTGGAACAGAAGATAGAAGAGTTGCCCGCTCACCCCAACTTTTCTTTCTTTTCTGGTCGGTCTTCAGAGTCCCGTCCCCCCCCCCCCCCCCCCGATGCTTTTTACCTTGCCAGCAATAAATGTTTCATTTAATGGGCTATGCCTTTCAGTGGAAGTTTGACCAGTCTAATGTTTGCCCAGGACTTATGGTAATAGCAGGCCTTTTAGACTAGGTCCAGTTAAGGTTTCAAGAGGTGCTCACAGTACACCTGTGACTGGCACAGGTTAAATGTTCATTTTGAAAAATTGCTTATAAGAAAATTTAATAAAAGCTGTGGCCTTGCCCTTTCCAACTTAATCTGTCTGAGTGTTGTTTATTGGGCAAGGTTATTGGTAGATATGGTTATTATGGCTTTAGACCTATGCTCCTCAACAGTCATGAGTACTGTTCCACCTAGGGTAAATAAAAAGGCTCTTGCCCATCGGTGTACAACTTGTGTTGCGGTCTGGGGTGTCTTCCATTAAGGGGCATCTCATTAAATTTGAAACTTGGGGTCAACAACCACTCTAGCAGACACGTAGACTGCTTAAAGTGGTGTTCCGGCCGAAAATATACTTTTTAAATAAAAATACCCCTATAATACACAAGCTTAATGTATTCTAGTAAAGTTAGTCTGTAAACTAAGGTCTGTTTTGTTAGTTTATAGCAGTAGTTTGTTATTTTGTAAGCTTACAGCAGGCTGTGGCCATCTTAAGTGTGGGCATCTGAAGCCAGACTGTATTTCTTCCTGGATCTCATCCTTGCAGATCTCGCACATGCTCAGTGCAGCACAAGCAGTGTAATAGGTTTCAGGTCAGGTTTCCATAGCAACGGCAGTTTCAGAGGAAGTTGCCGCCCCTTCCCAGAAGGCATTGCAAACAGGAAATGATGCGATGGGCCGCGGCCAGGCAGGAGGAAGTGAAAAATGAATACAGAAGATATACAGTAGGTGCTGAGAAAAAAAATAAAAATATATCCAATTTGTTTACAGTGCACAGTTTAGTGAGGGATGCTGAAGAGTTGTAAAAGTGCGTGGAACTCCACTTTAAATGGAGGACAAGAAACATTCCAGAGTGGCCAAGATACAGTAAATAAAAACAGGAACAACAGGAATAAAGACTTGGATTTTTTGAGGCACCACTCACACAGATTGCTTAATCTAATTTATTTTTTCCCCAGTTTTCCGGAAAAAAAAAAATTATTTAAAAGAAAGGCAAAATTAGTTCACCGAGAACATATAAATACAATATTAAAGGCAGTGTTCTGGTCAATACATCGTATTTAAGCACAGCCTTTCAATGGTTCTCCGTCTTGATAATTATCAAGTCATCAAATAATTTTAACTACGGTAGTTAGAAGGAATCATACTGGAGGGACAAAAAGTTGGCTATATACATGCATCTTCTGGTGTATACCAGCAATGGCTTCACAGCAGGTTGAGGGTCTCCCCAAACTTGATGTATTTCGAAGGTATTGTATTTTCTGCTTCCTCAGGACTATCATGGAAGGAACTTGATAAATTTGGCTGTCCAACTCAGAACCCACACCAGTCAGGCAGCACCAACTCCAGAAGAAGGCAGGTGCAGGGGCATTTAGGGGGCCAGGAGTGCAGTCCTAAGTAACTCGCTAAAAATTTATAACCTTTTCAATTATTTTTATATGTATATGTAAAGGAAAAAAGACTGGTGTAAATAAAGATATCAATATGTGTTGATGCTTTTGCTTTAATGCGTTGAAAGGATAAGTTGACCTTTGGGAACTCGTTTTTAGGGTGGAACATGTAACGTGTTCCCCGCTCCTGCAGTCTCCCTCTGATTCCCTTCTTCCTGTGTCATCAAGCAAAGGATGGTCTCCCTGCACCCGCTGTCAGAATTTGAAAAGAGCATGGCCGTGCAGGACTTTGACCACACAGTCGCGTCATTCATTCAAAGAGTTCTGTGACTTCATGCCTACAAGCACGGTCAGCCTTTGCGGGTGATGGCTTGTAATTCTCAGTGAGTGCTCTCATAGTTCATTGAGCTTTCTGGGCTGAAGTAACTGCATGCCCATATCGGAGACAGCTACCCTGACAGTCTGCAAGACCCGGACATTACACCCGCAATCTAATGATCGTGGATGCAATGATTTATTTACAGGCTCATAATAAAAAATAAAATAGTAAATGCACTTTTTTTTACCAGCAAAAAATTATTATTATTTTTTATTAAAGGTGAAATTACCCCTTAATTCTACACAAACATCAGGGCAGCCCTATATTACATATGCAGGTTCTACTTCTTGCTCTGCTGTGCTACACATTGGCTGTGTTGTTCCTTCTCACAATGCAAGTCTATGAGGTGGGTGACTCTCTGAAACAATACACTCCCTAAGTGGCTAGAATCTTCTCCTGAAGAGTACAGTAAAACCTTGGATTGCGAGCGTAATTCGTTCCGGAAACATGCGTGTAATCCAAAGCACTTGTATATCAAAGCAAATTTCCCCATAAGAAATAATGGAAACTCAGATGATTCGTTGCAAACATTTATTCATAAATCCTTCAGTTTATAGTCCATATAAAAAGATTATAGCATTGTGACCAGGTTGTGCAACCATAAAATGTCCATCCACAAATGGAAGCCTCCACAAGGGGATTGGAAGCAAAATCCAGCAGGAGCTCCAGAGTAAAAAAGAGAAGAGAGGCGCCTCCAAGTGTAGCAATATGGTTACATTTAATGAGGGTGCAACATTTAGCAACTCGCAAGGTTGATGATTAAAACAGGAACATCTAAGTATGCAGGCATCCGGGGTAAAGCTGTCCACATAGACCATCGTCCACAACGCCGGCTCTCACCACTGTCAGTCTGCAATCATGACCGGGAAAAATACCCTGCAGTAGAGCGATCTGAAAGTGAGGCTTGAATCGCTCGTGGAGCGCAGTGTGGAAGGGATGACATCGATGGCGATGCGGAAGTCGGTCTATGTGGACAGCTTTACCCCGGATGCCTGCATACTTAGATGTGCCTCTTTTAATCATCAACCATGCAAGTTGCTAAATGTTGTACCTTCATTAAATGTAACCATATTGCTACACTTAGAGGCGTCTCTCTTCTCTTTTATACTCAGCTGTTACATGGCTCTACTTGTATATCAAGACATCGCTTGTATATCAAGTCAAAATGTATTTAAAAATGTTGCTCATCTTGCAAAACGCTCTCGAAACAAATTACTCTTAAACCAACGTTTTAATGTAATTGCAGAGTTCGCTTCCTCTAGATTAGCCAATGTAAAAATATTTAGACTGGACACAATAAGGCCCCTTTCACACTGGGGCGAAAGGAGCGTCGGAGGTAAAGCGCCGCTATTTTTAGCAGAGCTTTACCGTCGTTTTAGCAGCGGTATTCGCCCGCTAGCGGGGGGCTTTAACCCCCCCCGCTAGTGGCCAAGAAAGGGTTAAAAACCACCGCAAAGCGCCTCTGCAGAGACGCTTTGCCGGCAGTATAGCCGCGGTGCCCCATTGATTTCAATGCCGCTCCTTCCCCCCTCCAAAGATGCTGTTAGCAGGACTTTTTTTTCCCCGTCCTGCCAGCGCACCGCTCCAGTGTGAAAGCCCTCGGGGCTTTCACATTGGAGACAAAGCAGTGACACTTTCAGGTCGGTTTGCAGGCGCTATTTTTAGCGTAATAGCGCCTGCAAACCGCCCCAGTGTGAAAGGGGTCTAAGATATAGAACAGCATGCATGTAAGTGTCATATAAAAAATACTTTGAGGCGAATACTGTATTCATCCATGATCACTGAAAATCCATTATACTTTTTATTTCTTTTCTTTTTTTCTTTCTTTCTTTTTTTTAAGAATAACAGAAAATAACAAACCCTGATCACATGGAGATGTTGGGGCGGATTTTGACCTATCGTCTTCCACCGATGGACCCCCAGGAACCGACGGCTGGGTCTCGGCACCTGCATTTAACTAAACAAATTACACAGCATCAGAAACAGTATTTTTAAGCTTGAATACCAATCTAATGTTAGCAAGCCATTGAATATCTTTGGGGAAAAAAAGCAGATGTGTAAAAAAAAATTAAAAAATAGTATAACATGAAACAAGATGACAATGTTGCTGAGATGAATGAAATAATGTAGACATTGCTGGTCATTGTACAGATCAGAGATAGAAATATAGACTGTGCAGTTGCTCCAGAGAGAGAGAAAAGCTCTGCTAACTTCCATCATCCAATCACGTGCAAGCAAAAATCCTGTTTTTCTTTTCCTTGCATGTGATTGGGTATTCTTCGTAAAGTGAAGCTTTACCTCATTTACTAAGCTCTGGAGCAAATGCACTTTGCATGTACAGTCTATTTGCCTTTCACGAATCAGCCACAAACTCTGCAGAGGTATCTAGAAATGGCTTACACCAATATCTGCAGATGTATGGAGGCGGAATTTCACTCTCTCAATCAACACGGAATATTTTATGTGCTGCTGCCATTAGTATATAGATAGGAAAGTATAATATATTTACTTGTTTTAAACTTTTTTTACATTTCCTCAGTTACTTCCTAGTTTCCAGGCCTGGGCAAATGATGTCATACATCCCAGAGTCTTCAGGAGGGGCTTTCTCAGCCAAGCACACTCTCCTGCCTTTATGCCTGAGCTAAGGGCAGATGAATCCCAGGAAGCAAATGCTACATGAATCATCTGTGGGTAGGAGGTGCTTTTTTAAAGTGATTTCTCATAAAAATAAAGCATGGAGACATGGATGGATGGGGGAGTTTGCTTTGAATATTAAAAAAGGAATTAATTAATTTTGGTTTATGATGCTAATATGCAGTGTAGTTCTGCTTTAATAGTATTCAATGTATGTCCTTATTTCTAGCTTGCAAAAGGAAGTGCTAGGAAATGTGTGCTATACGGTAGAAATTCCTTTTATCAATCAAAGAAGAGAAATGTATTCTTTAGGTTTTGATGGAGAAGGGTTAGAACCTCTGGCCAGCTTTTACAGCTGTCTGTGTCCCTGTTGGGGAGATACAGAAGAGGAAAGGAAGTCAGGGGAGAAACACAGCCAGCCGTAAAATCTGATCGAACTTCTAACCTTTTCCCACTTTATAAGAACAAATGTTATTATTCTTCTTGGCCCTTTTGAGTGAGATTTCCTTTGATTTGCTTTTGGTCCGGTGACCAAAAAGTGGGATTTTCTCCCCAAACAGGACACAGAAAATAAACAGATTTAAAATCTTTCCCATGTTGGTGTTCTAATTTAAATGCATAATAAGCCAAGTTCTAAGCATTGGAAAATCGGAGGTTTTTGGGAAGTCTAAATCTCAGATCCTATAGCATAAAGTTGAATAGAACGAATTCTTAAAGTGTTACTAAACCCACAACAAAATCAGTCTGTAAATGCGGTAAAGCATGCTTGTAAAGCCTCATACACACGATCGGACTTTGTACAAACTTTCTCATGGATTTCTGTACAAAGGGCGTTGGCCATAAATTAATTAATTATACACACGGCAGGACTTTTTCAGCCAACTTTCACCAAATCACGTGGTTTTTCAGCCCTTTATCGCCACCCTTTGGTCAACTTCTGTATTGTTGTCTGATCTTTTGCATTGGTTATGAGCATGCGTGTTTGTACTTTGGACTAAAGTCCTATGGACACACGATAGGATTTTGCACCATAGAACTTTTGCTGCCGGAAAGTTTATCTGTTTGCACAGCCAACATTTGTCCGATGAAAACCGAAAAAGTTTGTCCGACGGAGCGTACACACGGTCGGATGCTGCCTTAAAACAGCTAATTTGCATGTTTGTTGTCAAAAAGTCCTATCGTGTGTATGGGCCTTTATACTCACTGTGGAACAAAAAGGGTTAATCCTCCGTATTCTGTAAAAAGGCTCCATGCACTGTCCCCCTGGACAAGTCCAGATAAGACAGAGCCTATGGAGTCAGGCTGCACATGCTCAGTTTGCTGTGTATTGCTAAAGAGGTTTTACTTGGGAGAGTGCATGTGATCAGCAGGGCTTAAAATTTCAAGTCCTGAGCTACTATCCAGGCCTCAAGGGTAACTCGCCACCAGTTGCCCCACCCAACCCCTACCCTGCCCCGCCTCTAGTTCCACCCTTGAACCCCCCCCTATGAATTATCTCATGAAATGACACTTAAAATATTTACCAATGCAGCCTCACCCGTGTCCACCAATGCAGCCTCACCCGTGTCCACCAATGCAGCCTCACCCGTGTCCACCAATGCAGCCTCACCCGTGTCCATCAAGGCTGCCTACCTGTGTCCAGCATGCAGGGGAGCAGAGGAGAGGAAGAGCATTGGCGGCCGGATGATAAGGGCACCGAGAGACATCACTGGAACAGCTTTCATTTCAATTGCCGTGTTCCCGCTGCTTGGTGTCCCATACAGCCCCGCCCCCTGTCAGGAGAACTTTGATACACATCACTCGTCTCGGGATTGGAAGGATGATCTGTCTATCAAATTCCCCGGGACAAGGGGGCGGGGCTGTTTGTGACATCGAGTGCGGGGAACACTCGGCTATTGAAATGAAAGCCGCTAGTGATGTCCCTCGCGCTCTGATAATCCAGCCGGCTCTCTCCTCTCTCTTCCCCTCCGCGAGCGATGGGAGGAAGACTCCCATACAACCCGCCAGCCGGCGGTGCTTAGCCCCCTCGCTCCCAGGCAGCCCACACTCGCTAGCCCTCAAAATCCACTCGCAAAACGCGAGCAGGCGAGTGGGATTTTTGAGGGCTGTGATCAGCACAGAGCCAATCAGCACTGTCGAGACAGAGGGTCAGGAGCCCTGCAGCCTCATAGGACAGCTCAGAGCAGAATGAAAACTCCTCTTACAAGCTTCTCCAGGAACTGACAGAAGTCACAATACCGCTATATACTGCTGATGAGAAAAGGTATTTAGCAGTTTATAAATACTAAATTACATTTCCATGTTCTGTGTACTGTGGGAGACCAGATATAGTGAATGCAGGCTCCTGGGTTTAGTAACACTTTAATACTGCTCTGCACTTCGACTCAAAAATAAGAATAATTACTGTTTTCACGACCAAAGGTCATTGAAGTAGTAGTAGAATACACTGGATAACTTGACTATAACTTTAACAAAAAAAAATGTAAAAAAAAAAATATAAAAAAAAAAAATACCTTTTTATGATTTTAAAGTTATAGTCAAGTCAGTGGAGTTGTACTTTAATACTCTCCAAGTGCAATGAATCCTGGCCAATGCTTCCTTCTTGGTCAAGTGGTCGTTTCCGCACTATGGTCCTGGCTGGCTACTCTTCATACAGTGCATGAGCAACACAGTCCCATTCGTTCCTATGGGTAAGCTGTACTCATAGCAGCCTCCTCGGTGTACAGCTTACCCATAGGAATGAATAAGACCATGGCACACTTGTGCATTATGAAGAGGAGCCAGCCAAAACCTTTCAGAGAAAAGCCCATTAGGACGGGTAGGGAAGTGTCTATTATCCCATGTGTACTGCTCTCAGGTGGGTAGAACGATTTATTAAGGGACAACTTAAGGAAAGGGGCATGAACAGGAGGGAGGGCATGACAATCCAAGCCAGGTAAGGACCTGTAACCTAATTTGACCCCCTACTGCACTGACCCTCTACTTCTCATTCCCATCCACTTCTTGATTGTTCTCATGTTGAATGCAAGTCTGTTCTCTGCAGCAGCCTAAATCAGTGCCAGTCACACAAAATTGACGTAGAACAGCCGGTCATGCCCCAGTCCCATGACCATCTTATTTAGCAGACGCTGGCACGGACTTCTGGATTACATGAAGCTCATGGGATACATGGCAGCCAGAGGACTGTGGAAATATAAACAAGTTCCACAAGATATACTTGATGTGCCATTTCATCATGTTGCTATCAGGGATGGGTAAGGTTTACTGTGCTATCTAGAGAGTTAAATTTCATATTTTGCAAATTACTATTAAACAGAAAGGTGTTCACAGATATTGGAAGATATTTATAACTGGACTTGTAGGGATTCCGGTCATGCCAGATATCCCCCTGCCTGAGCTTGAAATTTGCTTGGGCTAGCTTGGATTTTTTTCCGGGCCATAAGCTAATGTTTTCCTCTGAGAGTTCGAAGCTGAAGATGTCTATATAGAGTCCCCTAATGCTGAGGTGCATGTTTCAACCACAATCTTTCATTGATACAATGGCTTTGTTGGCCCAACAGTTAAGACCCAAAGTCAACGCCATGTCAGGACCTGGGTCTGAACCTACATCTTCGGCTGTGTCTGGCGATGTCTCTTCTTGCTAAGCCACCGGAGATGCCGGAGAGCACCCTGTCTGATCCATGGACAATCCTGCCTCGTTTCTGCTAAACTTTGAACTCCTTGCTCCTCCCAAGTACTTCTTTTTAAAGCCAATCTTTTGTACTTACTGTTTGCCAGATGATTGTGCTCTCCTCAGCCAGTATCTCGCTTTTGTCACTCCAGCTACCATCCATATCCCTGCTACCACTCATTATTGACTTTTAGCTTGTTCCTCGACTACACTTCTGCCTAAACCCAATCTGCGACCAGCTGTTGCCGATCTTTGGCTTGTTTACTCACTACGCTTCTGCTTGATCCCTACCTGCTATATCTTCTACTTGACCCCAGCTTGCTCACCTCCTGGTGGGGTGATCCTGAGGACCGCAAACTGTTACACTAAGCAAACCCATCTCCACCATCAGGAGCTCTGGTGAACACCAGTTAGTGTTTGGACTCTGCACCTCAGGTGAGCCCTTGTCATCCGCTGCTGCACTTATCCAGCTCTGATCGGTGGGAGACTCTCTACTGATATAACTACTGGCCTCCAAGCCTGACCCAGGACTGTGACACTCTAGCCCAGTGTTTCTCAACCTTGTTTCAGTCAAGGCTTTCTTTAAAATGATGCACAATCTCAAGACACCCCATTCTACAACGTGAAAAACAAAAAACTTTTCCTTCGCCACATCATAGCAACATCAACACATGTAGGACACCCAAAATTAGAGGCAATTTATTCTTAAAAAGCAATTAAGGCTGGCCATACATGGTCGAATTTCGAAAGAATTTTCTTTTGAAAATCAGAAAATTAGCGCGTTTTGTGATCCAATGGTGCCACCATTGATTTCGAGATTCGGCCAACAAAGCCTTCAATTTCACCTCATGTTGCTACAGAAAATAATTTTCGTGGCTGGCAATCTTCTTTTCTTTCCGGGAATTTTCTTTTCTTGCACATGCGCATTTCTTTTTCGATTACATTTCTCGCACGATTCTCCCATCATTGATAAGAAAATCGTTCGCTTTTCAAAACATTTCCAACATGTCAGATTACTCAAATTTGATGGCCGCACGAAAATTGGCTGTTGCAGCAGCCCACTAATGGTGCGAAATACGAACGAAAATTCTTGGATAAGATTTTCGAAAGAAAACTCTTTCGAAAATTCGACCCATGTATGGCCTGCCTTAGTCTTTGCACACTGGTGCTGACTAGTATTCCAATGTATCTCTTCTGCCTCAGTTTCTCTCCCTCATTCAGCCAATGTGATCCCAGAGCTGGCAGAGAGGGGCAGGGGAGAGGAAAACAAGGATGCTATGCTCCTTGTCAACCAATGACGTTATTGGCTTTTAGGACGCCAACGACTGAAAGGTTGTAATGGTGCACAATGAAAACCTGTGGCTTTGTGTAATTAAAAGGCAGGCTTGATCCATCCACTGGCTTGTATACAGTTTTTGAGCAATTTTTAGGCACTTTGCCAAGGCCCCCCCTGAAGAAAACTGAAGGCATCCTAGTTGAAAAAGGCTGCTTTAGACCATTTATAACCAATACGAGTAGTTTCTACTGACCTACATCTTGTTATCTGCGTATAATTACAGATAAAAAAATATTATTTATAATTATCTTTATCTTTAGTATATAGAGATAAAAGAAAAATGCACATTAAAGATAAAGGTCGTACCTTTTTCCGTCGCTGCCCAGCGGCTGTAATTTTATCCGGCGTGACGCCAAGATCCGCTAGTACTTTAGCTATACCCCGAGAGTCCACCCCGCAGTTTGGTGCTACATTGGATTCACAGCGTCTGTGTACGTTCATTTTACACACTGGGTAAATATTGAAAAAGAAACAACAAAAAAAAAAAAACACAAATTAGACTAATTCAATCTCCACACATGTTCATGCCCATCAAATTCAAACCTCAGCTGGTAATCATACATGGGTTGAAATTCGTCCAGTTCAGCAGGAACTTGCCAAATTTTAATCCATGTGTGGGCATCCATAGATCAACTTCTGTCAAATGGGAATATTGGAAAACCTTTTTCAAATAGCAGCTGCAGCAGCTGATCTGTTTATTTTGACAGCGGACAGTCCTGCAGTGAGAATACAATGTCTCAACAGGGAGATTCTTTCATTTATCTCGCTTGTGTTGATGGGGGAATCCGTTCATTTTTTTCATTTTTTTTTTTTTGAGCCCGCTGGCTGAACCAAAAAAAGGATAGATCTATGCCAGCTGTAGGCTTGGATTTCTTTGCTCTTCTTATAATTGTCTTATATTTGACACTGATCATGTCATAAAAGTCAACATTCTTCAGGTGCTTGTACTTAACAATGTGGTTGCACACTAATGTCTATGGCGCCATGTTGGTTATGGTCCTTCATGGTAGCAGCTGGATAATCCTCATAACGGATATGAATGTATAACGGATATGAATGTATGTAAATTCAGTCATCTTTGCTCTTTACATCTGCTTTCTACTTAGTTGTACTACACAGCAAATATGTCCACTAATAACTTTTCCTTCAACTCCCTGATGCATCTAATTTAAAGCGGAATTAAACTGTAATTTTCAAAAAATGATGACAAACAGGGTTTTTAGAACAGAAGAAGTAGTGTCTGCCATAAATGCCTCTCCCAGCGGTAATGTACACTAAGCTGCTCATGTACAGCTCAAAGTACATTTACACACCACTCAGTGCTGTGATGATGTGACTCCTGTGCACATGCGCGGGAGTAACGTCATTGCGTTCCAGACATTCAAGCAACAGAGCAAACTCAGAATAGAGACTGAGTGAAGATGGAAGCACCTAGGACCAGTCTGGAGTGGCGACAATGCTACACGGGTGGGCTTTGACAGGTACTGCAAGTTTGCCATAATATGCTATGATACTGTGCATACTAGTACATTATGGATCAAACCACCTCGGGGTCCAAAAAAAATTAAAAATAAAATAGATGAGTTTAATTACACTTTACCCACTTGCCGACCAGCCGCCGCAGTTGTACTTCTGCAGAATGGCACGGCTGGGCGAAACAACGTTATGTAGCGTCACTTTGCCCTGTAGCCACTAGGGGCCCACGGAGTCAATGCGAGTGCCCGGCGGTCGCGATCACCGCCGGGCTCCCGCGATCGCTCGGGGCACACAGAGAACGGGGATCTGTGTGTGTAAACACACAGTTTCCGGTTCTCTGAGGGGAGAAGTGACAGATCGTCTGTTCATACAGAGTACTAAGGATGAGCTCCGGCGTGTTCGCAAGCTGCGCGCGCCGAGCCCACCAGGAAGTTGGCAATGCGCTGCGCTAATCACAGGCAGTGAGACATTTCCCGATCTCTGCAGCCGCACATCGGGAAATGTCTCACTGCTTGTGATTAGCGCTGTGCAGTGCCGAGTTCCTGGCGGGCTCGGCACATGCAGCTTGCGAACACGCCAGAGCTCATCCTTACAGAGTATGAACAGCGATCTCTTGCCCTGCACAGTCACCTCCCACCTTCAGTTAGAACACACTAGGGAACACATTAACCCCTTGATCGCCCCCTAGTGGTTAACCCCCTTCACTGCCAGTGACATTTTTACAGTAATCAATGCATTTTTATAGCACTGATCGCTGTAAAAATGCCAATGGTCCCAAAAATGTGACAAAATTATCCGACGTGTCCACCATAATGTCGCAGCTCTGATAAAAACCGCAGATCATTGCCATTGCTTGTAAAAAAAAAAGATAATAAAAATGCCATAAAACTATCCCCTATTTTGTAGACGCTATAACTTTAGCGCAAACTAATCAATATACGTTTATTGCAATTTTTTTTACCAAAAATATGTATTAGAATACATAACGGCCTAAACTAAGGAAAAAAATTGTTTTTTTATATGTTTTTGGGGGATATTTATTATAGCAAAAAGTCAAAAATATTGAGTTTTTTTCAAAATTGTCGCTTTTTTTGTTTATAGCGCAAAAAATAAAAACTGCAGAGGTGATCAAATACCACCAAAAGAAAGCTCTATTTGTGGAGAAAAAAGGACGTCAATTTTGTTTGGGTGCAACGTCGCACGACCGCACAATTTTCAGTTAAAGTGACGCAGTGCTGTATCGCAAAAAAATGGCCTGGTCATTAAGGGGGTAAATTCATCCGGGGCTGAAGTGGTTAAAAAAATTCTAAAAACTTAAAGTAATGCTCCATGCACACTAAACACTCAAAAACTGCTTATAGAAAAAATGGATAAAAAATGCTTAAAGTGATTGTAAAGTCAGAAGGTTTTTTATCTTAATGCATTCTTGTCATTAAGCTAAAAAGCCTTCTGTGTGCAGCAGCCACCCTCATACTTACCTGAGCCCCATCTCCATCCAGCGATGTTGTAGGAATGTCTCGACTGCCCGGGACTCCCCTCCTCATTGGCTGAGACAGCAGCAGAGCGCCATTGGCTCCTGCTGCTGTCAAAGTCAGTCAACCAATGAGAAGAGAAGGTGAGGCGGGGCTCAACAGATGACTCATCAGCTGTCAGCGGGATTTCCCACAGACAGCTGAATATAAACAAAACAATTACCAGCAATAAAAATTGAAAAAAAAAAAGGCGTGGAAGTCCCTCATCAATGCACACCAGCTCCGCACCCTTGTGACATCGACCCAGCATGCCCTGGCTGATGACGTCACAAGGGGGCAGGGTCACCCAGCGACATCGGGTGGCCCCGGCCCTTTGTTTATTTATTGTCAGGAGGTGGCAGAGTTGTCATTTTGCAGGTGCGGACCTTTTTTTTTTCTTTTGTCGTGATTGACGATGGATCTACACGGGGGGGGGGGGGGGGGATGTTTTTGTTTTTTAATAAAGGACTTGGCAAAAACTGTGCCTGGATTTTTATTTTACTTTTTGACACTTTTCTGGTGAATGAGTAGGGGTACAATGTACCCCTACTCAATTTTAAAAAATATATTTTTTAAAAATGTTGCCATGGGGTTCCCCTCAAAATCCATACCTGACCTAATAGCCTTGGGCTTTACACCTTTTTACGCCTTTGTCAACGCGTGTTTGCTTGCCGAGTTTTGGGTGCCATTACCAATAAATAGAACTGCAAGCGTGGCACACATTTTTCACGTGTTCTCTGAACTCTAATGCCCCGTACACACGGTCGGACATTGATCGGACATTCCGACAACAAAATTCTAGGATTTTTTCTGACAGATGTTGGCTCAAACTTGTCTTGCATACACACGGTCACACAAAGTTGTCGGAAAATCCGATCGTTCTGAACGCGGTGACGTAAAACACGTACGTCGGGACTATAAACGGGGCAGTAGCCAATAGCTTTCGTCTCTTAATTTATTCTGAGCATGCGTGGCACTTTGTCTAAACGGAATTTAAAGGATCGGATTTTGTTGTCGGAAAATTTGATAGCATGCTCTCAAACTTTGTGTGTTGAAAAGTCCGATGGAGCCCACACACGGTCGGAATTTCCGACAACAAGCTCTGATCGCACATATTCCGTCGGAAAGTCCGACCGTGTGTACAGGGCATTAGGGGGGAATGGAGCCTTATATAGGAAATGGTGGAAACAAAATGACATTTCTTACCTTTGCATTGTAAACCTTGCCGCATGAGGCCCCATAATAATGAACCACAGTGATCACAAAACGTAGGGACTTTGTAGTTGTGGATGCCGAACTTGTGAGGCATGTTAACACTAAAACGCTGGGAGCCCACCTGCTGGTACACAAAATGATTGTCTTATATAGGGAAGACACTATCCACATCACTAACACAACACAACAATATCAAAGCTAAATTCCAAGCATATACAGTATAAAAAATACAAACATTTCTAGCTAGGTATTCATGAACTCTTTCCCGTTCAGGGATCACTGAAGCCCAGATGCCCAAGCAAAATTTAGCAGTGTCAGTGTGTGTTTACCTTAATTATATCTCTATAATTAATTTGCCACCTAAATATTTTTTTACATTTTTTACGGTCATAAATTACTTTTTTTCATTTGTAAAATGTATTTTTTTTAATACTATAACTGTATCCAACGATAATAGTGTTAAACAGAAGCTCACTGCCATTTTTGGCTGCAGTGACCTCTGCCAGATGAAATCGCTCTTTTGTGAATGAAGCTTTAAAAGCGGTAATTAATTCCAAAACCAAAAATGTAATATATTGCAGTTTAGATGTGGTGGCTGCACCAGTTTTCTTTTTTTAGGCTTTTATCCCTCTGTTTTAACCTGGTGATCTGGCCAGTAACACGTCTCCTGTATTAGAGTGCCCCTACTCTGGATAAATGAGTACAGGTGGCACCTTCTGACAGCGGCATTGTCAGTCTGGGGGAAGGGCAGTGTTAGATGTATTAGCAGATTTAGATAACTAACAAATTGAAGCCAAACTCCAGCTAATATTTTATAAGCCGTTACAGCAGTTTTATTTTTCCTTTTGGGATAAAGGTTTCATATAAATAAATTAAAACGGAACATTGTAAGCACCCTCACTAGTCTTAAATGGTTTGTCTTATCTCTGTAACAGATACATTCTGCTGGAGAGCTTGTTCTTTGGAAAAATAGACTTATGGCCCGTACACACGGTCGGATTTTCCAACAGAAAATGTGTGATAGGACCTTGTTGTCGGAAATTCCGATCGTGTGTAGGCTCCATCACACATTTTCCATCGGAATTTCCGACACACAAGGTTTGAGAGCAGGCTATAAAATTTTCCGACAACAAAATCCGTTGTCGGAAATTCCGATCGTGTGTACACAAATCCGACGCACAAAGTGCCACGCATGCTCAGAATAAATTAAGAGACGAAAGCTATTGGCTACTGTCCCGTTTGTAGTCCCGACGTACGTGTTTTACGTCACCGCGTTCAGAACGATCGGATTTTCCGACAACTTTGTGCGACCGTGTGTATGCAAAACAAGTTTGAGCCAACATCCGTCGGAAAAAATTATAGGATTTTGTTGTCGGAATGTCCGATCAATGTCCAACCGTGTGTACGGGGCATAACTGGACAGATCACCAGATGAAAATAGAAGAATGAAAGCCTAAAAAAGAAAAACTAAAGCAGCCATCACATCCAAGAAATGGTAAGGTGCAATATCATAAACGTTTGCCTTTGGGTTTGATACAACTTTAAGCTTAAATGCCAAATAATTGGCTGAAATATCGATCACATGATCAGGAACCATTCTGATTGGTTCCTGATTAATAGAACTGTAGCTGTCAGTGACAGCCAAGTTTGACAGTTAGTGGCAGAAAGTGTTGTATAGTAGCTGCCAAAGGAATGGCTTACATTAATGTATCCTCACTACTCTGAGAAAATTCATTAAATCATTAAAGTTTTTTTTTTTTTTAATGTTCTTTGCATTTAGCTGTTTGTCTGAAGCTCAGCTTTAAATATTTAATGTCATTTTCCTCTTTTAATTCAAACTAGATTTTCACCAGGGACCTGAAAGAGGTTTATAAAACTTTGGAAGAGATTTAGCTCACAAACATCTATCCAAAATTAAAGCATCCATTTTTAGAGGGACTAATTGTCTTTCATTGTTGCCAGAAGTGTGCATTTAAAGGAAAACTCCACTTTTTTTTTTAAAAGTGATTTAACTGCTCGTTATTTTAATTTCAACATTATTATTCCATTTCAATATGCAGCCTGCTACGATTAAAACTTCCAAAAATTTGACTTGCTTCTTTTTATGTTGTTTTCCTGCAATTACAGCAACCCTGGCTGCATACTGTGCATTGCTTGCGTACAGCACACCCCCAGAAAACGGATTTCCTGCTCACTGATTGGCTCACTTCTTTTCCCAGAAGTTTGTTTCAGAACATTGTGACTAATCATGTGATTGCAGCCAGCACATCCCACCTTCTCGGCACTCTGAAAAGAAGAAGGGTCTCTTAACATCCACAGAAAAGAAGGCAAATTTTAATTTAACAATGCATGTGGGCAGCACAGTGGCTAAGTGGATAGCACTTCCACCTAGCAGCAATAGGGTCGCCGGTTCAAATCCTAACCACGGCACTACCTGCCTGTAGTTTGCTTGCCAGTGTAGGATTCCTCCAGATATTCCTGTTTCCTCCCACACTCCAAAGACATGCTGGTAGGATTGGATCCTGTCTAAAGTGGTGTGCTTGTATGGATGTGAGATAGGGACCTTAGATTGTAAGCTCCTTGAGGGCAGGGACTGATGTGAATGTACAATACACTCACCAGCCACTTTATTAGGCTCACCTGTTCATTTGCTTGGCAACACAAATTGCTATACAAGGCAGCAACTCAATGCATTTAGGCATCTAGACATGGTGAAGACGACTTGCTGAATTTCAAACCGAGCATCAGAAAGTGACTTTGAATATGGCATGGTTGTTGGTGCCAGACGGGATGGTCCAAGTATTTCAAAAACTGCTGATCTTCTGGGATTTTAACGCACAACCATCTCTAGGCTTTACGGAGAATGGTCCGAAAAAGAGAAAATATCCAGTGAGCGGCAGTTGTGTGGAGGAAAATGCCTCGTTGAGGTCACAGGAGAATGGGCAGACTGGTTTGAGATGATAGAAAAGTAGTAAGTAAGTAAGTAACTCAAATACCAACTTGTTACATCCAAGGTATGCAGAATACCATCTCTGAACGCACAACACATCGGACCTTGAAGCAGATGGGCTGCAGCCGCAGATGACCACACCGGGTGCCACTCCTGTCAGCTAAGAACAGGAAACTGAGACTACAATTCGCACAGGATCCCCAAAATTGGACAATAGAAGATTGGAAAAAATGTTGCCTGGTCTGATAAATCTCAATTTCAGCTGTAACATTCAGATGGTGGGGTCAGAATTTGGTGTAAACAACATGAAAGCATGGATCCATCCTGCCTTGTATCAATGGTTCAGGCTGGTGGTGTAATGGTGTGGAGGATATTTTCTTGGCACACTTTGGGCCCCTTAGTACCAATTGGGCGTCTTTTAAACTCCACGGCCTACCTGAGTATTGTTGCTGACCATGTCCATCCCTTTATGACTACAGTGTCCCCATCTTCTGATGGCTCCTTCCAGCAGGATAATGCACCATGTCACAAAGCTCCAATCATCTCACCACTGGACAATGAGGTCCCTGTACTCCAATGGCCTCCACAGTCACCACATCTCATTCAATAGAGGACCTCTGGGATGTGGTGGAATGAGAGATTCGCATCATGGATGTGCAGCCGACAAATCTGCAGCAACTGTGTGATGTTATCATGTCACTATGGACCAAAATCTCAGAGGAATGTTTCCAGCACCTTGTTGAATCTATTCCATGAAGAATGAAGCCAGTTCCGAAAGCAAAAGGGGGTCCAACCCGGTACTAGCAAGGTGTACCTAATAAAGGGGCCTGTGAGTGTATATGTGAAGCGCTGCGTAAACTGAAAGCACTATACAAGTACCCAGGGCTGCTGTTAGAAATCACGGGGCCCCATACAGCCTACCTGACTGCCGCCCCCTCGTCCGAAAGTGACTGAGGATATAGATTTATCAGTCCTTTTCTCTGTAGCCTCAGCTGCACAGATGAATGAATAGGAAGCACTCTGAGTCTTCCTGCTCATTCACAAACTGAAGCATATTAAACACAGTGTACTATGCTTCAGTGATGAATGGTCACAGGAGTGATTGGTACCGATCACTTCCTGTGTTCATTCAGGAAAGGAAGGAACCAGTAAATTACATATTTACCGGCCCCTTCCCCTGCTCTCCATCTTGAAACATCACCCTGTGTGCCTGTAACAGGGGGGCCCAAACTGCAGATAGAAGGGGTGCATGTGCTAGAACCTATCCCCCTGCAGCCAGAGGAAGAAAGAGGAAGAGAAGCTGGCAGCGCTGCAGGGGGAGGCAGAAGAGGATTGGTGTCTGCAATAAGACAGTACAGCCAGACCTCCTGCTCAACAGGTGCCCGGGCGCCCCTTTTTGAACTCATGGGGCCCGGGCCCAGTACAGGAGGGCTGGTTGTACTGCCTTATCAGCGGCCCTGTAAGTACCCCTAATAAATAAATAATAGGTAACAATACACAATGAAAGTTTCTTTTTAAAGAGACTATCGCTTCTCCAATTGGGGGAAAATGACAGGTTCTCTTTAAGGAACAACCATAAACCCACAGGCTAGAACTACCCTGAAAAACAGAAAAACGTAAATGAAAAAACAACCCCAAATCCCCCTCCACTCTTCTCATCCTCCCCGAGCAACGACATTTTCTGAAGCAGCAACTGAGTGGCAGGGAGAATGGAGAAGGTGAGGTGAGTATTGGTGGGTTCTCCTTCGCCCATTCGAGTCTCTTTACTTATTCATTAGAAAGGCGTAGCCCCAGCAGGCAGACCTTTAGCTATAAAAATGGGCAGTGTGATCACAATGTTTGAATTTCTTTTTCTGATAAGTCCTATGAATACAGTAGGATTATGGTCGAAGGTTGACTTCCACTGGCTGATGGTCTGGGCTGATGGAAGTCGAGCAATACGGAAAGATGAGGGAGGAACACGGGCAGAGGAAGAATCACACATGGTGGGTTTCTTTAACAAAGAACAACCATCTACTAGTCTGAACACTGACCTCATCGTGAGTTTCCTGCTTCTTCAGGCCAGCACACTTCGTTATAATAAGCTCATGGCATCTCTTGTGAACTACGCAAGTGCAAACTGTAAAAAGAAGAGAAAAACACCTTTTAGAGGCGCTTGTGCAACAGTTTTCGGGAGACGATACTGTCGCCTCCCAAATTTTTTTTAATTTTTTTTTATTTTACATTGAAATACCATGCCACAGCCACGTGGCAAGCGTTTGGCACACGGTTCTGGCACAATCCCCTTGACTTCAATGGACACTCGTGGCAACATCACCACTTGCCAAATGTGACACGCCAAGTTAAACTTGACGCACTGCGAAGCGATGCGATGTGACCGCAGCAATTTGTATGGCCTTGGGTGGCTGCCATGATCATTTGTAGATTAACAAAGGAAAAACACAGAACAGGAGAAAACGCTGTTCTGTCCACCAGATGTTTTATACCTTTTTTGTACCTGTGTTGTTAAATTTACATGCAAAATGTGTAATTTACTTAAAGTGGTGTTCCACCCAAAAAAAAAAAAACTACATGAAAAATCATAAAAAAAATTACAAAAAAACATTTGGATCTTTTTTTTTTTTTACTCGCCTCTAAATGCCTGTTGCTAGGGGGTCCCTCGTAGTCTGCCTCTTTCAGTGCCTGGGCTGGTGACATCACTTCCGTCTCGGCACAGGAAGGGCTCGGCTCTGCTCCCTCCCTCCTGTCAATCATCTGGGACCCATTACAGGTCCCAGGTGACTGAGCGGCCAATCACAGCGCTCGGCGCCGCTCGCGCATGCCCAGTGGGTGCCAGGCTGTGAAGCCACAGCCCGGCGCCCACAGTTGCAATGCCGGCGCCGCCGAACGGAGGGGGAGATGAGCGGGGCTTTGATCCCCTGCATCGCTGGACCCTGGGACAGGTAAGTGACCAATTAAAAGTCAGCAGCTGCAGTATTTGTAGCTGCTGACTTTTCATTTTTATTTATTTTTTTGATTGGCCCTCCTCTTTAAGACAATCATATGTGGTGTGCAGGCTCCATCTAGCGTTCCTTTTTGGCATTGCTGCAGTTTTTTTATTGCTTTACGTTTGTGTAAATAAGAAAGTTGTCAGCAAGCAGGGAATTCTGGGTAGAATCTTAGCAGGAAGTGAACCAGTCACCATTCATTTCAACACATTGCAGGAAGCAAGTCATGTCTTTCGCAATCTATCGCCATCACTCCTTAGAGAACCTAAAAAGTAAGTTTTTACTATCACATCTTGTATTGTACATTGTGTTTCTGCAATGTATGCTGTATTGTATGCGATATTGTACTTATTGAAGTCTATTTCTGTTATTTTGTAGTTTCACCTGGCTTGTTCTAATAAAACTGAGATCAAAGAAATATGGTATCTACAGTTATTGGGATAAGAAGGTTTAGCTAGCTGTCCCAGAGACAGAACAAACGCCACGGTCTAAGAGTATAATGTATGGAATATTGTGAAAAAAGGAGATGTACTCGCACACAAGTACTTGGTTAGCGCATTTTCGAGAAGTACTCAAGATGACCAACAGGGAGGAATCTTTGAGGTTGGTAAATTCAATAAAATATTCAGGGGTCTCTAGCAAGTTTACCGATGAGCACAGGAGAAAGCACACCAAAAAAAAAAAAAAGAGCGCACCACTTTTCACGATATTCCATACATACTACACTTACACAGTGGTGCCTTCTATCCCGTGTTTTTTCTTTTTTAAGTTACATGGTATTGGTGGGAAAGTTCCCAGATCCCATTTGGAAGAGAGACGCAGAAAAAAAAAAGTTTCAACTTTTATAAACTCATATGGACTTTAACACTTCAGCCCTGGAAGGTCACCCCCCCCCCCCATCCCTTATGACCAGGCCATTTTCTGCCATAAGGCACTGCGGTTACTTTAACTGACAATTGTGCGGTCGTGCGACGCTGTACCCAACTAAAGTTGATGTCCCTTTTTTCCCCACAAATAGAACTTTCTTTTGGTGGTATTTGATCACCTCTTCAGTTTTTATTTTTTGCTCTATAAACTATAAAAAAAAAATTATAAAAATAAAAAAAAACAACAATATTTTTTACTTTCTGCTATAAAACATATCCAGTAAAAAAAATCTAATTTATTCATCAATTTAGGTCAATATGTATTCTGCTACATATTTTTGGTAAAAAAAATCCCAATAAGTGTATATTGGTTTGCGCCAAAGTTATAGCGTCTACAAACTATGGGATACATTTATGGAATTTCTATTTATTCTTTTTTTTACTAGTAATTTTTAGCAGGACTGCGACATTGCAGCGGACAAATCAGGTCACCTGACACTTGACACTTTTTGGGGACCAGTGACACCAATACAGTGATCAGTGCTAAAAATATGCACGGTTACTGTCAGGGAAGGGGTTAACATCAGGGGCGATCAAAGGGTTAAATGTGCTCCTAGGGAGTGCTTGCTAACTGTGTGTGTGTGTGTGGGGGGGGGGGGGGGTGTGCTTTGACTGGGGGAAGACAGAAGTTAGTGTATCTGCTTAGCAGAAACACAAGATCTCCATATTCCCAGCTCACCGGACAGCGGTCTGCCTTGTTTACAGAGGCATACCGCCCTTCTGCCTTACCTGAGAGCGATCAGCGGGTCCCGGAAGACATAAGAGCCAGACCCGGCGATTGGCTCCTGCTGTGTCCCCAGATTTAGTTCACCCAGAATCATGTACAGGTACGTGATTTTGCGCAGGAGGGCCGCCATGCCGCATTATATCTGAGTGGGGCGGTCCGTAAGCGGTTAAATGCTCTACTTGGACATGGGATGAGTTTGTTTTTGTGCTTTTATTATTTTCAGCGCTTCATCCAGTGGTGGCAGTCTGATGTCACCACGCACAATGCAGGAACAGCAGTCCTACATTGTAAGTGAGGACGCTACTTGAAGCTTTAGAGAAAAGAGGTAAGCACTGGCTGCCAGGGGAGCGAGGGGTACGGTAATTAAAAAAAAAAAAAAAAATTGCATATAAAGCGACCCTATTCAAAAACAAGCATTTAACCCTTGCAGTGCAGTTAGATTCCAACTGCGAGAGGAGTTTCAATCTTTCCCCCGGAGTTCACCATTAAGCTCTGATACGGGGTGGAGGATATTTGTATTATAAAAATATTAAATACACAAAGACACAAAAAGTAACGGCTTAACACGGGGCAGACGGGGAGGAGATAAGATGCCCAACGTGAAGCATGAGAAATAAAATCTGGCAGACGCAGAGATTTTCCACACTCTTCACATCCCCGGCCAGCTTTCCCAGACAGCAAATCTCAAAAAACTACACTTACCTTTCCCATGTGCCAGCAAGTTACATTTCTTTTTATGTAACTCACTAAGCAATACCTAATGTTTTATTGCCAAAATGCCTGTCATTTACAACCACGTGGATGATATCTGCAGCTTTTACTGCCTGCCACTGCTAAAAAATAATGATTATTATGAGGAATAATGATGGGTATAGCTAAGTGAATTGGGTTTGATGTGTTTTATATTAGATAATTGTCTCTAAACTGAGGGAACCCTGTTCATAAAATAAAATGTACATGTACAGTGCCTTGAAAAAGTATTCATACCCCTTGACATTTTCCATTTTGTCATGTTGCAACCATAAACATAAATTTATTTTATTGGGATTTTATGTCATAGAGTGTCTTTTTATCTATGTATACACATGTTTTGCCTTGCATGTCTATTTTAACTACTTGTCGCCCGCGCTATAGCCGAAAGATGGCTGCAGCACGGGACTTAATTGCCTGGGGGGCGTCCATGGATGTCTTCCCGAGCAAGCGCCGTCTGTGATCACCGAGTCTGAGACTCGGCTGATCACAGATCCGATTAAGGGGTCGATCCCAGCTCCATACCACGTGATCAGCTGTCAGCCAATGACAGCTGATCACGTGATGTAACAGAAGCTTGGTAATCGTTTTTTGTTTTTTTTCTCACGCTGTTAGCGTGAGGGGGAAAAAAAAAAGCAGATGACCGGCTTTTGTCAGAGGGACATCGGCTGCATTTTCTGTGCCCACCAGTGTCAGCTGCCAGTGCCCACTGTGCCACCTACCAGTGCCTCCTACCAGTGCCCACAGTGCTACCTACCAGTGCGCACAGTGCCACCTATCAATGCCCACCAGTGCTGCCAATCAATGCCCATCAGTGGCTCATAATCAGTTCCACAGATCAGTGCTGTCTATCAGTGTCACCTACCAGTGCCCATCAGTGCCACCCATCAGTGATCATCGGTGTCCTTCAGTGCCACCCAGTGCCCATCAGTGCCAACCATCAGTGGCACCTATCAGTGGCACCTATCAGTACCACCTATCAGTGCCCATTAGTGCCGCCTTATCAGTGCCTATCATTGCTGCCCATCAGCGCCGCCTATCAGTGACCATCAGTGCAGCCTCATCAGAGCACATCAGTGAAGGAGAAAAATTACCTGTTTTCAAAATTTTATAACAAACTATGAAACAGTTTTGTTTTTTTTTTCAAAATTTTCGGTCCTTTTTTATTTTATTTAGCAAAAAATTAAAAACCCAGCAGCAATTAAATACCACCAAAAGAAAGATCTATCTGTGTGAAAAAAATGAAAAAATTTCATTTGGGTTAACTGTAGCATGACCGCGCAATGGTCATTCAAAGAGTGACAGCGCTGAAAGCTGAAAATTGGTCTGGGCAGGAGGGGGGTTTAAGTGCCCAGTAAGCAAGTGGTTAAACTGAATGGGTTGTTTTACAAGGTTCACATATACTTTACACTCTGGTGCACTTCTGTGCTCAGCGGCCTCTGGAGGCTTCACAATGAACTACACCTCCAGCAGAGGAAGGCTGAGACTTCCCATGGCCCCACAGTAGAGACAGGAAACAAAACGTCTAATCTCTTTATTAAAATATTTAGTAACTGTAAAGCTGACCATACATTAAACAATTTTCTTATTCATTTTAAATTATATTTACCTTCAGCCATGTAGTGCAAGGTCCTGCCTGACTGCATACAAATGGAAAGTGTTTAGGTTTGATCTCATATTATATGGTTTTGGTAAAGCTAAAGGAAAATTGTTTAATGTATGAACCGCCTTATACAATGCCTTGATGAAGTATTCATACCCCTTGAAATTTTCCACATTTTGTCATGTTACAACCAAGAACGTAAATGTATTTTATTGGGATTTTATGTGATAGACCAACACAAAATGGCACATAATTGTGAAGTGGAAGGAAAACAATAATTATTTTTTAAATTTTTTTACAAATAAATATGTGAAAAGTGTGGGGTACATTTGTATTCAGCCCCCCTGAGTCAATACTTTGTAGAATCACCTTTCACTGCAATTACAGCTGCAAGTCTTTTTGGGGATGTCTCTACCAGCTTTGCACATCTAGAGAGTGACATTTTTGCCAAATAGCTCAAACTCTGTCAGATTGTATGGAGAGTGTCTCAGAGTGCATGTTTAGGGTCGTTATCCTGCTGGAAGATGAACTTCTGCCCCAGTCTCAAGTCTTTTGCAGACTCTAACAGGTTTTCTTTTAAGATTGCTCTGTATTTGGCCCCATCCATCTTCCCATCAACTCTGACCAGCTTCTCTGTCCCTCCTCAAGAAAAGTATCCCCACACAACATGATGCTGCCACCACCAGGTTTCACGGTGGGGATGGTGTGTTCAGGGTGATGTGCAGTGTTAGTTTTCCGCCATGCATAGCGTTTTGCTTTTAGGCCAAAAAGTTCAATTTTGGACTCCTCTGACCAGAGCACCTTCTTCCACATTTTTGCTGTGTCCCCCACATGGCTTCTCGCAAACAGAACTTCTTAAGACTTTCTTTCAACAAAGACTTTCTTCTTGCCGGTCTTCCATAAAGGGCAGATTTGTGGAGAGCATGACTAATAGTTGTCCTGTGGACAGATTCTCTCACCTGAGCTGTGGATCTCTGCAGCTTCTCCAGAGTTACCATGGGCCTCTTGGCTGCTTCTCTGATTAATGCTCTCCTTGTCTGGCCTGTCAGTTTAGGTGGACGGCCATGTCTTGGTAGGTTTGCAGTTGTGCCATACTCTTTCCATTTTCGAATGATGGATTGAACAGTGCTCCGTAAGATATTCAAAGGTTGGGTAGATTGTTTTTAAAACCTAACCATGCTTTAAACTTCTCCACAACTTTATCCCTGACCTGCCTGGTGTGTTCCTTGGCCTTCATGATGCTGTTTTTTCACCAAGGTTCTCTACACAACCTCTGAGGGCTTCACAGAACAGCTGCATTTATACTGAGATTAAATTACACACAGGTGGACTCTATTTACTAATTAAGTGACTTCTGAAGACAATTGGTTCCACTAGATTTTAGTTAGGGGTATCAGAGTAAAGTGGGCTGAATACAAATGCACGCCACACTTTTCAGATATTTATTTGTAAGAGCCCTTGCACACTGGGGCGGTTTGCAGGCGCTGTTGCGCTAATAATAGCGCCTGCAAACCGACCTGAAAGTGCCGCTGCTGTGTATCCAGTGTGAAAGCCCCGAGGGCTTTCACACTGGAGCGATGCGCTGGCAGGACGGTAAAAAAAGTCCTGCCAGCAGCATCTTCGGAGCGATGAAGGAGCGGAGTGTATACCGCTTCCTTTACCGCTCCTGCCCATTGAAATCAATGGGACGGCGCGGCTATACCGCCGGCAAAGCGCCTCTGCAGAGGCGCTTTGCGGTGGTATTTAACCCTTTCTCGGCCGCTAGCGGTGGGTAAAACCGCCCCACTAGCGGCTGAATACCGACGGTAAAACGCCGCTAATAATAGCGCCGTTTTACCGCCGACGCCGCCCCCGCCCCAGTGTGCAAGGGCTCTAAAACAATTTGAAAACCATTTATAATTTTCCTTCCACTTCCCAATTATGTGCCACTTTGTGTTGGTCTATCACATAACATCCCTATAAAATACATTTACGTTTTTGGTTGTAACATGACAAATTATGGAAAATTTCAAGGGGTATGAATACTTTTTCATAGCACTGTAGGATGCTTTCAATGTGCCCTTGTGTTGATCTATGGAGAGCAACACAGCATAAAGAACATGGCATGAATGAGCCCTGAAGGCTATATACAGAAACTACGGGGCTTGGCAAGATATTTTGTAAATCACAGCATTTTCAGGAACTTTTGCTTACCTTGACATTGATATCCCTGTTTCCCTATTACACCCCTGTAAAGGAAAAAGACAATCAATGAGTGACATAAAAACAATTCTTACAGCAAAGTAAAAGCAGTGTTCCAGTTTTTGAGATGTGGAGAACTTTCTGTGCTGCTAATATGTATACATGGAATATGTATCAATGTATGTAGTCTTATTAGTATGAGCCTCTTATCAATGTATTATTCCTAATTTTATTGCCTCATGCTAGATTAAATAATATATTTTACAGGTATACTAATTTTGATTTTTCCACATGCTCTATGATCGCATGCATTGAGCCATCCTTTTTCCTCAGGTTTTGTATATTGAACATGGTATTTTAACTCTCCTGTCTTTTTTTGGTCATGTGACCTTTTAGTACACTATTTAAAATGTTGGTTCATCCATGATTAAGGCCTGACGGCTGAAACGCGTTGGCTATTTTGAAGATAGTGTACATGCTTTGGCAATAAAGGAAGATAGTTACCGGTTGCCAACCCAAGTGCCAACAATTCCATATACGATGCAAAGTAAAAGCAGCACCTGTAAGGGACATGGCTGGGAACAAGGTGAATGGCTTATAAATATTGGTAAATAGCTGTTCTGAATCGTACTTTTACATATCCCCAAGATTAAAGTGTATGTAAAGCCAAATTGTTTTCATTTTTAGCTCTGAAGAGTTGGGAAATGTTAAAACCCCGGTCTTGTTTTACTTTCTGCGCCCCAAATGGGGAGTTTCAACCCCTCTATCTGTTCTGGCGACCATTGTCTCTGATTTAATAAGTAATGGGAAATCCAAAATTTGACCATCAGACAGAAAAAGGAGGTGAGGGGTATCTTCCACTGGTTACACCTGTTATGTACCGACAAAGCCATTTTTAAAGTTCACTACCACTCGCCTCCGAATTCCCCACTGTGACATTGGGCAAGGGATCCTCTCCCTGCACCTGCTGTCACAATTAAAAAAAAAGAGTTCTGTGAATGAACTACAAGCCCCACCTTCCACCCCGACAGAAGGGTTTAACACTCAATGAACTGTGAGGGCGCTGCTGAGCTTAGTTTGTTGATTGTTCCTGCCCTTCAGTAACTATCTGCAGTGGCCTGACATTGGACCTACGATCTAAATCATCTGCATAATTTATTATTTTACAAAAGATGAACTTGCCCTTTAGGTTTTGGGTTGGGTAGGGAAGGGTTAGATCTCTTCTCATTTCCTGCTGGGCCTCCAGGACAAAAAGTACAGACATAGCCACAATCTGCACAATGTGTAGCTGGCTGTTGCAGCTCTGCTCGCTTTCCAATATGAGGATTTCACAGGTCAGAACTGCAACAGCCAGCTACACACAGTGCAGATCGAGGTTTTATCTGTACAAGAATCCAATCACCGTTGTGTGCAGTGCGGGTAGGAGCAGCTCTGCTTTATGTCCTGTGTTACACTGATAACAGTAGGAGAATGGGCAGAGCTTACCGATCCCAGCACAGCATCCATTGGGAGGGAGGGGGGGGGCACCACCCTTTAGATCATGGGTGCTCAACCTGTGGCCCTCCAGCTGTGGCAGAACTACAAGTGCCATGAGGCATTGCAAGCAGCTGACAGTTAACAAGCACAACTCCCAAGAGCAGAGACATAATGGGAGTTGTAGTTCCGCAACAGCAGGAGGGCCACAGGTTGAGCACCCATGCTCTAGATCCAGCTGTCCTCAATGCCACTTCTGTGCGGTCCCCCCCCAGGACTCCCTATAGGGTAAGAGCTCCTGGCGGGAGATAGCAGCAGAGAAGCCAATCAGTAGGCAGGATGTGGAGTGGCTGGCCCACCATGGCTGGGGATTGGCACTGGACAGAGCTGGGACCTCCTGACCACCGCAGCGGAGCCCTGGGTGTGCAGGGCAAAGGGAGGGGACAGTGGCTTCCAATCACAGGTGGGCACACTGGGACACTGGCAGCGGACTGAGCTGTCCTGCCTGTTTAGGAGCAGCTCTTTAATTAGATGGCTGTGAGGCCTAATTAAAGGCCCTTCTGCCTAAGAAATGCGCCGCCACCCTGAAAGATGCCACCCAAGGCAAACGCCTTGTTTGCCTTGGGATAGACCCCTGACTTTAATATAACTTCAATGCTGATATTTATGGTGAGTGCTGTAAAAGGTTTGCATGGTATGTTTTTTTAGTGAAGCTGTGATAAAGTGCAAATGAGTTGATTTACTAAAACTGTAGAGTGAAAAATCTGGTGCAGCTCTTAGTAAATCAAATCCATTGTGTATGGCGGTACAATGATTAAGGCTGTATTTACACTAGCCTTTCATTTTTCATAAACGCGTGCAATCTTGTCTCGGGGAACCCCTGCTAAACATTACCATATCTACAACTTATGATACATTAGTGTGATGGTCAGTGGGAAGAATGCTCCTTACACTTTATAGTCACTGGGAAGAATTCCCCCGTTACAAATAGCTAAAAAGATCAATGGTGGCAGTGGGAACTTATCGGAGAGGCAGAAATTGCTCATTGCTCAAGGAACACTGAGCAACCTCTGGAGGAACCCTGGTTGTGAAACCCTGGCCTATAGTGTGAACGCAGCCTTGGTGGTTAGTGCCTGCTAGCAATGGAGGTCCTCGATCTGAATCCTGGCCAAGACATGATTTGCATAGAGTCTGCATGTTCTCCCTGTGCTTGTTTCCTCCCAAACTGCAAAAACATGCCAGAAGTTTAATTGGTTCCTGTCTCAACTGCTCCTAGAATGTATATGTATGAATGTGAGTTAGGGACCTTAGATCGTAAGCTCCATGAGGGCAGGGACTGATGTGAATGTACAATATGTAAATGGCTAGTGCTAGATAAATACTTGTAATAAATACATGTTACATGGTGGAGTTGCACTCTATTTGGAGATGATCACTAAAACAGAAATTAAACCTTTTTTTTTCACTTTGACAAATACGTCTCCTGCACTGGCCACAGTTGACTAATGCAGCTTCCAGGAAGCCGCCTGAAGTGAAGACGCTCTTCCTGTTATGTATGCTGGCAGGATTCAGACGTCAGCAGGATAAACGCACAGCAGAAGAGACTTGTAGTGTGATCCTTTCTCTCCAAGCATACGGCAGAGGAAGAACCGTCTGAATACCCCCCCCCCCCCCACTATAACCAGGTCCCCCCCCAGGCAGCTCCAAGAGAGAAGTGAGGCGATTATGTCCGTTCCTGAGAGCTTAGCAGCAAAGAATACCACACTGATCATGGTGTTCTCTCATATAAGTATTGCTGTTCTGTAACTGAATTGGCTGCTTAGGGACAAACATGGATAAATTAAAGGCTGCTCATAAAAATGCTGTTGGGTCACTGGTGTGTCATTCAAGATATCTCCTTTAGTCTCAGTTTACACTGGTGCGATGCGGGAACCGGCGGGATTTCACACTGCTCTCTGCGAATCGCTGTAGGTGTCAATGTAAAGTTAATGACACCCCCAAATCAGTTTGCAGAATGAAGTGTGAACTGTGAAATCAGATAGAATCAGAAGGCATGGGTCTGAAAACCCATGCGATCCTCAGCTGCCTGAATGGGTCTTGGGTTGCAACCTTTCTCCAACATGCACCTCCTGCCAGAGATGAAGGCTGTCAATTAAATATTGGCCTTCTTGTGAGCAGCATGGTTGGACGTTGGTAGAAGAGGGAGCCCGCTGAGCAACACGCTAGCTCAGCAACACGGCCACACACAAGAATGAGTCCTTCATTCCCTTGGGTCACCTGGAGGAACTATCTGTGATTTTTCAACCTGATACTTCTTTAAATGGACACAGCCAATCAGGTTTTATCTAGGTGTATATGGCCAGGGGTAGACATACAGGGTTCACAGGAGTCGCCATCACAGCTGGGCCCCATGTATGTCTAGATAGGAGTGGCTGAGACCGAGCTCTCCATTCCTCAGCCGAACTGTAAGACCTCATTTCACATAGGGCCCGCAAATCCCGGCCCCCCCACCCTATGTGAATGAGTATGGGGTACATTGTTCCCCTACCCATTCACCCAAAAAAAAAAGGGTCAAGAATGAAAACACTACACAGGTTTTTAAAGTAATTTCTTAAGGCAGCTCTGGTGTCTCTCCCGATTTCTTCTCCCTCCAGCGATGTCTTCATCCTACGGTTCTTCTCCCTCCTCCGCTGAGGTCTTCTCCCCCTTTACGGTTCTTTGTTCTGCACTGTCTTCTGCCTCTGACAGGTCTCCCCTCTCTGCCATCTTCCACCGATGTGGCCTCAACGCTCTCTCTCAGTGTAATGCTGGGTCCGCCGCGTGCCAATACTTATTTAGGCATGGGGCGCGGCCACCCTGGGCCTCAGGATGACTTCACCAGGTGGCCACGCCCCATGCCTATATAAGTAATAGCACACGGCGGACACAGCATTACACCGGGAGAGAGTGTAGAGACAACATCGGAGGAAGAACAGAGGGAAAAGACAGCGGAGAGAGGAGACCCAGCACAAGCAGAAGACAGCAGAGAGAGGAGAAGAACTGGAGAGGGGGAGAAGACAGCGCAGAGAGAAGAACCGGAGAGGGGGAGAAGACATCAGCGGAGGAGGGAGAAGAACCAGAGTATGAAGATATCGCCAGAGGGAGAAAAAAATCGGAAGAGATGCTGCAGCAACCTTAATAAATTACTTTAAAAACTTGTGTAGTGTTTTCATTCTTGACACTTTTTTTTTGTGTGAATGGGTAGAGGTGCAATGTACCCCATGCTCATTCACATAGGGTGGGGGGCCCTCTTGTTAAAGGGGGCTTCCAGATTCCGATAAGCCCCCCGCCCGCAGACCCCAACAACCACCGGCCAAGGTTGTGGGGAAGATGCCCTTGGACAAGGTGCTTTGAGGTGGCACCCCCCCCCCCCCCCCATGTTGAGGGCAGGTGGCCTGGTATGGTCCTGCTGGGCTGCATGCTTGGATAAGGCTCTGGTATGAATCTTGAGGAGGAACCCCACACTAGTTTTTTTTTTTTCATTTTGGCGAGGGGTTCTCCTTCAAGATCCTCAGCAAACAAGCCGCCTCGCAAGTCGAATCATCATGATCTGACTTCTGGTTTTCCTGGAGTTGGTAGTGGCTTTGCAGCTCGTTTTTTTCTAACGTCCCGTGTGCATGAGCCCTAAATCGGCACTGCGGGGAGCTTGTCACAGTGCTTAAACCTAAAGTGGAAGCACAGTGTGTGCTGTGCTCTTTGTCTCCCCTTAAAGTGCAGTACCCGGCAGAAGGAGAAAAGTAAAGGACTGCCATTTTTTAAAAGACTGTATGTATGTGTGTGTGCATGTTCATTTATATATGTGTGTGCTTATTTAGGAGTGGGTGTGTATTTATATATGTGTGTGTTTATAATTGTGTGCGCTTATATATACAGTATATGTGTGCGTGTATATTATGTGTTTATATATGTGTATGCGTGTTCAACTACAGCAGACTAATGTGCTCACTAAAACATGAAACTATCCCTTAGTAAAGCTGGCACAAAGCATTCATAGCGACATAAAATTCCCATAATGCACCAGGGACTTTAAACTTACCATATAAAATCTCTGCAGTGTGAGCAGTACGTTGGTTGCCTAAGGTACGTTGCCATAAATTTGTGCCCATTAACCTGATGGACCCTACGCCGCACTGCACCCTGCCGTTTTCTTGGGCGCATTCGCTCCCTGAAGACCCGTTCTTCATTTTCTTTTTGAGCTAGGAAAAAAACAAAAAAAAGAAAAAACAAAGTCAATATGTGGCTAAACAGCAAAAAAGAAAAACAAGGGCTATAAAAGTTATTCAGGCCACGCTCAAACTAGATACAAAAACAGCACAAATTTATTAGTCCAAGTTCTGAAACTTCAGAAGAGTGGGATCACAGAACCACATGGTCTTATGAAGAATGGGTTTTGCTGCGTACATTTGAAAATATGCATGCTGTAAAACTGCCATTTAAAGCTGAACTCCAGGAATTCAGCTCTTTTATTTAAAAAAAAGGCACGCTATGAGTTAAGTCCAGAGAGGTGCATGACCCCTTCTGGGCCTAGCTCTATTATTTAGATCTGACGCTGATCCTTCTTCTTTAGAGGGCTAGATAGGTTAGTCTTAGATTGTGGATGTAGAAATAATAACCAAGTGTGGCGCTAGTGAAAAACAAAGTGAGTGAAAAACAGTGGTCTCTGTGGGAGAAATAGCAGCAAGTGTGTAACCCTAAAGTGTTACAGTATCCAAAAGGATATATATAAGTAAAAATTGGTAAATACTTCAAGTGTGTAACAGGGTGGGATGTTAAAAAACAGACCCCAAATTAAACAAACAACAGCAATGCAAAAAATACCATAATCAAACAGTATTTGAAAAGAATAAAAAGTATATAGGCAGTGTCCCAATATATTAAGTGTATAACTCTATAAAGGACATGTTGTCCATATGTGAAAATGCTCAAAAAAGAAGAAATGTCCCAAAATCCTAAAGGGATAAAACAAAATAACAATATAGTGTAAAAAATATGAGTCTATTTATTGAAGAGGTGCAATACTTCAAGTAGACCTCACAGCCCTTGAGATGTAAGCCGGCTTCATGTGTAGAGGATGAAGGGTAGCTTTAAGGATGAATCCTTCACTTATGTAGATATTATCAACATCAATAGTAAACGACAAAAAGATGCCCTTACCAGAGAGGGTGGACTCACAGGCCCTTGGCGGTGAGTCAAACAGGCTTATACCGTCAAGCGGTGTAGGATGGTACTCCGTAAGAAGACTTGATAAGAAGGCTTGGTATGGAATCCCATCAAGAGTCCTCAAGTGATGTGTTGGTATGGAAAACAGGCACATCCACGGGTCAGCTTCGATCGCCGGTTGATCGTTTCCTCAGTGGTTCATCCCGTATGTAATTAAATAAATGAAAGAAAAAGGCTTCCACATGGTGTAAATCCTTATTTTCCAAAAGGCATAGTGGCACTTTATTCAAATATATACTCCGAAAAATTTACAGACAGGAGCGGTAAAAACTCGGTTCAGAGTATATATAAAATTTAAAAAATAGTTAAAAAATAATCTTAAAACAGCGCAGTGAGTAGTGGTGGGGTATAAACATAGAAACCCGACGCGTTTCGCCCTCCAAGGCTTCTGCTGGGGTAGGTACCCCAGCAGAAGCCTTGGAGGGCGAAACGCGTCGGGTTTCTATGTTTATACCCCACCACTACTCAGTTAAAAAATAATCTTAAAACAGCGCAGTGAGTAGTGGTGGGGTATAAACATAGAAACCCGACGCGTTTCGCCCTCCAAGGCTTCTGCTGGGGTACCTACCCCAGCAGAAGCCTTGGAGGGCGAAACGCGTCGGGTTTCTATGTTTATACCCCACCACTACTCACTGCGCTGTTTTAAGATTATTTTTTAACTATTTTTTAAATTTTATATATACTCTGAACCGAGTTTTTACCGCTCCTGTCTGTAAATTTTTCGGAGTATATATTTGAATAAAGTGCCACTATGCCTTTTGGAAAATAAGGATTTACACCATGTGGAAGCCTTTTTATTTCATTTATTTAATTACATACGGGATGAACCACTGAGGAAACGATCAACCGGCGATCGAAGCTGACCCGTGGATGTGCCTGTTTTCCATACCAACACATCACTTGAGGACTCTTGATGGGATTCCATACCAAGCCTTCTTATCAAGTCTTCTTACGGAGTACCATCCTACACCGCTTGACGGTATAAGCCTGTTTGACTCACCGCCAAGGGCCTGTGAGTCCACCCTCTCTGGTAAGGGCATCTTTTTGTCGTTTACTATTGATGTTGATAATATCTACATAAGTGAAGGATTCATCCTTAAAGCTACCCTTCATCCTCTACACATGAAGCCGGCTTACATCTCAAGGGCTGTGAGGTCTGCTTGAAGTATTGCACCTCTTCAATAAATAGACTCATATTTTTTACACTATATTGTTATTTTGTTTTATCCCTTTAGGATTTTGGGACATTTCTTCTTTTTTGAGCATTTTCACATATGGACAACATGTCCTTTATAGAGTTATACACTTAATATATTGGGACACTGCCTATATACTTTTTATTCTTTTCAAATACTGTTTGATTATGGTATTTTTTGCATTGCTGTTGTTTGTTTAATTTGGGGTCTGTTTTTTAACATCCCACCCTGTTACACACTTGAAGTATTTACCAATTTTTACTTATATATATCCTTTTGGATACTGTAACACTTTAGGGTTACACACTTGCTGCTATTTCTCCCACAGAGACCACTGTTTTTCACTCACTTTGTTTTTCACTAGCGCCACACTTGGTTATTATTTCTACATTTACAACGGTCAGATTGTTGTGTTGGCTGCTCTTTTTTGCTTAGTTTGGGAGTTGGCGCAATTTCTACACCTTTCTCCCTTAGATTGTGGATGTCTGTAGATGTAGAGATTTTAGTGTTAGGGCCTACGCTACCCTCCCATCCTGCCCAACCCTAGAAGCCTTGGTATTATGTGAACACATTCACAAAATACAAAGGCTTCTGTAAATGGGCAGCAGATGGGAGGGTAGCGTAACTGCTTTGCATGCCTTTCTCCTTTCTCTCAGCCCCGATTATCTAGAGTGCAATTCCCAGAAGAGCAATAAGCCTATCAGATATAAAATAATAGAAATAAGCCCAGGAGATGTCATGCACCTCCTTGGACTTAAAGGGTAAGTCCACCCTAACACTAAAACCTCGATAGATAGATAGATAGATAGATAGATAGATAGATAGATAGATAGATAGATAGATAGATAGATAGATAGATAGATAGATTTTATTTATTTTTTTGTAAATGAAAGGCAACTGTTTTTATGTAGATCAATGAAAATTATAATTCGTTTTTTTCTGTGCTGGGAATTATTGTAAAGTTTTGTGAATTGACCCACCTATATGTACCTTTGCTGGTTATAAACTTATCTGAGAAGCCGCCAACGCTTCATTCATTGGCATTTAGAACTGTACCACCTTTTATTAGCACCTAATGGTGGCCAGGTGTGCACACATGTTCTGACCTTTAGGCACCTTTTAGTGGGAGTATACAGGTGTAAGAACAAGGCAGACAATGAGACACTGTAATACAGCATAATGGGAAAGCTGAGAAAACACGACTACCGTTCTGAGCTCTTAAGGTTACCCTTAAGTCAGGTCTGCTAAAAAAAATTCCAGACATATCACAATATACAGCAATCGTATAATTATTTTTCTGGATAGTTGTCCCTAAATCATTTCCTTAGGTTAACACAATTGAACTTCATTTCATTAGTCTGCTGCAGGCAAGAGGAAGCATTTCCTCAGTCTCCTCTCCCAAAGTGATAAGACTGCAACACCTATAGCAAGTGGAGGGGCTGCAGCAAGGGCTGATCCATGTCAAACAGCGTATGAAAAATCTGGTAGATTCACCCACTCTATTTGTCCTGGAGACCATTGTCTTTGTAACGGAAAGTAATGGGAATACCAAAGAGCAAAGAGCATTTCCTCAGTCTCCTCTATCTCCCCAGTGATCAGAAAGCAACATTTATAGCGAGTCGCAAAGCACAAAACGAGAGGCCGCGGCAGGCTTGATCCAAGTCAACCATTAATGAAATTCTGGGTATATTCACTCCCTCTATTTGTCCTGGAGACCCTTGTCTCTAACGGAAAGTAATGGGAATACCAAAAAGTTAGTTATCAACAGAGCAAGAGGTTGGGGGAAAAACATTTCCTCATTCTCCTCTCTATTCCCAGTGATCGGACTGCGACTTTTGAAGCAGGTCACAAGACAAGAAACTGTAAGCAGGGACTGATCTGTGTCAAACATTCGTGAACGCAGTCAGGAACTGCATAAGCACCAGAACTTACATAATTCTATCATTTATGAGTCAGCCTCTCAATCCAAGGAGTGTATAGGGACCCTAGATGGTGCTTAAAGGGAATGTTTATCCATGAACAAGACTTCCTCTCCTTTGACTCCTCCCCTCTCCCTATTGAACAATAGATTTCTATTAAAAAAAAAAAAAAATTCAGTTTTCACTTAATACATTCCTGCCTAGGTGATGACAATGTATCCAGCTTGCTATCTCACCAAGGCAGGAGTGCTAACCACTAAGCCACATTGCTGCCACAATGCACTTAACATGATCACTATGTCCTCTTTAAAGTTTCAATAAACCCACATCATACTCACTTGGTCACTATGAGAATTCGTTTTCTGTATTCTGCAAAAAACCTGCTTGATCCTGATGTTCTCTATCCCTCGCTCTAGTCCATGGCCCCACTGCAGTTGGGGATTCTGCAGAACAGGGGTGGCAGCTCTGCACATGCTCAGTCTTCAGTGAGTTTCTATGCTGAGCATTTCTTCCCTATCACATCTGAGCAGCCCATGTGACTATAGAGGGGGCGTATACACAGTCAGGGCCGGGACAAGGGGTGGGCAGGTGGGGAGACTGCCCTGGGCGCTGTGGTATCATGTGAGGTACGGGGGCACCACAAGGAGATTGGGGGGGGGGGGGGGGGACTTGTGTTGAGAGGAGGAATGTGGGGGTGGCAGGAGGTAAGAATTGTTCTAGGAGGGGAAATTTGGGGAGGTGTGCTAGGAGTGGTGATTTGTGTTGAGAGGAGGGATGGGAAAGAGGATTTGCGCTAGATGGGAGATTTGTGCTATGCAAGGTAATATGGTGGTTTTGGGGGGGGGGGGGGGGATTTGTGCTAGGACTCGGAGTGGAATTTTTTTTTGGGGGGGAGGGGGATTTGTGCTAGTAGAGATGTTTGGGGGCATTATTTGTGCTAGGAGGGGACATTTATGCTAGGATGGGGGATAAGGGGTGGGGAGCCTGTGCTGGAAGGAGGGATTTGGAGTGGGGGGGGGATTTGTACTCGGAGGGGAAATTTGAGGGGTAGAGGATTTGTGCTAGGTAGGGGGAATTTTTTTTAGGGGGGGGGGGGGATATGCAGAATGAGAGGATTTTAACTGGGGGAGAAGATTTGTGCTGGGAGGGAGGATTTCAGCAGGAGGTGGATTTGTCCTGGGAGGAGGGGGAATTTATGCTTTGGAGGTAAGCATGCAGATTAGTTCTATGGGGGGGAGGGGAGGATTTTGTTGACACATAATGCTGGTAAAGCTTGGGCACGGGGGGCGCAATTTGGCATGCTCGCGCCCTGGGCTCTAGACGACCTTGTCCCAGCACTGTACACAGTGGTATATGACAGCCCACTCCTCTCCTTCTCCTCCATGTCCACTAACCAGATAAACATGGGATATTACCTTAGTATCTTGATTGATGGAGGCTTCTCCTCCCTGTTATTCTTAAACGCAAA